>VXBB01017787.1:8153-36682 GCA_013399915.1 Illadopsis cleaveri | reverse complement strand
CCCCCCCCTTGGCCCGCGCCGCAGGGCCCCGGGGCAGGGCTGGGGTGGCACGGTCCGACCGCCGAGACACCGCCGGTGGGAAAGAACAAGGGCAGCGCTCGGGGCTCCCACACTGCCTGATCTGTCACAGCACCTCCTGCTGCCTCTTGTGCCGTGGGAGTGCGCTCCGGGCTGCACGCAGCTCTGCTGCCGCCTGGGAGGACTGCTGTGGGCTCCTGGTCCCGGTGCTGTGTCCCCAGGACTGCTGTGGGCTCCCTGTCCCGCTGCTGTGTCCCTTGGGACTGCTGTGGGCNTGGGACTGCTGTGGGCTCCCTGTCCCTGTGCTGTGTCCCCTGGGACTGCTGTGGGCTCCCTGTCCCTGTGCTGTGTCCCCGTCTTGGCACCTATCCATGGAATGAGTGACAGCCCAGCCCAGCTGGCACACGCAGGTGACTCTAACCTGTGTGTGTATATCTGAGTGTCCTTATCAGGCTGGAGAATTAACCAGGTTTTTTGGAGCCCTGGTAACTCACAAACATCACTTTCCATCTATGAGTGACCTGGCAGCCACACCCAAAATCGCATGTTGGGATAAATGCTGAAATCCCTCCTGTGATGAGCAAACCCCTGGGGTCTGCTGGCCTGGATGGTGGGACCTGGGCTCGGGGCTGCTCTTCAGGGGAACATCTTGTATTTGAGATCAAGGTACCTGTCATTTCCCCTACTGTGCAAGGAAGCCTTAACTTTGGAAGGAGACACAGAGTGTCCAAGGCCAGGTTGGATGGGGCTTGGAGCAACCTGGTGTCCCTGCCCATGGCAAGGGGGATGGAACTGGGGGATCTTCAAGGTCCCTCCCAACCCAAACCACCCTGCAGTTCCAAGTATCTTCTTCTGGTTGCTGTTGCTACTTCAGCTGGATGTAGGATCTCAGATATTTGGGTCTGGATACACAGAACTCCAGGTGCTCTGGAAGGAGAGGTGGAGGCTGTGCTCAGGGGAGCACGTGGGTCAGGAGGGGACTGACTGTAGGAGCTGCAACGTGCTGCGGCTCCAGCTCCAACCCTGAGCCTGTGGGAAGCAGGAAGGATGAGAGGCTGTGCATCTCTCTGGTGTGCTGATGAGCTCCTGTGGAGGATTTAATGAATGGAGCTTCTCTGATGGAGGAGATAGGAAAAATTGCTAACCTGGGGAGGTGAAAAACAGTGCAGGGCTGTGTCCCAGACTGAGGCTGGCCTGGTGGCCCTCCAGGAGGGGATGGCTGCTGTGTGAGCCAGCTTAGGAAGGGGAAGCACAGCTGGGGAAGGAGTTGAGTGGAGCTGCCACCAAGGCACAGCTCTCTGGGATGTGCTGGCACCAATGAGCTCTGGAATGAGCTCTGGGAGGCTTTGCAGCGCTGCAGGCAGGTGTGAGCACTGCCAGGGAGGGCTGCAGGGCAGGCTCCCCTGGGGCTGCCCCGGCTGCTGCCCTGCCTCACACCCCGCCGCCAGCCGGGGAAGTACCTGCTCTCCTGCAGACAGGGAAGCTGCGTCCCTCTTCCCTCTGATCTGGGATTCTTGTGGGGCCCCAGGCGAGTGGCACTGCTCTTCCAAGCCAAGCTTTGCTCCCGAGGCAAATTGGGATGAGTCCAAGGGCTTGTCTGGTTTCCTTCTAGGTTTCCTCCCTGTTTAGTGGGATTAATTACACCTAAGGGTGTCAGAGTTAATTACTCATCAGGCTTCAAGCACTCTGAGAAAACCCTGTGCCATCCATTGTTTGAATTTATGAGGTGCTGCTGCCTCCTGACTTTCAGAGGAGTGACTGAGGTCCCTTCTGTGACTTTGCTTTTTGAAGGACACACAAAAGCCCCTCTGTTGTGGCTACTGATGGAGGGAGAGTCAAAAGGCTCTTAGGAGCAGTTTGATTTAGGAGTTAGTCAAAGAGAGAGGATGTGGCTCCTCCACAAGACCCCTTGATTTAAGGAACAAACCAATCTTCAGGTGAATACCTTGGGACAAGCTGGAGTTTTGTGGCCATTGGCTGTCAGGACAGAGCTCAGGTCTTTCAAATGAGAAAATGCAGATTTCTGTCCCTGTGTTTGGACTGACACAACTGAATTTGCTCAGTTTGGGACATTTTATGCAGATTTGAGCCACAGGATAAATATCCCCTTTTTTGGTCTTGGTATAACCAGTATGAGCTGAAATAACACCTGCTAGGGAGTGTCCCTGGGCAGCCATGGATAAATCCAGCTCAGCATGGCTCAGAAAGGGATTGACAAGGCTGGGACGCCTGGCCTCTGTAGTCAGAAGCTTTTTCCCTGAAAATCTTCATCATATCCCTCCCCATCCCTGAATATCAATCCAGAGCCTTTTTCCCCCTCCCAGCCCCACTTCTAGAAAGCATCCTGTAGAAATAGCTGTTCACTGAATAAATTCCTTCTGACAGGAAAACTGGAAGCTGCTATGGAGCCCTTTTGGGCTGGGGATTGAGCAAAGCTGGATTTTGCCTCTCTTCTGTCAGGGAGGTTTAGCTCCAGCTGAAGCATGGCAAGTACCTGCTGAGTCAATCTGTCTGTGCTGCTGTGTGCCATGGGAAGTGCAGTGCCCTGTCTGACACCTGCTGATGAGCTCAGCCAGGATTGTTTTACCTGTGGAAGGAGGAATTTCTGGAAGGGGAAATGCAGGAGGGAGCAGGAATGACTCCTGAGCACTGGGAGTCCAGCTGAACCTGTTCTGTGGGGTGCAGGCCCTGCTGAGGCACTTGGACGGGTGATTCCATTGCTGGTTTTGTGGGAGCAGGGAACTGAACCTCCCAACACATCCCTGAGGATTTTATTCCCAGACTTGCTGTGTTTATTAAGTGGCAGCAGTGGTAGGTTTGGGTCCCTTGTGATCGAGGAACTCTGGAGGATGTGTGCTAGGAACTCATCCAGCTGGCTGCAGGTGCATCTTGAGGCTTTTGGTGTCTTGAATTTCAGGCCTTTTAGCCATGTGGAGAGTTTGGGAGCATTCTGTGGTGTGTATGATGGATGTGGGAGGGGGAAGTGGATGTTCAGTGGCCCCTTTGGGATGGAGGGTGGCTGTTCCTGGAGGAACCTGGGTCCTGTTTCCTAAAATGGCTCCTTTTATTATTATGGGCTGTGTTATTCCCACCCTACAGGACCAGCGTGATGCCAGCTGTGCCCACTGTCCAGGTCTTTGCTGCCAAATTCACAGAGCCACAGAATTCTCTGGATTGGAAGGAATCTTAAAGCCCATCTCATTCCACCCCCTGCCATGGGCAGGGACACCTTCCACTGTCCCAGGCTGCTCCCAGCCCTGTCCAACCTGGCCTTGGGCACTGCCAGGGATCCAGGACAGCCACAGCTTCTCTGGGCCCCCTGTGCCAGGGCCTGCCCACCCTCCCAGGGAACAATTCCTGCCCAAGATCCCATCCAGCCCTGCCCTCTGGCAGTGGGAAACCATTCCCCCTTATCGTGGCATTCCAGGCCCTTGTGACAAGTTGTAGAAGCCCTTGGAAATTCCACAGCAAGGTGGGGAGGAAACCCTTGGGATGATAGGAAGAGGTGAGAAGACCTTTAAATGCTGCCAGGCCCCTGTTGCAGGGCTGTTTGTGCCTTGTGTTGGGCTTTCTGCTTTGGCTCACAAGGCTGGGGAGCTCTGGGGCAGGAGGGGAATGGGCTGTGCTGGAGGAAGGAATTCTGATCCCTGCCAGGGCCACGCTTCCCCCAGCAGAGCTGCTCCCAGCGTTGGCTTTGCTGCTCCTGGAGCAGCTGTGGAGGAAAGCTGGTGCCTCCCACCCCTGCTGCACTGGGGGACTCTCACCTGGGGGATCCCAATTTGTGGGTCCCACCCGTCCCTTTGTGGATTGCTCAGGGGGAGATGAACCCCCAACCACCTCCATGTACCCCCAAACTGCAGCCTGGGGTTGGGGCAGGGGGAAAATGGGCTTTTCCTGCCCCTTGTCCCCTGCAGTGGCTGCAGAGGGCTGGTGCCCGAGCTGGCTGTAAATCAGAATGCACGAGGAAGGCAATTTTCTGCAAGTGAAACCTGCCCTCACCAAGGCCTGGGGGAGGGAGGAGAACCCCGAGTGTCAAGGTGAGACGGAAGAGCACCAGAACGAGATTTAATTTCCTTCCCAATAATTTTCTCAAGCTGTACAAACTTTCCTTATTTAAAACAAATACTCCCTGAAAACACATTCTGTGTCAGTGGCCCTGTGAAAACACCCCCAGTCACAACCTGTGCCTGTCCCTTGCTTGCAGCCTCAGCCAAAAGCCAGCAGTTTTACATTTTGCTCTATTAACTGGAGCTGTAAATTTCCTTGTGCAAAGTCTCCCAGGCTGGGGAATGAATTTAAGTAAACAGGGTGTACAATAATAGACTTGTGTTAGGGCAGGTTTTCCAAGTGGCCTGGAACTTTGGGAGTAAGTTGGGCTAAATCTTGCCCTGTTACGTGGGGAGTGTGTGAGTCTGTCCAGGAGGTGGAGGAAGTCAGAGAAAAGGCCTGGCTGATAAAAATCTCTGGATCCAGACAAGAGCAAAGAATTCAGGTGAATCTCTTACCTGGCCCATGGCAGAAGGGTTGAACTAAGGGATTTTTAAGGCCCCTTCCGACCCATGATCCTGTTATTCCATTACCAGTTTTTGGTTCAAGTCTTCCATAATTAATTTTTTCTCAGTTACAGCATCTATGAGATACTTATAAGGAGACTGAAGGTTTTTTTCTTCCCTTGACCTACAAAACCCTGAATGCCCACTCTAAAATCAGTTTTATTTGCTTTGGTGACTAAAGGATTTAATTCCTTCTCGGTGATCTCCTGTGGGGAAAAGACAAGAGGAGTTTCTCCTGTAAGTGTGATGGAAACCAATATTCTGTTTCAGGTTTGAGGGCATCATTGCTCTGAGGCTCCTGAAACTCTGCCTGCTTGGTGTACAGCTGTGCTGGATCCGTTCCTGCCTCACACTGCCAAGGAATCTGAAGGGATTCTGGGGATGTTATGAGGTGTTCATGTTTCCTGCTGCTCCAGGAAATCTCTGCTGTTAATGCAACCTACTTATCTCACATTGTTGTTCAATCTTCAGCTAAAACCAGGCTCAAGGTGAACATGATCTAGGAGGCTGCAGCTGAGGAAAGACTGATCCCATGTTGCAAAATGAGCAGTTTTCCTGCCTGATACTTCTGTAGTAGATGATTTTATTTTCCCCCATGAACTTGCAGTTAAAATGCACATCTGGCTGGTGTCTTTGGGTAATCTTGTAAAGGGAACTTGATCATTAGATAAAGAGGAAAGGAACTGCTGGCTTATAGGCAGCTCTTTCCTGAAAATAAAAGGAAAGTTGTATGGGATAACTTGGCATAAAGGCCCATGAACTGGAGTTTCTCTTGCCTCCCCTGGGTTTGGGGATGTCTGGTTATCCAACCTTTCTCCAGCTGGCTCTTGTAAAACCACAGCAAAGTGGTTCTGACTTCTGCTGGGGGAAAAAAAAAAAAAAAGAGAGAAAACATCTTTAAGCCCTTATCCAGAACTCAGTAAAACCAATGGAAAGGCTCTGAGTCTGGGGGATATTGGATCACTTCCACAGGGTGGAAAATCAGGGGAGAAAGGTTGAGCCCAGCTCATGTTAGCCAAGGGAAATTCTCTGCTCCTGGGAATGGAGGGGAAAAAAAAAACAGTCTTGGCAAAATCTGGATCTTCGTGCTGGAGGAAGTGATTGACCCAAAATGGAAAAGGTTTGGATTTATGGGATAGAAGGAGGATAAAGCCTTGTTTACTGGGGCACTTGAGCAGCCTCTGAACTAGGAATTCCCTCTTGGTCCCTTTATTAGATAAAAGGAGAGTCCCAGGTTTCCTGCTGCTGCCACAGCCTCTGCTGTGATACATCCATTTCCTCTCTTTGAAGCAAGTGTTTGTACCCAAAATTCCTCCTTCTCCCAGCCAGGGGAGTGATCCTGCACCAAGGCTCAGCCCAGGTGTTTCTGTAGCCCCAAAAGCTGTTGAGTCTCAGTTCTGTGGGCCTGAGGGTCCTGCACCTGAGGTGCAACTGGCAGCAGAAGGACAAATTTAGCCAGCTGAATGCAAAGACTTTTTTAGATAAAACCAAGTGTTTGCTTTGGCTTTCAGAAGCTTGGAGATACCTTGGATGGAGAGCTGCCAGCTGGCTGCTCCCCAGCCACTGACTCACAATGTAAAAGTGTAGTGTGAGTCCCTGTATTTTTTTCCCCCCCACTTCTTGACACACTTTATAACTGACTTTTTTTTTTTCTTTTTGTGAGGAGGAGGAGGGAATTCTCATGGTTTTACGCAAATCACAACTGACTCAGCCTAAGCCCAAGGGTAGAATGGCAAAGGCTTGATGGATTAAGTGTCCTGGAACAACTGGCTACACAGCTCTTTCTTGTTTTCTGGCTGTGAGGATCATCCTTTTGATCAGATCCATTTCCCTGCCGCTTTCCGGGTTGTAAATCCAGATTAGTCATGGCAGGGTGGCAAACGATCCATATGGAACAGGAGGCTGAGCCCAGGGAGCGTGTGGTGGTCTCTGGGTGCTGGTTACACCCTGGTGGCCAGGTGGGGAGGCAGGGACACCTTGAGGCCACCTGTTGCCCTCACTTTTCTAGCTCGTGAATGTTTGGACTAAGCCGTCCTTCTTTCTCACGCAGCTCAACATAAACCATGTATGTTTTTAGATTGTTTTTCATATTTCTCCTCTGAGAGGAGAATTGATTGATGGCGGTGTTCACCATCCAGGTTGAAGAGGTGGTGACCTAAATGACCAATCTCTTGGCCTTTGTACAAGCTGTATATAAGATTGGAGTCGGATTGTTGATAAGGAACATAGAGAAGAAGAACACAGAACAGAGAATGTAGAAGAAGATTGTAGAATAAAGTATCATTAGCTTTCCCTTCACCTGCTGCTGCCTGCCTCGTTCCTTCTGGGGGTCTGATCCTCCTACATATGGACCCGAGTGTGGCATCCTGCTACAGCCACCTGCTTGTAAATTTGGAAGGGTTGAGAGCCTGGGATTCCAACAACCCCCCAGATCCCTGCAATGTGCTCAGAGATGTCTCTAACTGACCTGCCTGGGTGTCTGACTTCCAAGTCTTGCTGTGAGGCTTAGATTTGTATCCTAAATCCAGGAGAAGAAGCTGTGTTTTGGCCATTTACCACAGCTGCCTGTCTGTGCTGCTGAGGCCATCCTCACCCTCAGGACTCCCTGGGTAACTGGTCTGTGAGAGCATCAGGCAGATCCTGCTCATCCCTTGGGTGCTGGTGATCCCTGCTGGAAGCAAGCTTCCCTGCTTCTCTGGCCAAACAGGAGACTGGGGTGATTTTATTGACCTCTGCAACTGGGAGAAAACACTGAGGGGCTGAAAATCAGGGTCACCAAGGTTGGAAGATGCATTTAAGATCATCAAGTCCAACCATCAACCCAGTGTGGTCACCCTCTTTAAGGGAGGCCTTTTTAGGGGACCCTGGTCCCCATGGAATGGGATCCCTTTTGGGGACCATGAGGAGGGCAAAAGCTTAAGGTGCAAGGGACAAAGTGTCCTGATTCCCAGTCAGAGTTCTGAGGGATGAGCACAGGAGCACCGCCACCCTTGGCTTGTCTCTGACTGAAATCCCTCCCCAGGTGCCCCAGTCAGACCCACAGGCTTCCTTTGAAGGCCAGTTTGGGTTATACTTCCCCAAACAGCTCCTGCTGTGGCTTCGAAATGATGCCTGTCCAGAGGTGAAGACTCTGTAAAAGATGAGGTGAATATGCCCAAATGACTGCCGTGTTTAAGGCTGAAAATATCATTTTAAGGCAATACTTTAAAGCAGTAAACTTGCAACACAGTCAGTTTGTATCGGGGTCCCAAAGGTGGAGCTAGCAAGGGCTGCCGTGTGAATCTGCAGATTTATTTGCAATAAACTGATTTGCCTGATTAGGGCAGCTTATGAGCACAGCTGCTGCTTGGTGCACGGCTTCTGACATCAGCACTGTTGTACCAGGGGTGAAATTGGCCTCCCCCTACATTGTTACCAGTCGCAGGAATTTATCATCCACCTGTGCTCTGATTTAGGGGTGTGTAAATCCCAGGTGACTGCATTAACATCAATAAAGCTGCCTGAATAGATCTCTATCTGAATTGCTGCTGCAGCCTTCTCCTGTTGCTGTTGGCTATGCAGGTGCAGGGATGTGGCTGGCTTCAGCTGGGAAACGCCATCCAAGTGTGTGTCTAGCATGCAAACAAGAAAATGCTGACTTGAAACCACAGTGCTCATTTAAAAGCGGGGGGAGAGATGCTGTCAGGCTTTCAAGAGATGGTTTCTCTTTGCCAGCTTGAAATATTTGAACAGGCAGAAATTTTCTGGAGAATGTTTGCCTGGAAATGTTTCCCTTGGAGGAGGAGACAATGTCCTCCTCCTTTGTGGTGGACAGAGGAAGGTGGGCTGGTTCCAGATTGGTTTTGAGGGCAAAGTTGGAAAGAAAAACGAGTGGTTTTTAATTCTCCTTTACCTCCTCCACCATCACTGCACCTCCACCTTCACCAATTGCATAAAAGGACAGAGAACAGTAGCTTGATTTTTTTTTTTTTTTTTTTGAAAATGTTTATTTTGTGGGCTTTTTTTACACAAATTTTGGAAATTGGAAACCTAGGAAACAACACTGAGGCTGTGGGGTGGAGCAGAGGCACCTTGCACTGGTGTATGGATTTTGGGTCAGCTGTCTTGTGGCAGCAGCAGAAATGAAAAGTCACCTGGAGAAAAAGTTGTCCCAGGGAGATGAGAGAGTTTAGCCCTCAAAGAATTTCTCCACTGAGCTGGTGGCTACAAACCCAAAGCATTTGGGGCTGGCAGCTCCTCTGAACCACTTGTGATTTTACTAAAGGCTCTCTGATAAATTATCCATACAACTTCTGAATCTCACTGACCTCGCTGTGACAGCTCCCACTAGGGAGATCCTGGGATTTTTGGGGGGCCTGTGTGGCAACTTCATGGATACAGGTGCAAACCAGTATCAATTTGGATTGGTTTTTCAAGTGTGAAATGCAGCTTTTTTGACAGGAATTCCTCCTGGTTAGCTGAAATAGAAGGATTGGCAATATTGTTCAAGGCAGCTCATTTCTGGGAGCATGTGCTCATATTCCAGGGACTCCAGCACTAACAATGGATAGGTGCAGGGGAGGAAGAAAGAAGATTATTGGCAGGTTTATTATGTTTGGGGTTTTTTTTTAATTGAGGTGTTGGCTCCTTGGAGTGAGAGGTGACATCTTATTGAAGGGGAAGGCTTGTGGCATCCTGAAGTTTTCCATTGCTGGCCAGTGGAGGGCTGTTTGCTGCCTGCCCTCAGCTGGTGATGCTCTGGGCAGGAGGAAAGAGGTGCCAACCCTGGGCTCAGGGGACACTGGGCACCCCCTCTGCTGTGTCTGTGCAGAGCCAGTGTGTCCTCCAGTGCAGCCAAATCTTCATCACATTCAGGCAGCTGGAAATTATCAATATTGGGGTGTGTGACTTGGCTCTGTTTTTACCATTGCTCTGTCTTGTGCCTCTGAGCTGGAAGCAGACACAAGACAAAGCCAAGCACCTTAACCCCCAGAATAAACCATGTGCCTCCTCATGCTCTTCATCCCATAGAAATCTGGGATACTGCCTTTGGAACGAGCAGAGAATGTGCTTCTGAGTTGTAACCTTTGCAGCTGGTGGGTCTTTAACACAAAGAAGGGTCTGAAAATATCAGTTTGGATCTGATCCTTGTTCACCTTGCAGGCCCCCTGAAGCAGCTGGTGCAGGAGTTGCAGTTCAGGTGTCTCATGTGCCTGTTTTCCATGAACAGGTTTCCCACCTGGGCCGTGTCTCCCATGGCAGGTCGTTGCTGGAGGTCCCCGTTGGGAATTCTGGCTGGTTTTCCCACAGGCTGATGCAAAGTACCCCAGGAGATGGGAAGTGGGCAGGAATCTGTCATGCAGAGGAAAGCAGAGGCCTTGTCTGCATCTCACATTGCAATGGCTTTTTAGTAATAATGCCTTTTGTCAATAATTCCTCTTGTCTTGGTTTTTATTCATTTGGGGGGAGCGTGTCACAAACATCTTTCCTTGGGAACAGGGGCTGGAGTGGCTCCTGTAGAAATGCCACCTGTACAGTGGTGTGAAGAAGGGGGCTGTTGAAATGAAGAATTCCTTTCCAGCCTCAGTGCTCCTGTAGGTGTACCCAGGTTTGCTAAAAATAAGCTCCCTAAGCTGACTGAAAATGGGCTGCCCCAGGCGTTTGACTCCGCAGCTCCCCTCCTCCTTTCCCTGCCTTTGAAGTTGGATGCTTATGGATGTTTTTTGGCTTATCACAAACCCATCACAACTGGCAGCACTCCACTGTTCCAGGGCTGAGGGTTTTCTTTCTCAGCCTCCACCCATGCTTGTACCTCTGGGGAGAAGATCACGTGAAATCCTCTGCTCCTCCAACAGGAGCCTGTCACTTCTCCATGCCTTCAAGACCGTGCTTAGCATTTCTGTCAGTGAGGATTTCCCACCTTCTGAAGGACCTCAGACACTGCCTGTGCCCTTGATCTCGGCAGCTCCAGTGACAGACTCGTTCTTGTGGCCTTTAGTCTCTGCTTTGAGCGTTTGGGGTGGTCCTGAGGGGCTGGAGGGGCTTGTGAAGGGGATGGCATTTCCAGGAGCCCTCCTGCTTTAAGTGTTTCCCTCCCAGAGATCACAGGGAGAGGAAAAATCCGTGTTGATGTCTGCTGAGACAGAACCCTGGAATTGTTTGGGTTGGAAGGGACTTTAAAGATAATTTAGTTCCAATTCCCCTGCCATAGGCAAGGACATGTTTTAGACTTCCACCAGATTTAAGGGACACCTTCCATGAGATTTAGGGAGTTTTTGCACCACCAGCAGCAGCTGGAGGTGTCTTGTACTCATCTTGTTTTTTGTGGAGCACATCAGGGGACAGGTCTGGCTGAGGGGGAACCACCTGGCAGAAGGAAAGGACATTTAGAAAACGTGGCCATGGCCACAGCAGGGCCCTGTGGGTGTGAGGCACTGACACAGCTGGGGCTGGCACCAGGAGAAGGGAGGCAGAACAACTGTGGGACTCCAAGAGCTCTGTGCTGGAATGTGTGGGCTGGGTGTGCATGTGAGCACGGCAAGAGCAACCACAGAGTGCTGGAGGCTGGGAAAACCCAGTGGGAAAGATGTGTGGGCCCTGCTGTGCCTGCCAGGTGGAGGCCATGGATGGTTCTGGCTGAGCCAGGCTGCTGCTCTCACCTCGGGCCTGGCTGCTATGGCCAGCCTTAGAGGGGCTGCGTTACAAACTGTGCTTTAAAGGGTTGTTTGTGCACACCTGGGGCTTCCAAGTGCCCCTTGCTAAGGCCTGCAGGGGTGTGCAGCCTCCAGCTGGTGCTGGGCATGGCTCCACAGCTGGCAGTGGTGTGCAGGAGCTGGGACATGTGGGCTCACCACAGCTGGAATGAGCTGATGGGAATGGTGGTGCTCTCCCCAGTCCCAGTGCTGGTCAGCAGGTCTGAGTCAGAGCTCATCTGTGTGGTAAGCAGACAGAAAAGCACCCCAGGTAGGCAGTGGGGTGGTGGTGCTGCCTGTGGAAGGGAATCTGGCTGAACAGGCCACGTGGATGAGGAGCTGCTCCTTCCCTTCCAGCCCAGCACAGATTAACCCTGTCAGAGATGCTGGAAAAAAGGGCTCTGCCCTGGAGAAGGGAACAGGGTTTCCCCTTATCCCCCTAATGCAAGTGTGGCTGCCAGTCCCTGCACACAAAGGATCCCCTGTGAAGCCTTTGCAGCAGGTTTCAACAAGAAAACTGTTCATTTTAGGGAGAATTCTATAGGCTTTCTTCAAAAATCTTCCAGAGACAGGGATGGAGTACAACATGTAGGGAAAGAGTTTAAGGGAGAGTTGATGTGCAGGACCTTTCCAGAGGGTTTCATCCCATGGGGCAAGGGACATCCCTGCAGTGTCACGACAAATCCCACAGATATAGGTGAGAAAAACCTCAGAGGGTCTGTGCAGGTGGAGATGGACCCAGAGCTTGCTGAATTCCAATGCTCTGTGCTATCCATGCTGCTCCAGGTCTGTGTCCACAACAGTGGATACCCGGCCAGGCCCCATTGCTGTGTCTGCCCTGTGGGCTTTAAACCCCTCTCCTGTTCAGGGGGTGCTGCTGACTGACTTTTCAGGGGTGTCATTGCTGTTAGTTCTCGAGGAGACAGGAAAAATTCACAAATGTGTTGCAAACAGTTTGTCTCCCTAAGAGCTTTGCTCCCTGGGTCAGGCTCCCCGATAATATCAGTGGCTGCGCTCAGGGAGGGATGTTTTGGTGGCTGGTGCACTGCAAACAAGACAGATAAATAACAGCAATCCACGCAGACAGAGGTAATTAAAGTGACAGCCCCACTGACAAATGGCTGAGCAAATGGATGGGGCGATTTGCTAATGAAATGAGGATAAACGGATGTGTGGACAGGCGGGATGGGGAAAATGACAGAAATATGAATTTGACATATTCCCAACAGGCACTCTCAGGGCTGCTGTGCAATGATTTAGTCAAACAAAGCTTTGTGTCCTAAATCATGAAGTTGTTGCAGATTGCAAAGACTTTTTTTTTTTCCCTATGGCTAAGTGTGGGATTGGTCCAGAACTGGAGGAAAAGTACAAATTCCTGGAAGAGGCAAACCCAGACAATAATCCCAGTACTGGGCCAGTGACTGTGGGTTAAAATACAAGGTATCTTCAAGGCAAGGAGATGTGCAAGCAATTTGATGAAAACCAAGGGAATTTTGTGTTCTTTAGTCCTCCATTTAGCAATGGTGCAAGGTGCAGCAATGTTTGGAAGTGTTAGCGTTGGGATGAAGTCAAAATGAGAGAAAGCAGAACTAGGAAGTCCTAATGGGCAAGTTATGCTCCCTGCAATCCCTCAGATGGTGTTGGAGTGGACAGAAAGTCCTAAGGGAGGTGTAAGCACCTGTTTAAAGCTGAGGGTCTGATGTGTATCAGCTTCTCTAGACCCTGATTCGGCGTGGTTTAAGCTACTTTACATCTGGGACCAGTGTAAGGATAGTTTAAGCTCACCCTTAGACAATGAGGAGTTTCAGAGCTGTGGTTATACACAGCTTGGCTGATAAATAACTTCTCTTGGTTTTTTACCTCCCTTGTTTTATATGTTGGGAAATCCATGAGGTTTTTGGCAATTTCGGTCAACTTTGGAGCAGAATGAACAGCCAGCTTGTGATCCTACTGGTCATCAACAAAACACTTGGCAAAGATAAATGTTAATTCATCAGCTGCAGTATTTTTATCTTATTCTGGCCACCTGATGTTATTTAAATCGCTGTCCCTACCTTTGCAGCCTCTTAACCTCTTACAGCAGTGTTGAAGTGCAGCTGTTCCTGGGGAAATGCCATGGGAAAAACGGAGTTGTTCCACTTCTTAAGTGAAGCTTGGAGTAGTTTCCTTGGCTTTAATGGAACAGGCACCCTGTGCTACACAGCATTTCAACTTCATGTGCTCAGGGTGGGGAAAAAAAATGCTCCCTTAATATGAAAATGACGTGATGCTTCTCTTCCAGAAATAGCACACGGTGCGTGTTCGGAGGGTACCCATTAATCTTCATTAATTTAGTGTCCTGGAAATTGGGGTGAACAGAGGTGCAGAGGGGAGGGGGTGGGAGGAGATGGGGCAGCCCTGGAGCACGTGTACCCTGCTGCTTTGTGCAGCTCAGAACATTAAAAGCGCTGCTTGTCGGGACTTGAAGCTGAATTTTCTGGAGGGATAAGATGGAGGAGGCAGGAGAAGGAGGCAGCAGAACTTCCCTGGAGGCAGCATTTCTGCTCAGAGCCTGCTTTGTTTTGGTGTGCTCTTCCTTCCTTGAGATTAATTAATTTGCAGTGCTGGGGAGGCTTTTGAAGGCTGCCTGGTGCACATGTCCCTTTGTGTCCTGCAGGAAAGGCAGAGCAAACAAATCTGTCCAATTGCTCTGAGGATGGAGAGCTGCCTCCCAGCCTGGGTGGTCGTTTTGTTTCCAGAGAGGGAAAGAGCAGGTGTAAATAGCAGAGCTTTCAAACCTGTGTGCAGCTGGGCTGTGTTTGGATCCACAGTGCCAGGGTTCCCTTGCCAGTGTTTCAGACAAGCCCTGGCCCTGGTTTTGCTTTGGCTACTCTGTGCTCTGCTCTGGTGTGTGAGCAGCAGGTATTAAATATTGCCTTTTGCAAGGGAGTGTCTTGCACCTTCCTCCGAGGAGTTTGCTTGCTTTGTCCCTGGGCTGAGCAGAAATCAGGAATGATGATTTCCCCAGGCCAGGGGTTCCTTTGCTTCCACTCAGCCTGTGCAAGATGCAGTGCCTGCTCTTGAGGGATGCCATCTGAGCAGAGCCACACCTCTGAGGCTTTGTACGGATTGGCAAAAGCTGAGAAACACTTTTGGTCACCAGTTGAAACTGTTCTCCATCAGTTTTGCTCTGCTGGTTCCTGTCTGGACTCAAGTCTAAGTGTTCAACATTCCAGACAGGCTGTATTCAAGGGACAAAGCAAGGTCATGGTTCATGATTTTTTAAGGATTTTACAATATATCTTCCAGAAAAGGGAGTTTACAAAACCTAGTTCTGTGTGACTTAAAAAAATTCCTCCCACATACTCTGTTTATTGTGATTTTTTTTTTCAAGATACTTTAAAGCTTTTCTGCTTCATGATTCAAACAGAAAGAAGTGGGTGCTATTTCTTGTCAATCTCAATGTGTTTTATTATTTGTCTCGAATTGGCAGGTAGAAAGCAAAGCTGAGTTGGGATTTTTCAGCCTGCAGCTTGTATTGCTGACACTGAAAGATTGGATGTGTGTGTGGCTGGAAGAGTCTAAAACTCACTTTTCCCACAGTAGCTGGACCTCCTCAGGTTTGCTTTCTTCTTCTCGGTGCCTTTTCCAAATTCCTCTTCGTGCTGAATAAAGGGAGGTTGTTGCCACAAGTTAGGCAAGGTTTGCTAACAAAGCCTGAGCTTGGAATTTGGGAGTCTAATCCTCGTGTAAGGTGCAATGCCACAAACCACTCCAATTCCAGAGCAAACTGGTGTGCACATGCTTCATCCTGAGCCCAGCTGGGGTCTGCCTGCTGAGCTGGCACAGCCTTTTATTCCAGGCTACTGGGGGCAGCAGCAGAAAATCTCTGGGGTTTGTTCAATCTGACCATAAAGTGAATATTAAGAAATTCAGGATGCAAATTTTGTCTTCAGTGGTTCAGGGTGCCCCTGAGATGGATCTGATGCAAGCAGTCTGTTCTGGCTTCTTGCTCTTGCTAAATATCTTTCTCATGCTATTGTAGAGTGGAGGGGTTTTTTTTGTGCCAGGCCTAATAAAAAAAATAACCTCTGCCCCAAATCCTGCTGCTTTCATGTCAGAGCACAGTAAATGTTTGCAGATTTTGATGCCCAAATGCCAGGATTAAACCTCCTGTCAGCTGTGCTTTGTAGTGAGGGTGAAGTTGCTTATCCCTTCTTCCTCTTACTCGAGTTTGTTTAGGTGTAACCTGTTCCTGCAAAAAAGGAATTTCTCCCACTCTAAACTATTTTTTATAGAGATCAAATTATGTAGTATACAGAATTTCCCCTCTGTCTTACAGATATAAGAGTCTCTGGTGGTTTAGACTATTTTTAGGTCACTCTCAGCTGAATTAGGTGTATTTTACCTCTACATTTTGGGGCAAGTGTCTCAGGAGAGCTGACAGCCCTGGTTAGTGGTGCAGAACTTGTCTGTCATGGCAGACTCTTGTCCCTAAGAGGCATTGCAGGGCCAGAAATGACAAACCCTCCTCTTCACTCATGGGGGTTCCCACCATTTGGGAAGAGGAGGAAGGGCTGGCATGCAGGAGAGACGGGATGAGGCACTTGGTGCCGTAATCTAGTTGAGGTGTTGGAGCTGGGTTGGACTCGATGATCTTGAAGGTCTCTTCCAACCTAGAAATTCTGTGATTCTGTGAATTGTGGCTGGAGGGGGTGGAGAGGCCATGAATTGCTGCCCAGGGCTGAATGCAATAAATAAATAACTATGGGAAAGAATGGGAATGCTGGGGTGGTTCCTGTCCAATTCCTTGCCCTGTCCCAGGCACTGCTAAAGACTGCTGGCCCCATGGCACAGGCTGGTTTGGAGTCCTCAGTGCCTGTTGGCTGCAGGTGCTGGGAAGGTTTAGGCTGCTTCCAAATCACCAGATCAGAGGGAAAATGGGATCAGGAGTGCAAATGAGAGACTCAGCAGCAGATTTAATGTCTCGTGGCATTTTCCTTAGAGTTAAAGCAATTAGCCCAAATATGGAGCCTGGGGTGAGCTTTTATTCTCTTTAAGGTGTGTTTTGAGGGTTTTTTTGCAAACCCAGGGCTCAGGTGGCATCCCAGCCTTCCTCCAGCTCATGCAGTCCTCCCTGCTTGGATGGTGTGGAGTTTGAAAGGAGCTCCTTCTGGGAGTTAAAACAGCCCAGCAGTGCTGGCACTGGGGCTCACTGGGAGCCGTGGCTGTGTTCCCTGTCCCTGGCAGCTTGTCACTGGCTTATTGTCTGAAACTGGGGTGGGGAGCTGCTGGGGAATTGTCAAGGCTTAGCAAAAATCAATAGTTGTATTTTCCTTTTAGCAGAGGTGCCTCTGAACCTCTCTCTAAGGTTGGTTCCATGTCCAAAGGCAGATTCCCAGCGCTCCTCAGCACGCCCCACGGGCTCTGAAGTGCCTTCTGTGGTGGGCAGCATGTCTGATGAGAGCTGATGTGGTTTTGCACTGCTCCCTGCTGCTTCCCTGGGCTCCAGGGGAAGGAAAAGAGCTTAACTGGCCATGTTCCACTTATCTCCAGCTGTTGAAACAACGTTTTCCAGGTGATGAAGAAACATATTGTTAAGACTCGAGGCCTTGCTCTTTGCCAAGGATATCGTGTCCGTTTATCTTCCCTTAAAGTGTTTTTTGTGTTTAATCTCTCAGTTCATCTTCACAACACCCAGTTCTAGACTCAGCAGTAGGGGATGGAAAACAGAGGAGTGCTCTGCACCAAAGTGACTTCTTGAAGCTGGGGTTTATTGCAGATTAGTCATGAATCATAAAATAACAGCTTTGCACAGAACCGGTGCTCCCATGGAAATTCTGGGAGTGCTCTCCCGAGCTCCAATCTCATTTGTGGTGCTCTTGGTTCTTTTGATATTTGCTGGCACTCCAGGAGGCCTGGCAAGCTCCCAGGAACTGGCAGAAGAGTCTTCAGGGAAATATGGGCCCAGGTGATGTCTTCAGCCTGGTGGAGTTACGGACTGGGGAAAAATGCAAAGGAGAAATCCATGAGCCGGGACAGAACTGGTTGTACTGTCACTGCTTTGAAGTTACCTGCAAGGTCTGGGAGAGGATCCATGGCCCAGGAACTCCATCCACAGTTTGAGGAGCTGGGTGAAACAGTTTATGACAAGATGCTGGACTGAAGCTCCCTCTGTGTTCAGGAGGAATTAAACTCTCAACGAGAAGCTCCTAATGCTGGACTCAGGGTTCAGCCTGTCGCTCTGGAAACCTTAAATCATATTTGAGGTGGCAACAGTGCTAAATCCCAGTAAATGTCACCTCCTGTCAGGTGGTGACCTCATTTGTGAGAGGAGATAAAGCCCCCACGCCTGCTCACCTTGTTGGTGGGAAGCAGATCCTCACTGTGCCTTTGTTTCCTCCTGCGTGGAGCTCTCGCCGCTCGTTTAGGGGAATGGAGAGATATAATTATGTGTTTATGAAACACTTGGGGATTGTGTAAAACAAATCATGAAAAAAGGGAGCTCTGCCAGAGCGCTGACAATATTTACACAACATCTGAAGCCTGCCTGTGTTGGACTTTATCACAAGGAAATACGTGCAGGTGCCAGAACTTGAGCAACTGTTAAATGCATCCTCCTGGCTGGGCCTTGCCATCCATGAATCCTGGGGGAAGGCTCAGCCCTCGAAGCTCAGACATAAATGTTCCTGCTGGTTATCATCCAGAGCTCTCTGAAGGGGGAGACCACCCCACTGCTGCTTGTCTGGAGCAGGGATGATGGATCCTCAGGGAAGCCCAAGTGTTTGAGGATTGCAAAAGCGCTTTAAACTCACAAAGCTCTCCTTGCCTTGTTCTCAGTTCTCTGCTCTTGGCTTTGCCTCCTCCTGCTCTGAGGAGTGGTGGAGTGGGGAGGGTTTAAATCTTCCCCTGGAACAAATTCCAGTGGCTTCCTTTCACAGTGTCCTCCTCGTTTTGGGTGGCACCTTCTGCTCCTCAGGAGGAGGCTGCATCTTCCGAGAGTTTAAAGTCTAGACACTGGAGATTATTTTTGCCTCCCTTTAAAATCTGGGCTTGAAAGGCTGCTCAGGGGTACCACCAGCACCTCAGAGCTAATTCCTGCCCATCAGGGTGAGCCCTTGGATTCAGCATCCTCGTGGTACAATGGGATGCCTGATGTCCCACCCCAGAGGTGTGCCCAGGGTGGGATGAGGCACATCCCAGGGTCTGCAGAAGGAGGATTTATGGACTCACTGCTCCCTGGGTTTTAACATCCTCTTTCACCTTGACATTCCATGGGAGCTGGTGCTGCCTTTCCCAGCTGACAGGCCTTATCTCCTGGGAGGACTTTCCCCTGGAATGGGCTCATACTGCAGGATTACCTTTGGCACCAGGAGGATGTTTCTGCAGGAGGGGTGATGGGGTTTTAGGGTCCTTGGGGGAAATACAGCCAGGATCAATGTGCTGCTTGTTTCTTGTGCCAGAATTCCATCTATTTTCCCTGTTCCTGTGCTCAGTGCTGCTTGCCTGGATCTGCTACTCAGCTGTCTGCTTCAGGTATCAGCTGGGTGTTTATCAGTGGCTTCCTCCACCCAACTGCATGCTCAGGGTGACTTTCAGACGAGTGCTGGCTATCAGCCAGCCAAGCATGGAATATCCCTGCCTTTTAATAGAATTTTTGAGATCAAATCAATCCTTTCCAGCCCTAGCATGCTCTTATGCAAACACCAGCAGGCCAGCAGCAGAATGTCCTTCAAAAAACATCTCCCAAGTGAAAGACAAGAAGCCCCTCTGCTCACGAAAGGTAGAGTTTGAGACTTGTCAAAGGCCACAGGAGATGTTGGGAAGGAGAAAAAGGGCTGGTGCTTGCAAATTCCTCTGGTCTTTGAGCTCACTCCTAGGATTTAAATGTAGGAATATGGTTTGGTTTAGCTGGAGGAGATTTATGGCTTTTGGAGGAGATGGGCTAAGCAGATCCGAAACCCCTTTTGAATTTCAAACAAACAAATGCTGCACATATTTTATTATCTTTTAATTGAACCGTGTCCTGTATCTCCCATAGACTGCAGGTAAGTGCCTGGAATATTGGGGCACTGTTGGGTTATATGGGTCACAGGGATAAATCATGAGGGACGTGGAATTGAATAAATTCATTCCTTCTGTACTTTTTGGTATGTTCCTTAAGAATGAGGAAGCTCTGCCTTCCTGGAATTCCAAATGCCTTTGGATGTTTGATCAGATCCCATGCGAGACCAAGTGGTGTGTTTTGGCTCTGCATTCAGGTTTTTTTTTTTTGCATTTCTTGAAGTTATTAGAGAAGGACAAATTCCTGGCAAGAAGTGGATTTCTTTACATCCTGCCTAATGCTGAAACTCCTGTCTGGGTTTCCAAATTTTAGTGGAAACAAGACTAATGTCCATTTTAACAGAAATAGAAGTTGGGCTGAGGCACTTCCTGCTCTCTTGTGTGTGGGGAGGGTGGGAACTGAGAGGGAAAGCGAGTGAGGCTCAGCAGCATTTCTAATCAAATCCAAGCTCTGATGATTGTCTTCATTTCAATTAGTGAAAAACATCCTCCAAGAGGCTGAGGCCAGCTGCAGATGCTGCAGGGAATTCAGAGCCTCCCTCTCTCTGAGAGCTGGGATGAATCTGCTGGGAGCACCAGTCTGATGGATGGTGCTGGGCGTGTCATGGCAGTGCAGCCTTGCAGTGGGAATTACTGAGAGATGCTGCTCAAATGGGTTGGAGCAATCTCTCACCCTCAGCTGGATGGCACTGTTAAAAACACCAGAAACTGACTGACAGCCCAAGTCTATTTTTGAAGTGCAGGGAAAAGCAGAAAGGTTTAAGCAGAGGAATGTTTATTGTTTCATTAGTCAGGATTTGCTGTTAAAATGGTGTTGGCTTAAAATTTGTTGCCTTTAACTTCCCTGGAAGCTCATTGACTTCAGTGGGAATGAAGGACAGAGATGGGAAAATCCCCCCAAGCTGTGAAACTCAGGGAGGCTGCAGCTCCATGCCAGCATTTAAGAATTTCCCTCAGAAAGGCTCTTCCACTCACTGGGTGAATGTTTCAGTCACTAGCTAGGACACAGCAATGATTCCAGAAGGTTCAATGTGTGGAGGGCCTGGATCATCAGGAAAAATTGGGATTTTGGGCCTGTCTTTCTCTGTATGGCTCTGTATGGTCTGGGCTGCTTGTACAGAAGCTGTTCTGCTGCTGAAAATACTCCTGGAAATGCTTTCAGCTGCATCAGGGGCTCCTGTGTCAGCTCAGGAGTTCTTTTGGATCACAGCTTTAGGTTTGACTGTCCAGCTTTGACCCCAGGATCTCTTCCCACAAAACACTGGCACAGTGCTGCTTGGTTAAAAAAAATAGCAAAAACTTTGCTTGTGTAGTCTTAGGCTCTGGTTTAGTCTCTTGAACTGAGCTCCCATGACTACCTGTCAGTGGCTGCCTCAGGGACTCACACTGGGCAGGATTTGTGACAGTTCAGAAATTCTTGTGCTGTTAATTGTCAGACAGAAGGGTTTTCTGCATTGCTGGTCTTCTACTGCTTTCCCCATCCTTCCTCACTTTGAAGAGGGGGAAAAATCCCAAATCAAAATAATGTAATCCTAGTGTTTTACAGCAGAAATTACACCTGAGGCACTGAATGTGACTTGAGGGTATCCCTTGGACACCGTGGGTGTCAGTTCTTACACCAAATTCGGTGGCATTTCTTCACAAGAATGGGGATCTCAATGTCTGTGAATGATCCCACAGCAGTTGTGTCAGCTTAGAAGTGGATTTCATTCAGTGTGAAATCCTGTGAAATATTAAGACAGAGTTTCTGAGCTGGTCTTCCTTGGAGAAAAAGGTGGGAGAGCTTCACACTTCTACAAGAGTTGGGGTTTTAGTTTCTTCACTGATATTTATTGCCTTTGTGTTCTCTGGTTCTGTCTCCTCCCTGGCATTTACTCTGCAAAAGCTGCAGCAGTTTTCACACCTTGTCTTGATAATCTGCTGCTGGTTTATTAAATAACTTTTTGGCTTTAATTGAATTAAACCTTCATGGATGAAGAATTGGATGAAGCTTTCACTAATCCTCTCCCCGTGGCAGGGGGTTGGAGCTGGGGAGAGCCTTTAAGGTCCATTCCAAGCCAAACCATTCCATGATTATTCTCCATCCTAAAAGCCTGGCATCTACAGCTGCTCAGGGAGGTGCTGCCCTCTGCTCTGCCTGGATAATTGCATTTCAGCAATCCCTACACACCCTGAAATCCCTTAACACCCTTCCCAGCTTTGCTGTGCTTAACACACCTGAGTCCCTCTGTGTCTGGAATGATCTCCTCATCCCCATCATGTTCATGATTATTTATGAGGCTCATGGCAGGGGTGTATTGGTGTTTTCTAGGTGTTACCCAAGCCCTCAGCCCTGCAGGCCACGTTCTGATCTCCTGACACAGAGCAAGGAGTCTTTTGTCCCACAGAAAGAGAATTATTGTGAAACGAGTTCTGCTCGGTGAGATCAGTGATTTACTGTTCTGTTTGGAAACTATCTGAGCTGAAAGCTTTTTAAAAATAAAGTTGGCTTCAGGGGTTGGGCTGTGTGGCACAGATAATTTGATTTCATGAGCTAATCACTGGTTCATTTTCAGATACACAGCCAGACTGCTGTTAATAAGATGGAGTGCAGGTAGCAACACTCCTGGTGCCTTTAGGACTTGTTGTAGTTTTGTGACAAAGTTAATTAGGCACCATATGAATTTCTAGGTTGTTTGAAGAAAATCAGAGCTAGTTATTTTTATTGATGCTTCCAAACTGCCCCTCTAGAGGTGAAAGAGTTGGTTTGTGGTCCAACTTTGTCTCAGAGATGCCAGAGCTCACAGAGGCAGAGGGGTCTCTCAGCTGATTTAGAGTCATTGAGCTGTGAACACTTTGAATGGTGAGGGAGCTAGAGAAACAAAGCTCTGAAGCTTCTGTGGTGTCAGTATTTTAAACAACAAAAAACCACTCACCCAGGACATCATGGATGGGGAAAGTGTCTCTGTCCAGGGAGAAGCTCCTTTCCTGTGGCTGTGCTCTGTTGTTTGTAATTGTTTTATTCACAGAGAGGTTTTGTCCCTGATAGTGGATTTATCTTTTCCTGCTGGCTTAGCAAATGCTTTTGTGGGGCTGCAGCTTCCCCCTGAAGCTTTCTGGGAGCTGCAGATGCAGGCAGAGGTTGCAGCAGGGCTGTTGCAGGCGGTGGGGAGGAGGCTTGGCCCGGGTGCACTAAAAGCTGGGTGTGAGCTCTGACAGGTGACTGCTCACCAGGAGACTGCCCTGCTCACGGGCTGTTAATTGATTCCCCTCCCTCCCCAAATGAAGATGGCTGCATTAAGGGAGCAGTTGGCTCTGCCACTTGACCCAGAGGAGCATTTCCATTAAGATGCAGGATCTGCATCCCCGGAGGAGCAGATGGTTCCTGCTAGTGCCTGCTGCAGAGAACAAAGAGCTGCTTTCCTCACACCAATGCCATGGGCTGGGCCAGGTGTGTGCAGCTCTCCATGGGGCTTTGCCTCTGTGGAAGAGGCAGAGAAGCACTCAAGGGGCTCTGAGGAAGAGCTGAACCCACACAAGACATTTTATTTGTTACCTGACTTCATTGGGAGCTCTTTTCTCGCGTTTCTGTCTCAAGGCTCAATGCTGCTGGGGAAAGACCAGATGCTCCCTGTTTATACACGCTTTACTGAACTGTTTCCTTTTGTATGGAGGATCCTCTTTGAAGCTAGAAATGGAAATAGCTTTGATTGCTGCCTCTTAGGCTATTTTGAAGCAGTGGGGTTAGGGGAAGATGTCCAAAGTTTCATCAGGGGGTCCCACATTTGTGTGGAGAGCTGCAGGAGATGGGAATTGGCTGCAAGAGCAGCTGTGGGTGAGAGGATGGGAGGAATTGTGGAAAGCTGCAGGAGATGGGAATTGGCTGCAAGAGCAGCTGTGGGTGAGAGGATGGGAGGAATTTTGCCTTTTTGGATGTCCTTTGGTAAAACACCGTTTGGGGAACACCCTGCCAAAGAGCAGTGTTCAACCAGCTCTGAGTCTGAACGAGAAACTTGTGGAGTTTTCTCACATGACTCAACAGTGGAGCCTTGAAGATGAATGGTGATGCTGTTTGTACCCAGTGCACCTCTCTGAATGAAACCTCTCCCTGTGTCTGTGCAGCCAGGGCAGTCTCCTCCTTTCTGAGTGCAGTCTGACACTGCTGGTGTTTCCTCCAGCTGCAGCAATCCTGGGCATCCCTGCTCTGCTCAGTAGCCCAAGCCATGAGCCACAGAATGGGGTGGGGAGAACAGGGGAGTATTGAAAACCATGGAATTAAGAGCAGAGATGTTCAAAGAAGCTGGCTTTAGGAATCCAACTGCAGTGTCCTGGTATTTGTGCTGCACCAGTGGCCACTCTGATTGCCCCTTCCATGGATGCAGTTCATCCCTGGGATTGTCCTTGGTCACCATCAGGGGTTCACTCTGCAGGGAGGGCACAGATGGCACCAGGGCAGCTGCAATGGGAAGGAGCCAAGTGGGTCCCTGGCAGCAGGTCTGATCCCCAGGCTTTTGATACAAATTCCCTCTCTTTTGATATAAATTCCCTTTTGGGAGCTCTGCTTTCACAGGGCTCCAGCTCCAAGCTGGTTTAAGGGGTTTTCTTTTCATCTATCACCTGGGAATTCTGTGCTGGCAGGGGAGATGGAAGGGCTGTGGGTGAGCTTGAGCTTGGCATGCCTGCCCAGAGCCCTGTGCTGCCTGTGAGGAAATGTCTGCTCCCTGCCAGCCTTGGGAGGAGGGAGAGGAAAACACCTTGGCCTGTCTGTGCCAGCAACAAGTCTGGCAGAGGGCTGAGAGCTGCTGGAGCTGTGCTCTGGGGAGGGAGGACCCGTGTGCCAGGGCTCATCTGCCCCTCGTTCCCCTTCATTCCAGCCTCACCAGGCAACTAAAAGATGTTTCTCCTCCTGCCCAGAGGTGTTCACCAGCTGGCTGGCAGCAGGGATTTGCAAACAGCACAGTTTGACCTCCAAAGTGATGCCAGCTTGTTTGGGCTGGGCATTGGCAGGTTTGAAATCCAGATGGAATTTGGGGTCAGACTGGCCCTGTCCTGAGGGGTTTGGTCTTTTCTCACCCTCATGAGAGCCTGGTGACACTGCAGGGACTCGGCTGAGCTCACCTAGCTGCTTTTGTGGCAGGGGAGGGGAGCCTGTGTGGAGGCCCAGCAGGTGCTGGGATTTGGGGTTGCAAATAAAACACTTTATTCCTCCTGCCCCCAGCGTTTCCCCGGCAGAGCAGCAGCTTCAGGCAGTGCCTGGGAGCATCTCCTCTCCTCCCTGGCTGCTCTGCACAGCTGGCAAAGGCTCAGGGAATGTGGCAGTGACAGGCAGGGCTGTTTGAAGCCAGGTTTCCCTGGGCACATCTTCTCAACTCCACCTCCAGCCTCCACTGAGGCAGAACTTGGGAACAAAGCACATTTTCTGCCCTTTGCAGGGCTCTGCCTTGCACAAGAACAAGCTTGCAGAAACCCATGTTCCTGGCAAGGGCTGGGAAGTGGGTGGGATAGCACAAACAGGCTGGAGATGGAGAAACCCAGCCTCAGAAAGGAACTTTCACTCTGTCCTGCCATGCCTCAGGCGGGGATTTGGATCTGAGGGATGGATCCTGCATCAAAGTTTGGAAGAAATGCATAAAACGGGGGGATCTGGGGAGCAGTGAGAGTGTAGCCTTAGGCTCAGCTCTGTGCATGGGTGCTGTACAACTGGCATTACAGGTCTGGCTCTGCTCTTGTTCTCCCTCCTGCTCCTCCTGCCTGGAATTCCTGCTGGCTGCAAACAGCCTCATGTCAGGGGGAGTTTTCCTCTTGTCACTCAAGCAAACCTGTGCTTGGATCTTGGGCGTGTGGGGATCTCCAGAGCTGGCTGAGGGGTGAAGAACCTGGATTTTCCACACACCCAGGCTCTGAGTCCTGTCCTGCACTCAGGTCAGATGAACAAGGTCATTGTCCAGCCCTGTCTAACTGTAATTATGCATTCAGGGGAAATGTGGAGGATTTGGGGATGCCAAGGTGGCATCAGCTGGCAGAAGAGAGACAAAGATGTGACAAGACAGGAGAGGAAAGCTAAAAATAATCCTTAAAATAGTCTAATTCCAGGGATTCACTCCTTCCTCCAGTCTTACAGGACCAGAGCATGACATGACAGGCACAAACCCAAACCCTAACCCTTTGTCCCTGCTTTCCCTTGTGGAGGTTTTTGCCATTCGGCAGGACCCAAAGCAAAGCTGGCCTGTTCCACACTGAGGGAAGAATGTCAGAAAAGTGAATAAATAGAATCAAATTTTAAAAAATGTGAATAAAATAGAATCAAATTCATCCTGATCCTTTCTGGAGGAGCCAAGAATGGTGACAACCAAAAGGAACTGAAGTTTTTTGCTTCTCCTGAGCTTCCTTGGGGTCTTTAGATGTGAAAGCAGCTTTGCCTATCTCTTCTGCCTTTTTAGTCCCTTGGCATTAATGTGGATTATTTTGAAGAGTAAATTGCTGTGGTCATGAATGCAAATAATATTTGGGAATATAACACTTGAACTGCAGAGAGAAATTTGGATCTGTATGTGTATGGAAAAGCCATGTCCAGGAGAGATGGCATGGGCTGGTTTTCAGCATGTGAACTCCTGCTAGGTTAGAAAGTCTGTTCTTCTAGGGGTAAATGTTGAGTCAAACTCTTCCACCAGAAGAGGGTTCAGTTTGGATTTAATCTGTTCTCTTAACATTGAGTCTGGAATTGCCATGCCATGAGTCTGGAGGAGCAAAGGGATAATTTAGAATTCACTGGGGATCACATAATGCTGATACTGCTTGAATTAAATAGAAATTCAGAGGCAGGGGATCTTTTCAGGCCTGCCTGCTGTGGAAACAGAGCAAGTCATCAAAACAGGCTGAAAGAACAGGCAAAACCATGGATGTGAAAGGCTTTGACTGCTGCTACACTCCCTGGGAAAAGGACTAGGTTGTTCTGTGGGTCAGCATCCAAGGTGTTTAAAAGCAAGCAGCCCACACCCAGATTGTTGTTGGAATGCGGTACAACGATGAAGGAATCTCTGGCTCTTAGAAAATGTCCTTGTGCAGAGAAGCAGATCCTGAGAGTCCTTCTTGCCCTTTTCTAATTACATGTTATTTCACCTCCCTGCGTGTACAAGCTGTGCCTCTGACCCAGCGATCAGATCTGGCAAGCCCGGGGGAGAGTTTCCTCCCCGGATCTCTTCCCAGCCTCTCCCTTCAGCCAAGGCAGCACCTGGCTGTGCTCACAGAACCTCCTGTGCTCGTGGTCCTCGGCCACTGACCCCCCTGGAGAGCCCACAGCCTGCAGAGGGAAAGGTGGGAATCCTGTGGAGGCACATTCCCAGCGCCCAGCATCATCCCAGCCCCTCTCCCTCACGGGGATCTGGTGCTCCTCCGGATGTGGCGCCTGTTGTGGCACTCTTCGAGGCTGAAGGGACAAAGTGTTTTTGAGGGGACACGGCCAGGGATGATGGTTTTGAAGGGATTGGCTCATTTTCCTTTGAGGATCCTGATTTGTGCGCGGTGCAAGACGGAATTCTTGCCGCTCGGGACGGGATTAACAGCACGAGGTTTGGTTCCTGGCTGGCCCTGTCAGAAGGCAGGTGGGAAAGAGGCTTTAATGCGGGATTTAACGAGGTGCCAAAAGTCGCTGCTGCAGGAGGTGAGGCCCCAGGTCGGTCTGAAAAGAGATGAGTCTGCTCAGGGAGGAGGGATCGTGCGGATAAAGACACGGGGCAGAATCCAGGCCGTTATCCCGCCGTCCTGAAGGGCGCCCTGGTCCTGCCAGCACCCCCGGTGACCATCCCGAGTGTCCCCTCCGGACCGCGCGTCCCCGGGGCTGCAGCGGGAGCGGCGGCCGCCAGAGGGCACTGGAAGGATGCGGATTTCGGGGCTGGTCCCAAACCATCCCAGGGCTGGAGTTAGCAGGGAAAAGAGCTTTTCCTCCTCTTCTCCCTCCGTTTGGATCATAAATCAGCGCGTTGGAGCTTGAAACGAGGCTGGAATGGCGCGCACCCAGCATCACTGCTTTGTGCTGGTTTTCTTTCCTACCAGGAGACTTTGTTCCTGTAGCTTTCTCAGGTCTGGGGGTTTCTGGTTGGTTTTTGGGGGTTTTTTTGTTGGTTTTTTGTTTGCCTTTTTTTTTTTTTTCTCTTATTTTCAGTCCTGTTGAGAGCCCAGGGAACAATCTGGTTTCTGTATCCTGAATTCCCGAGATAAAGCCCTGAACTGAGACAAAACGGACACACAGAGGAGACAACTTCCAAATTGTATTTTGTGTATTTTGTCCTGGTTGAGGGGTTACAATTTCTGTCTCGTTTCCCTGAATTTGTTTTGATGAGGAGATATGTGGTTTCCTGGTCCCAAAGGGTGACAGGGAGAGGTTTCCCTAAGAAGTACTGTCATACCTGTGGTGGAAGGCGCTGCAGGAACAAATCCTCCCCTTTCAAATGAGTGTCAGAGGAAATTTGGGAGCAGTTTAAAATTAAAATGCTTATTTTGCCCTTTCACTTTGGCCTTATACTTACCCTGACTCCAATTTTTGGGCTGCACATTGAAATAAATAATTCTATCTGCAATATCTCAGAATTTTCATTCAGCGAAATATCTCATGATCTGACTTTTTTTTTTTTTCTTTGCAACCTGAAATCAGTTGGAAATGAAATCAACAGCCCGGCATCTCTTTTGGAGAGACAAACCTGTTTTCTGAGCTCTTCCTGCTGTTGCTGGTGTGCTGAGCTAGGGCAATGGCTCAGCTGGGCTGGGATGTGTCCCTCGGAAGTTTCCTCACTTCATCCTCTGCCCGACATTTGTGCTGAGGCCAAGGCAAACCTCGGTGCAGTTTGAGCACTGATCCACACTCTGAGAGCGGCAGGTGGGAAGTCTCAAGGAATATTTTCTCTGGCAGAAGATTTTTTTTGTCTTGGAATAAGAGCCCGTGAGCTGGGGGTGGAGCAGGGATGTTGATGAGAATTTGCAGGTAGAGAGAGAGAGAGAGACAATATTTTTGACTTTCAAGTATGAAGTGTATTGAGAGCTGCACTAAACTGTGCAGTCCTTCAAGGGGAAGAGGAGCTTAGTGCTAAACCGGATAATAAATATAATAATAGCAAAATTACCAATTATGTTAATTGTAATTGCTCAATAGCAAAAGTTATATTTATAAAACGTTATAATTATTTTGTGATTATTTATATATTTATTTCTATAAATAGAATTATATATACTATTATGTGTATTTGTGTATATGTGCTATATATGTATATAT
>VXBB01017786.1:253818-291991 GCA_013399915.1 Illadopsis cleaveri | reverse complement strand
TCAGTCTTCCCCTCTTGCATGGTATAAATCAATATAGTTTCACTGCTTTAAGCCTTTGGGTAAATAGAGCTAGTCAGGAAGGTACTGGTCAACAGGAAGAATCACTGAAAGATTCTGGGTTTTGCATTGTGGTCATTTAAAAAAAAAATTGGTAATGTCAAAGGGAGAGACTTTAAATGCTAAATCTTAATATTACAATATTGTCCTATTAGCTATTTCAATATTGAAAAATTATACTATAGAATACATTTGATGAAAGCAGGTAGAGAAAATTGTTAGTTCTTAAGAATCAAACAAAATCTACTGCAAAAAATTTAGAGAGCTTGGTGATTTTATCAATCCAGTGAAATTCAGAAATATCCTTTGGATATTTCAGACCCTAAGTCACAGGATGATAGAATCACAGGAGAGTTTAGACTCAGGTTTTTGTGGGGTTTTAAAGATCACCAAGAGTAGAGATGCACCATCCTTTCCCTCATCTGTTTCAGGGTTTCACTGTCCCCCAGTTAAATTTTTTTTCACATAGCTACTTGAGATTTGCCATATTCTGACTTGGGTCTGTTGCCTTTTGCCCTGTCACTGTGCATCTAAACAGTCTGCATATTTTGTGCCTATTTTTGATTAAAAATAAATGCTCACTGAGGATTAACTTATTGCAAGCTGGGTTTTAAGCCTATTTAGAGAACTGTAAACTATTCATTTGAACAGTAGTGTGAGGAAACAACTCTTAATAGGTTTTGTCTGATCTTTAAATATCATTCATGTCTATTTTAGGGGTACAATGTAGACACACTAACAATTGACCAAGTAACTCCACTCCATGAAGCCTGCCTGGGGGATCATGTAGGATGTGCAAGAATCCTCCTTGAAGCAGGAGCAAATGTAAGGCTTTGGTTTTGTTTTCTTTTATATGAAGTCCAGTTCTAACCTTGGCTTAACTAAGAAGGATATATTCCTTGATTTAAATGTAAATAATTACCTTATTGGGTGTGTTCATCTCATGTAATTACAGCTGCCATCGGAATGCTAGCAAATGAGAGTGATGGGCAGCTGCTGAGACAGTAATGTGTTGGAGAGAATCTGTTAGCAATATTCATTATGATATTTCTCTTCTAAAATATTAAATGCATTCCTCCACTTTACTGGATTCCTCTTGCTTTGAGTGGCTTTCAGGAGACTGTTCTTTTAATCTTCAGAATGTCTGCTGTCACACTGCACCTGTGTGCTCTTAAAATTCTTTGGTCTGAGTAGAAAAAAGCCCTCTTTTCTGTACTCCTGACATTGGCTGTCTTATCTTTTATCCCAAAATGAAAATGGGACTTACAGATCACTTTCAGCGCAATGTCTGCTGACATCAGAGTTCAAGTGCATAGCTTCCCAGGTCTCTGATCTTTGTAATGGAAACATTTATTGTTCTTAAATTCAGTTTTCAGAACCATGTGGAATATCTCTGTGTCATTATAGAAAAAGAAAAAAAATACATAGATATATCCAGAACCAATTTCTCCCTACTTCAGCTAGCACAAGGATTCTCAAGATACAAAACTATAAGAAAAAAAAAATAAATAAATCATTTCCTCACTTGGTTTATTTTTCATATTTTTAATTGTTTTGGTGGGTTTGAGGGGTGCATGAAGGAAGATAGGCCTGAGTCCTGGAAGGAGCCATCTCCTAATACCTCTGTTCCTTCCTTTAGTATTATTAGCCCAGTTGCCTACTTTGTCTCCTTACTCTCCCACACTGGAAATATTCAGTTGAAGAGTGAGGTGGTGAGGTTGGTATTAAAATGGTGAGCATATGCTATTAGCTTTGTTGCCATCCTGTGAAGTATCACTTGAACCTGGAGACTGAAACTACAGAAGAAAATGCCAAATAATCCTTAATTCCTGCCAGAGCTGTGGAGAGAAGATCCCTTTATCCTGTTGATATACAAAGTGTAAATTTTCTGTATCAGTGAAACAAGCTCAGTGCAATGACTTTTGAAAATTATTTGCTGCCCAGATGCCAATATATGCTCTTTAGTATTCCAGGTGTATTTATCCAACATAGTTTAACAAGAATAACAGTAAACTAATCCCAACTGAGAAGCATGGTAAGAGGAAGACAGTTTCACAGGGACTGGTCAGTTAACTTGTTACTTTAACTAGTACTTTTTTTTTTTAATGCAATTTCTAACTACTTCCTATTTATTTAAAAATCTACCTTTCTTTCAATTCTTTTTATAAATAGATTTTATATATTCTAGGTAAACGCTACCACAATTGATGGAATGACACCTTTATTTAATGCCTGTTCGAGAGGCAGTGCAGCATGTGCTGAGCTCCTCTTACAGTATGGTGCCAAAGCTCAGTGGGAGTCCTGTCTGCCGTCACCAACACATGAAGCAGCCAGCAGAGGTAAGGAATTACCTCCTCAAAAAATATGAAGCAGCTGAGCAATGTCTCAGTCAGAGGGTTAAGAAATGTGTGTGGTTTTGTCCATGAGACAGCGTACTGAAGTCAAGCAAACTGTCATGCTTTGTACTGACAGGTCACAGTGAATGTCTGGAGGTTCTGATATCCTGGGGTATAGATGTTGACCAAGATCTTCCTCATTTAGGAACACCTCTGTATGTAGCTTGTGTTTCACAGCAGATCCATTGTATTCGAAAGCTTCTTTATGCAGGTATGTCATGATTTAAATAAAAATATTCTGGTCTGTAAAATAAGCATATTGTACTCGCCTTTGAAGTCAGCTGTGCTCAGCCAATTGAACTGCAACCCTTGCTTGCAGGGTTCTACCTCAAAGTTTATGCTGATTCATGTTTTCTTATAACTTACTATATCTTTTATTTTTTGGTGCCATAGTAAGCGTAAGAGGAAAAAAAGAAGGCAAGACCAGAAGACAAGAATGAATGCTCAAAATTTTCAGCACATCCTAAAGCTTTATAAATATTAATTTTCTGTAGGAAAAACAAGGGTAAAACATGAGCTTTGAGAAATTTTATATAGTAATCATTGAGATTTCAGTCAAACTATTTTAGCAATGAAGTCCCACTCGCTTTCGTTCTTCAGCAAGTTCTGATTTTTTTCACAAGGCATAAAGGCTGAGTTGCAAAGGGAAGAGGTGAGGTAAAAGGCATCTGATCCTAAATTTCAGATTATTTATTTAATCAGTGGGTAAGACACGTTGAAGCTCTGTTTCAGCACAGGTCCAGGGACACAACTGGCATAACTGAAAGACAATTTGCTGTGGTCTTGGTATTTACATATAGGACTTTTGCATCTTGCAGAACAAGGAATTAAAATGTATATATGAATAATTCAGCCTTGTTATCATTGCACCAGAATAGTTTTTCTAGTTGATTGCATACTATATTTAGAACTTAAACAAGTAGTTAAAGTGTTTCTCATTGAGTCCATCTCCTTAGATGATTAATTATCCTATGTCATGATTTTTTATGTTTAAGAACAGCAAAAGTATAATTAGCATATTTTTGGGAGTCAAATACTACCATACAGAAAAAACCAGTAAACAGAAGGGCATATTCTACATTTGTTGGTGCCCTGAAGTAGAAAAGGGTATGTAAACTGAGAATGGTACTACAGAAGTATGCTCAAATTTTTAACATTAAGAACAGTGAATTATTCAGATTTCAGATCCAATTGCTAGACCTGTGACTTTATTAAATTGTTTTACTCAAATGGATTATTTGATTTTGCATTATTTAAAATGCAAAGGGTATTGACTCAGGGAGTAAAATTGGTACAGAAGGCAATTTTTGGTTTCACAAGGTCAGTATGAAGTCTGAAGAAGGCTGGGTTTTAGATGACCCAACAGCTTCCCTGTAAGGGAAATTCTTCCATACTAACTAGTTTAGTTTAACTCTTGTATAGATTTTTTTCTTGATTATGAATGCATAATTTCAAATTAATTTAGTCTATTTTAATTTAAAACATGTTAACATTTACCTATTTATATAAAAGTGTAATACTTAGAACCCATGGATTGGGAGAATTAATGGTTTGGGGTTTTTTTCCCCTATTAGCTTTCTTGACTGTGTGTACCACCTTAATTAAAATTAAAACAAATTTATAGATTAATAAATAAGGTTGGCTGAGATAGGAGTGTGTTTCAAGCCCTTTACCATCTTGAACATGTAAAAAGTTATAAGGCATCCAAGATTCCTTCTTGAGTTAGTGTACTCACAAAAATATACATACAAAACTTCAGTTTAATGATTTTTTAAAGACTTAAATGAGGAAAGTACATTTTTTATGTGGTGCAGATTTTCTTAAATGTGTAAAAAAAGGTGTTTTTTTATGATTAGGCAACAGTGATGCTCATGTTACCTGATTGGTACCTGATGCCTTTTTATCTGGTTGTACTTAGGTAGGTAATAAAACCTAGAATAAAAAAATAAAACCCAAACAAACACTGATGTGGTTAGTTATAGTTCTATGCAATAAAATTAATAAAGTGGCTAAATGCACTGTGGCATTCTAGGCCAGTGGTGGTTTTTTGTTTGTTTTGTAGCCTCGTCTTTCTTACTCAATGGCAAATTTAATGAATCTCTTCTTACGTCTCTTTATGTGCATCTACCCACCAGGTGCCAACGTGCAGAAAGGAAAGCATCTGCAAACTCCACTCCATGCTGCTGCCCAACATTCTAGTACAGAGATTGTAAACTTACTCCTTGAATTTGGGGCAGACATAAATGCCAAAAATTCAGATTTTGAAAGGCCTGTTGATTTAGCTGCCCCAAGCAGTTTAGTGGAGAGACTGCTGCTCTTCCACGAAGGTAAGCTTTACATGTTTATATTTGAAACTGCGAATAAATTGAATTATTAAAAAAACCCAAACCCACCTAGAAAAACCCCCAACTTAACAGTCCAAACCACCCATGTTATAGAAGGTAACACTGTGCTGTATGAAATGAATATATAAGGATTCAGGTAATTTCCTTTCTAACTATAAACATGCTCAGCAATATTTAGCCTCAGGCCAGAGCCCATTGACCAAGCGGCATCAGAATTTATACAAGCTGAAAAAGTATCGTCATATGTTTATTGGGTGTTTACACAAGTAGACATTAAAGCTACATTTTTATTGGTTTTTACAGACTTTTAAAAAAAGAAATAGAGTATTTAAGTTTCAGGTCAAAAATGTATTTCATTTTGGTCAGCTGTCATAATATTTTTAAATATATATTTTATGTGCATATAAAGCAAATTATTTTGATTGTGGGCAAAAAGCATAAGTTTAATTTTTTAAATTTTCTTTACAAAATTATAAAAGCCTGAGAAACAGGAGACTAAAGAGTCTATAGTCCCTCAAACCTCTTAAAGGTCTATCTGCTTTGGAGAGAGAATATTCCAAAGGGAACTGATCTTGTTCAGACTGAACTATGTATAATGTAAAAATAAGCCATAAGAGACTGAAACAATTTCTGTAACCATGGGCATCTCTTTAGAGATGAACTGACAAGTAATACTGATTCATGTTTTCCTCCAAAAAAACACTCTGTAGTCTGAATGTTATTAACAAAACCCCTCTAAAACCTGTATGTTTTCACAAATTTACCAAGACTAGTAGTGTTTTTAAAAGTTTAGAGCAAAGAAAAAAAATGATATGGCATGAAACAGATGTAGGTTTATTGTCCAGTGAAAATAGCAACGTTCATTTTGAAGGAGTAGGGGGCAGAGTGATAAAGACATAATGATCAACTAGTCAGACCACTAAATATGGTCCAGGATCTCGAGGTATTTTGCCTGCTTATTCTTGTTGCATTGGTAGTGCAGCTGGTAGTGCTGTAGCACTACCTGTGCTGTGAATATAAAACTCAAAAGAACAAGTCTGCAGTTTTTAAAGTTATTGACATCAGATATTTTCCAGGAGTTGGTTTCTAATTTAAAAAAACTGACCTTGTCTTGCTTTCTTTAGTATTTCCCTAACTATTATTAAGGTTTAAGCAGCCCCAGTCTTTATCTTTGAGGGCAGAAAGGCAATTAAGGAAAGAGAATGAAGAAAAAGGTCAAATTTGCAAAAAGGGAACTTTTTTGTGTGTGTTTTTTTTAGAAATCCCATTATTGTGCAAGACTGTTGTAAAACAAAGTGCTGGCTTTTATAGTGGTACAATTAAACTCCTTTCTTTATTGTTTGCAGCCACACCATCTTCTCTTTGTCAGCTCTGCCGACTATGTATCCGAAATTACATAGGAAGAGCTAGACTGCATCTTGTTCCACAACTCCAGTTGCCAACAATACTTAAGAATTTCTTACAGTACAGATAACATAATAATCAATTGTTAGAAACCTAAATATAGCAAGTACATTTTCTTCTCTCTGTTTATTGTACGTTTTATCAAAAGAACTGCTGGGCGGAAAAAAAAAGCCTTTTGCATATTGCTTAAAAAAATTGTATCTTTGACATCTGGTGTTGGTAATGTAATAGTAATTGGGAGACATTCAGCAACTAGTGCCAAGGTGCTAATCCAGCTGAATTGAGTAAGTGTGCTGATGCTCTGGGACATGACTGTATAACTTTATCTTAACCCTTAATAGCTTTAGTGCTGTTAAATTTAATTATGTTTATGTTTTAAAATCTGTTTTACATGCCTGAACCACAAAGAGTTTCTTCATTATTATTTGTTAAGTTTGTCCATTTGGAGTCAATATTTTATGTATTTTTAAATTTCTGTTATTCAGTACCTAAAAATACTTGGTAATGGGTGCACTATATGCATTGATAAAAATAAAACAATTAGACGTCAATTCTTTTCCTTTTTCTTCTTCTTTATATAGACAATTCATTAATCACAGTGAGAAGCTTCAAAAACTCTTCCTCATTGCCTGTTCTGTGAATTGTAATTAAATTGATGTGAACATAACCTTAGTTTTTTAGAGAATTCTGTTTATTGGTACAATTAGTAACTTCTCAAAAGCCTTAATGCGGAGACACTTTTGATATCCTCTTGTAAAACAGAATTATACGGGCACTTCCCATATCTTTTCATAACAATGCTGTATCACAAGCATTTAATGGGCATATTAAATAATTATTTGCCTTAGAGAAAGGCATATCTTAATGTGTAGTATCCGTGAGGTTTCTGAAGGCATATAGTGGAGATGTGGATACTGAATCTTCAAGATGGAGTTCAGGAGGTGAATACAAGGTTTCAAAAATAACAGTTTTCTGTATCAAGATGGGTACCGCTCATGAAAGGACATTCCTTCTCTTACTATCTGTTTTGTAAACATTTACCCAGCTCCAAAAATCCTATTGCAAATTCCCAGAATACTCCAGCATGCATTTCTGTGAAAAGGTATTGTTCAACTCTAGCCAGAGATGGAATGGTGACCACCCCGCAAGAGACATTAGAAAACCCTAGGACTTTGCTCATGTCCTTGAATTTTTGATGATTGTGATCTGAATAGATGAAAATGCAGAGCTCCTCCTTTCCCTCTTCTCATTTGGTGTTCCTTTGAGAACAGATTACTTTCTCAGTGACTGATACTCAGTTCCTGCAAACCAAAGCATGAGAGAGACACCTGAAAACTTGCCATTTGCCCTTGGTAATTCACCCTCTTCCATTCCTTTTCAGTGACTCCTTTCAGTATTTATGTTTCTACTGGAAAGATGCTAAGTGAGGAACTAACTATAGTGGAAGCTTTCACAAAGAGAAATGCTTACTCAGTTGCCGAATTATAGACACCTAATAAAAATGTAGCTGTCCTGACACTGTGTTAAATAACCTTAATTTGCTTCTGTTCCCTGAAAAAACCCTTGTTAAGGGTCTTTCTTTGAGTCCTTGTAAAGGAAAGTCAAATGTAAATATGAGGAGCTACTTATGAGTCCATCATATCCTGAGTCTGTACTGAGGGGAGTGTAGCGGGTTTTGTTTTTATCCAGAAAGTAGCAATTTGTGTTTTTAGGTACAACACCATTACTGTGTATTACTTTGACAAACAAGCCAACTTTGAACTGCCAAGCCAACCACAGCACCGGTGAACTTCCCCACGTAGAATGAACTCATTTAGAACCCCACCTTCAGGCGTAACATTGCTTTTCAAGTTTGGTTCAAACAAAGTGACAAAAAAAGCTCTTGTTCTATGAACCTATATCAGTTTGGAGCAAACATGGCTATTCTGCAAAACTCCTGTTCAGAACAAAACTAGATAATGTTTAAAAGTTTTGCCGAGAGTCACACCAGAATGCAAGCAATCTGATTGAAAATAGGTGTGTTCATGCTCTTGTGGCATTTCCAATATCTATTCCCACCATTGCCCCTGATCCCTGCCACCATCCAAAGGGCAAACAAGACCATCTTTGTAGTTTACAGGTATTTGGAACTGTTTTTTCTGTAATTATACCGAATAAAAGACTAGTCAGAAGAAACTGGCTTGTGGTCTTATCATTACTTTGATCTCAGGCAAGAGACACTTTTCAACATAAACTTCCACCTTTTTCTAACAGATAATTATGTGAAATTGAGTTCATTTTGGCAAGCTGAGCTGAGTTGGATGGGGGCATTGCTTCTGTTACTATGTGACAGGGAAAAACAAAATGTGGTTGGCCTGGCAGGACTATGCACTGGAACAGGTCTCTGGCAGATCAGCTCATGCTACTGCCATATACCAAAAACACAGAGCAATGCAATACCTAGTGTTAGTGCTTGGTAAAATCCCTTCCAAAAATGATCCCTTGTTTAGCCAGAAATGAAAGGAAACAGGTTTGTTACTGTTCTCATGCTGTGAGGGCCCTATTCCAATGTGGCTCTGATGAGCTGAATTCTTAGTATGAAATAAATGTTGTCACATATTAAAATATTAGGAACCAGGATCTGAAGCAAACATTGACCTAGGTCAGAGAGAGCACTGTTAAAGACTATTACAATAAAGCTGTTATTAAATGAATTGTTATACCAGTTAAAAAGTGTTCAGAGGCATTTTCAGGGGAAAAAAAAAAAAAGTAGTGTAATATGTCACTTCTGGGAAGAAATCCAACAGTGAATTTCTGTAGGTTTGCTGAAAGTTTTCCAGAGACCCACAGGAGATACCACACTGGTGGGTGAGGAAGCCCATGGAGTACAGGGTTCTCCTCGTGTTTGTCCTGGGCCTGTCCTGGGGCTGTGGGGCCGCTCAGCTCTGGCCATGGCCAGTGCAGCATCACTGTTCCCGGGCGGGAACTCCATGCAGGGTGGAAAGAACAGGGCAGCATTTCAGTCCACAACATGGGCTTAAAGTGCCAAATCTCCTATCTCACACTGCAGCTGCCAATGAAGCTGCTCTGAAGTTGATAAAGATGTCAGTACTATGGGACAGACTATTTCCATAGAACAATGGGTTTAGTTTCGCCAGGTTATATTGAACATAACTGAAATTTAATAGTAACTGGAAAGCACTAGCTTCATATGTTTTTTCATTTAAATGGAAATTAGACTTTTACAGAGGAGTCAAACAGTCTTTTGAAGACAAAGTATTCTTTAATATTAAGGGGAGATATCTGTATTTGATTTGCTGTACTAGACAATGAAGCTACATATTAGTAAACAGTCTGAAATTATTTTTGAAAATGATGAACCAGTTGACAGTTGCAACCACAGCTGTAACAGCAGACACAATTACAACCTTTTCTGCATATTCTCTTCACTCACCACTGTACAAACAACTTTAAGGAAAATGCAGCCTCATGTTATTCACAATGTCACAATGACCGTTACCTGATGGATCCCCAATATAAAAAGCTCCCTTTGACTTAATTTTTGTATTTTAGTAAGGAAAGAATTCTTAACCCTCACTCTGTAATTTAGAGGGACTAGATTTGCCCAAGATTCCATGTTAAGGCACAATTTATCTGCAACACATTGATGCAGTTATACTACATATTTAAGATATTTTAACTGTGAAATATTAGTAAAAATCCTTATGCTACAACAAAAGATTTTTAAATATAGTAGAATGGCGGTTGAGTCAATACTTCAGATCTCAATCATCAGTCATGGGGCTGCATGTTCAGTTCTCACCTTTGCTCTCCACCTCTGTATCAACAACTTTTACATACCAGGTTGGAGAATTTATGTGCTAAAAGACAGATAGTCTTTCATTTGACAGAAGCAAGATCAGATACTGACTGATGGAAAATTCTTTCCAAAGCTATGAATTTAACTTCTGCAACCAAATTCTTCTTCTGCAAGCTCCATGGAGTAAACAAAGGAAAAACGTTTTGAAAGAATACTTGCAGGAAGTAAAAGTTTCGGTTCTAGCACCCAAGTACGTACAAAAATGGGGGTTTTAGGGTACAAAACAGCTGTGTTCCCTCTGCCCAATATATTCTCACACCAGAAACCCTGTAATAATACTCTAGAACATTGCCAGAGAGAAATTTTACCATTTTAAAGAGGGAGGGGAAAAAAACCCTAGAATTTTCTTTTATTTCTAATCTCCATCCCACTTTTCCAGCATGGTAGCATTGTTATTTTTATAGTTAAATAAGGGCAAGGCTTATCTCTATATTGAGGACTGTTTGATAGGATCTGCTAAATAGAGACCTGATACTATTTCCAGTTTTATAACAGTTGCTGTAGAAATAGTTCTGCCAATTTTTAATTGCAACCTCTTCACATTTCATGTAACTATCAGGAATTTAAATAATTGTTTAAAATTTATTTTAAAGCAGCAGCAAAAAATGTAATAACAGATAAAGTAGATTTCTGCCATCAATTAAGCTAATAAAGACTATTGTAAACCATGGCATCTTTTCTACAGGTGAGCAATTCTGATTACAAGAATTATTAATAAGAATAATGATATAATATTTGCCTTATAATTAAATTCCATACTATACACAGCTTTAAAGTTTAATTATTTTTAGTATTCTATTGCCATAACTGTTTTTTCCACTTGAGCACAGATTTTGTAAATAAAAATATATATGCACGAGTATTTACTTCTCATCTGTCATACTATATGCACGTTTGTAACTAATACAAAATGTAAAAAGAAAACAAGCATTTTGAATGTACATAGCATAGTTAAATAACTTCAATAAATATGCTATTTGTTCCTTACAAAGCCTTCATTAAAAAAAAAAAGTTTAGAAAGTTTTAGCTTCCAGTGAAAGTGTAATGGGGAATGTTGCCAAATATAATCCTATTAGAAAATAGAGTTTTGTAATCTAGATAATATAAATACATAGATAATAAATAGATAATCTAAACAAAACATAAGTGATCTTTTATTTGTACTGCTATTTAAGCACAATAACAAGTGGATAAAAAAACCACCTACACTTTGAATTTTACTTTTGCTATAGAATCATGTGTGTAAAAATTAGTTCAAATTAAAAAGGGGGACAGTGTGAAACAGCTAAAATATTCCAGTCATTCTAAAAACAGGTTGCAGTTCCTGTCAATAAAGTCATTTTGTTATTATATGTTTGGAAGAGTTTTTATGGGTTTGTTCACAGTTTGTTATCAATATTTTGCTAATGTGTAGATAGTTGCTTTCTTTACAAAGCATCTATTCACACAGAGTTGACAAAAATAATTGCTGGATGACAATATTCTTATTAAAAAAAAGACATGGCTATATATGAAATTAGGACTTTTTCTTTGGATTATCAAATAACTTTTTTCTTTGGATTCTCAATAAACATTTGTATAGAAATCCTTTTGTTCTTGTTTTACAATTTTCAAAGTTCAAGTAATTGACCTTCAGGAGGAATCAACTACCACCTTTCTGTCCATTGACGATCAAGGTTAAATAGGCATTAACCCCCAGACTGTTATTTTAAGCACTATAAAGTAGAGGAAACACCTCATCAAAATGGGTTAAGTCGTATTCCTGTTCCTAATGGTGAAAAAGGATTCACTTTGGCCCACATCAAAGCATCATTCAGTGAAATAGCAGATTTTCCATCTTCAAGGAAGAACACAGGACCCTGTATAGCAAAAATGTTTGGGAAGGGAAAGAAAAAGAAATCATAGCTGTATTGTGTAAAGGCCACAACAGAAAGCACATTTTATCTGAGAAGACCATAAAAACCTTGTTTAGATCTATCCACTATGTTCATACAGAAATTTTTCCTCACTCACTTAAAACTCTGATAACAGGTACACATTATGAATTGAGGGCACTTATGTTCCCAAATCTGTCAACCCAACTTTTCATAATATTTAATAATATTTAAATTTTTAGTTTTAGGTGTTTTATTGTTATTTTAGATATGCTTGTCAATTATTCCAGAGTTAAATGTAGCTTGAATTAGAAACTGAGGTAACAAGCATTTTTCTTCTGAATACTGTCCATATTTTATCGCGTCTGTCATTATTTCTGCTGATTTGTGCTTTTTCCTATCCACAAAAAAACCCCGATATAATGCCTCCATGACTTGTTTGAAAACAAAGTCTACATGCAGTCTACAGAATAATTTGAAATATTCACTACGAAAAGGACAAAGTACTCATTCATGTGATGGAAAAAGAACTATTTGCTAATTAATTTGACAAAAGCTGCAGTTCAGTTTCAGTGCTTTCTTAAAGAGTTGTGCTCTCCAAACTTGCAATGTAAAACTTGTAAACCCATACAAGTAGGCTTTTCTACTTTAATATTGGCTGATTTTGATTGTGGAGCTGATCTGCATGGCTAAAGCCATGACTCCTAACATACGCTAATCCAGAAACAAGGATCCTGTAGATGACAAGCTGGTGACACCATATTTGCTATTCTTGTTGAATGTATTGTAACAGCTTTACATGGCTGTTAACAAATGTGGAGAGTACAGCCATAGACAGAGACCACTGATCTAATCTGGAAGTGTTGAGAGCAAGATTTTTTAGATTAACGGTGAGCAGTCGAGAATTTTGCTTACCTCAAAAATCCCACTAGAATTTTGTAAACTCCAGTTTTTGTCACAAAACTATCCATCCCTCTTAGTCCCTAAACCACCCTGTTACTCTTTGGGCTGACATCTTACACTGGACATGGGAAACAGACTCAGCATCACCTAGGAAAGTAAATTCGCACTGAGGCATTGTCTGGAGTCAGGAGTAGTGTTTTCAGGATCTTTCAATTTTCTCTGTCTTAAAATAACAAGGTATGCTAAAGAGGTGTTATAAGGACTGAAGTATATTAGTCATAGAACTCAATGGGAGTGATGAATAAATATATTTGAATATTTAATATTCTAATATCTTGATTTAATTAGTCATGAATTCCAAGTTTTATAGTATGCATTTCCATAGTGATAAAAACCAAAACCAGAAAAATGTTAGTATATGGTTGAAGACAAATAATTTCCTATCTTTTACTCAAGCTGTGGTGAGGGAGTAGCCAATACGATACATTCACTTATGGGACAATTCTCTATATAGTCTTTCTTACATAGCAGATGTCACCTTTAATTCTGCTCCTGTGATAACAGGGTAAATAAACCCTTTACCAGCCAAATGGTAGGAGGGATTTTTGATTTATGGCAACCTCACAAGTAGTCAATGCTATCAACAAGAAAGAACACTTCAGCTCTCTGAGACCATACCTGGATCTTTAACCCAGTCAAACAAGAGGTATGAACATCTGAATGACTAGGAAGATTTGATCCAGTGACACAGTCTGGCCCAACCATTCCTTTAAGAGGCTCCTCCTGAATTCGCGATATGAGTACTGAATACAGCGCTTTCTGCGATTCGGAGGGCGGGGTGCACGGCAGCTCATCCACAGGCCTAGGAACATAAAAGAAATTGGGCTTTCAACTTTGTTTCCCAAGCTGTGATAAAAATTAAGATCTGCAAAGCAGTGACATTCAGACTTTACAAAGGGAATAAATTTACAACTAAACAGTTACTACTAGTCTCATTCATGGTAATTTTATATTTTTCCACCTACTTGTTTGATTGTGTGCAAGCTCTCCATGCATCTAATTCCTCAGAAAGCTGTTCAATTTTCAAAGGTACGGATACTTCCCGTCTTTTTAAAAGCTGACTGAAAAGGAATACAAGTAGTTAAAGTCCAAACTTAACCTAATAATGACTATTTTCTTAGAAGCAAAACATGGTAGACAGTAATAAAGTAAAACTTTTTCTAATTGGATTTTAATCCTTCAAAATATACACTATATTAAACTTCAGTAACACTCATACTAGATATAAAAGTATAGCTTTTGATTTTAATTTTATCTTAGTTATCCCTATTTACACCTTATTGAATTTGCTGTATTTTTTTTAATTTGAGTCCACTCTATATTTCAAGGCTATATGTGCCTTTATATCTTAATATTGTCTACTTTACTAAAATTAAGGATCCATTTTGCCTACATATACCACATATGATAAAAATGCAGTTAGAGAAATATGGTTCAACACATACTTTGAGACAGCCTTGTTTCACCTGCAGAAACAGTTTCAAAACGCTTGCAGTGGATGCATTTTTTATCAAAATATAATATAGGGGGCAGTTACTACCTGACCTAATTCAGCCATCTTTCATTTTTGTTGGGATACATTAAAATTGTCCTGCTTAAGCACATAAATTGTCCACCTTAAGTAGGTAAGTGGCCAGTTTAAGATGGGCTGGAAATTAAAAATCTGTGAATACTGAAGATATTGGGCAATCCAAGAAGAAAACTTTAAGCTGTATTGTTCTGTAATTCTTTATATCCCAGGATAATTGAAAGCTTTACAGCCAAAATTATCACAAACTGAGTCTCAGAGACTGCTTGTTGTTAGTCTAATAATATCCATATCAGAACAGCCCTTCTGTAAAAGCTTGTATTTCATCTTGTTATTTTTTTAGGTTCAGAAAAGAAAAAAAAAAACCAAAAAAGCCCCAAACCCAACAACAAACAAATGCACCTTTTCCCTCTTTCCAATCATCTCACCAATTTTCAGACATGAAGATAGCTAAGAAGAAAGACGTTTTAATTTTTTTTGGGATGGGATGTGAAGAAGTGAGGTCATTGTATGGAATATGTCATAATAAGGACTGAGATTACTCAGAGTTAATGAAAACACAGTATTACCTTGTATACTCATACAGTGCAGGTACAATGCTATTGTACTGTCTTCTGATAGCAAGTAAAGCACCAACGTAACCACACAAAATCAGCAACTCATTTCGAAATCTATAAATGAACACGTATCAATCATGAAAAACAACAAGCATTTGGAAAAACATTAAACAGACTCATATTCATGTTAAAATTTTCAAACCTAATTTATCCATCCACCTTTTGTGGAGAATATATATTTGCTGATTATGCCTACTTTCTGTGTCATGGACTTGTTAAAACAGACTCTATCTGCTTCATATTGATCTCCATTATTAAATTTTAAATGGCATGTACAACACAATTTTTAAGCACAATCATGTAGAGTTATAAAAACAACATCACTCAGACTTTTTAATGTGATAGAACTCTAAATGTAAATAAAACTGCCCCAAATACTAGTGTTGATTTAAGTTTCACCAAGTTTCCCCGACTTTTTTCTCCTTTTTGTTCTTCACACGTATACTTGTGTAGTCACCTACACCTAGTTTCAACCATCCATCATAAAGGTGAATCAGAGCTATCCAGCTATTTTAGAGTTAACTCTGACAGTGGCAGCCCAACGTTCCTTAACATTTTGATATAAAAGCCCAGATGATTTGTGATACCACTTCAGGATACTGAAACCAGAGCTGATCAAAGTGAAGCTCTTCATGTAAGACCAACATTGATTCACACATTGTAAATACTCCATAGAGAAAGAAGCAGTAAAATATCTTTATTTTTCTCGCTAAACCTTCAAAATCTGGGGGAGTCCACATTCTATCCTCCAGACTGTAAACGAGCATGCTTGCTAGAATTTTTTTTGTGCCCCTCTTCAGTTAAACAAAACAAAAAAAAAGATACAGTGTGCACCTATATATGTACAATCTGAAAGATTCCTTTAAAGAAAGTTCCACTTTTCTAACTCAGGAAAATATACTCACTCACTACACTTAGGCAACATTAACTGTTCAGTCCGTATGTAACTTAGAAGATCAAGATATGGAAAGACTGAATCTAAAGTCCAATCTGAGCCACAAAGTTGTTCTGTTGAAAAATAAAAAGAAAAATATCTCATGAGGCAAGTTATACAAATGACTTTTGTTTTAAAATTGTTATTCATCCAAGTACATACCTTTCACATACTGAATGCCAACAGGGAGAGCCTTTTCAGGTTCTGTGCTTAACAGATAGTACTTTATTGTTTCAAATACATCCCCATCTGCTTGAATTGTCTCTGCCAGTTGCATACATTCTTCCACATCAGGAAGATTACACTGGAAAACAAACATTTTGCCAGAAAATTACTGAAAGGTTCAAACACTAAGATGCAGAGAAATAGTGACATTTGTACATAACAACAAGAATGATTCTCTCTGAAGGAGTCATTGAAAGACATACCTGCGACCAGAACAACACTGGAAAAAGTTCTGTAACTTTAAGTTAAGCAGTACCAGTTTTCATTGCTAATGTTTTTGTAAAGTTTTTACTACTGTTTAATAAATGTGTGGTCTGAGTTGCTACCTAAAGGAGTGCAACCAAAGCAGACCCTTCTGCTGCTGTAGAGGAAAGGGGGCATTTATGGACATTACAGGCATGAGATGTAAAACAATTCAGACTATAGAAAGCTGATCTGCCAAAACACGATTAGGCTGCACAATAAATCATACTGGCAGGTAATTCTGAAGATCATAGACGACATCAGAAAGTAACATGCCAAGTAAAGAGTTCACCAAGGATAGAAATAAAGAACCAAATTTATTGTAGAATACTGAAAATAAAGTCAACAAAGACTAATAGAGACGAAAAGGATATGTTATATATAAGACTGTAGAGACAAATTCATCCTGTGATTTTATATGGCCTTATATTTTTGAAATTAGTAAATAAATCAATACAAAACCATATTAGATTCAGGTAAATTCTATTACATTGTACCTTTTCATGCAGGTCACTTATTTCTGCTATGCATCCAGGATAAAAAGCACACAGTTTTACTAACTGCAGTTTATTATCAGGGATCATCATAAGAAGATCAACTGCTAAATCCCTGCACAAACAAAAGATGACATGTAGTTACTCTTGATGGTTTGTAATAGAAGGAACCTATTTTCTCTTTTACATCCCTTTTATAAAGAAGAGATTACTGAAAAAAATACTATTTCCAGAGAAGTGCAGAAGCAACCTCAGTCTCTAATATTATTTTTGTTCAATAAATGAGGCTTAATTATTCATCTTATTGGAAAAGTCATTAATTAATTTTTAGTTGCTTTAGTTGGTGGAATTAAACAGCTGTGCAATTCTTAAGCATCAGAACCATCTCAAAGTGAAATGGAAGAATATGTGGGCAGGGACAGGAAAGGAGAGCAGGAACCCTCAAATTTGAGAGAAGAAAAGGTGGTAATGTGGTTCTGTGTCATGAACCCATCCTCAAAATTCCAGGCTTCTAAAGCTTCATGACATAGGACATCTCTCAGTCATCCAGAATAGCTTGGTGCTCATGTGACATTGAAATAGAGAGTTTATATGGGAAAAGAATGTGATACCCATTTCCATCCTTCTCAAAGGAAAACTGTTTTAGCAAACTGACATTTCTTACATTTTCCTAAACTTGTTTACTATTTTCTACCCTATCCCTCACACAACAAACAGCTGAAGGGAACGTGCAATATTAGGAAATTATTTGGAAATTGTTCTATTTAAGTTTTAATAACTGGTTATTCTGTGACTTTTCTATTCATGCAGACATCATTTCTCCTGTGAACCTCATGACTGACTTGCACCTGTGTAAGGCAAAAAGTCCTACTGATTTCCTCTGGATTTTCAGAATGTGGTCCTTAATTTAAAAATGTTCAAGTAAGCTATTATCCAATATTTGCAACTTCTTTCTATCTCACTTAGAGATAACTAGGACACTTAGAGAAATTTGAAAAGTTTGTGACCTCATTAGGGGAAAACATAAGCTTAAACTTTCTCCAAAAAAGCAAAATACCTGTATCCAAGTGATGGGAAGCTAAAAGGAAGACATTGAAAACAAAATTTTGCATTATTTTACAGATAAAGTATTTGATAGAAAATAACTAAATTACAGCAGCAAATCTAAGGGTCAGGGCAACTGACTTCAACAACAACAAAATAGCTTTCTATTTTATGCCTTTGATAACCTAAAGAAACTCATGCCAAAAGTTCTTTAGAGAATCTGTGATATTATTACTGTGCAATAGCCACTTTTCCAAGTTACAGAAGCATCCTTTCAGAATCCAGGATATTTCACAATTCTTAACTCTTAATTTTCAAGATCAGTTACTCATATGTACTAACCTTCATAAGCAATTTAAACATTTTTTAAGTGATTAGAAATTGTCTTGTCAAAAAAGTGAAATTCATTTGAAAAAAATGTAATTCAAAGAAGCCGTCATATTATAGCCTTCAAATTGTGCTACCTGGAATGATTTTTGAGAATCAAACTGAAAACTGTCGAGTCTAAAGATCAAAATGAGGTGGCTGAGTTTGCATATGCAGAATTCAGTATGTCAGGTAAAGTATGACTAACTTTTTGAATAGTAGAAGGTTGCTTTTTGACAGTATTTAGGTGTTAATACAAATAAAAATGTGTCTTTAAACACACATTTTCTCAAGGCTCTAGATTTGGGAAAGTGCATTAATGTTTAGTTTTAAATTAATTTTTGGCTTGATTTTATATTTTGGAGAATTTCTAAAAACAACCAACCAAAACCCAAGAAACATTCCACCAGTAACTGATTTCTCTATTAGCCTGTCAGGGTCCTTTTGGTATTCCTTTTGGTGTCTAGAATTAAGTGCTTCACTACAGTGAAATGTTGCAGCTGATGGATATCCATAAACATAAAAAACAGTAAAAAAAAAAAAGGGAGCTCTTCAAATATCAGAGACCTATGAACTCCAGCTTCCCTATACATGATCTTATGAATGCAGTTAACTGTGGGGATTATGCTGTATGAAAATCTCTTTATTACAAAACAAAGAGATTAATGAATCTCTGATCTTTTCCTACAGAATATAAAAAATATGCTGTAATGGGTGAAAATCAGAATCCAAGATTGTAGGATGTTCAGTATAGTGTGTGAAACCCATTGACAAATCCAGATGCGTACTTGGGCAATATGCAGTACACCTCTTAAAAATTTTATCATGTATACCCATGTACACTTCAGCGTACACATGCTGTAAGTTTACCGAAGCTTTATGGACATAAACATAAATGCCATACCATTATAAAAGCACTAATTACAGCCCTGAGATCAGAACAAGCTTATGCTATGGACCTGGAAAAAATATACACTGTTTTTCTTAACTCCACATCCAGTGCTTCCTATTGGAGGCTACATAAAATCAGCCTTCACAGTGAAGGTAGGGAGATCAAAGAAAGAGCTTCAGACACTTTAGAAGCTGCAGATGGAGTTGCCAAAACAGCTCTATTAAGACTGGAGCAATGCAGACATGTTAAACCCCTGCAAAATGAAAGCAGCAAGTCACCAGTTTCTTATTTTACCTTTTTCTACAATGCTTCATCATCTAATGAAAGCTAAATGTTCTGTAGAGAGGAGTTCCACTGTGTTTCTCTCAGGCTACCTCTAGATACATTAGCAAATAGTAACTGTAGAAGAAAAACTGATCCTTAACTGTTCAAGTACACATTTTCTATGAAATGTTAATTACAAACTAGTTGTACAGCTGCCAAATACACCTTAGGAAGGTTTTCTGGTTTTAATTGTTCGATAAAAAACAAGAAATCGCATTCTTCAAAGTAAAACCACTACAATGAGGAAAAGAAAATTTACCACAGAAGACTTCCCCTATATGCAAGAGAGCAGTTACTTCTGCAGAATTAAATGGTAATCCTGTTTTATTCTTAAATCTTTACAGGAATCTTGTATTCCTAACATCAAAAGAAGATAATTCCTCAGACTCAGTTTTATATTTTTCAATCTAGTACTTAAAGAACACCTCACATATCCTACTTGAGCTGTTCCTTTTGACTTTTTAATTCAATTCCAGCCTCAATTTTTTTGAAGTTGTTCTTTTTACTCAGTACAAACTAGGACTTCATAAGCTACCTATTGCCCAAGTAGCTGGGGCTTTTTTCAGTGGGTCTCATACTCTGACAATAACTCCTCTCTCATTTACAATGCATATGGAATGTATTTTGAGATTAAAGCAGAACATTAGCATGTCCTGTACTTCAATGGTCTAATACAGCAATTCTTATCCAAGCAGCAATTTTTATTCTCCCTCCCATGGTGGTTTGATCTCTATAAAAGTTTCACATTGACACACCTTGATTGTTTTGTCAGGGAGAAAATTAAAAAAAATCTTTGGATTAAGAAATTCTTACCATGTTATTACTGCCATACATTTTCTTGCTAGTAATTCTAGGGCATAATGTGTTGCTTGTGCTGCATTTTCTCCCAAGACAGTACCCACACTGATTGCCAACTCCAGTTCATTTCCACGAATCAGGTTTGCCATTGCAAGCTTGCCCAATGAAAAAATTACATCATTAATGGACATGAGCAGTTTTGGGCATTCATCATGTTGAGCATATGACATTTGTTTATGAGACTTTTTACAGAAGGTCAATATATGCAATAATTAAACTCAATTATATATATTTTGAGTCTCTTGAATAAGTAAATAATTGTGTACCATGTGTTAATGTGTTTTTAAACAACCAAATAGATTTCCTTTAGCAGAATCTTCCTTTATTTAACTGAAGAGGTCACATAAATATGATAACTAAAATGCATCTAATCTTAAGGACACAAGCATTCAGAGTGTATTTTTCCCCCTCTCTTTCAATGAAAGGAGACTCAAAACCCAAGAAAACAGGAAGGATTGTCCTGTTCTTACTCCCTCTGAGCAATCATAGTTACCGATAGGCATAGCAGAATGTCAAACCCTATGAGACTACACAACAACTTGAAATATGGCTATTTAGAAATATAAGCATTAATTGAGTCTCAATTTCTCTCAGAATAGCTCATTGGGATGGAATTATATTTATTATATTTATTTTGTATTGAGGGGTGGGGGTTTTTTTTCCTATTTACTTATTCATTTAGACTGTAAATTCTTCAAGGTGGATGATTGCATCTTCTTTAGCACAATAACTTCCAGTTTTGAATGGGTATTTTGAGTCACCATAAACAGTAACATTTAGATGGTCTAAGGTACTTAAGTATTTTATATTATTTAAAATAACAAGATATTGTAAATAAAATTCAGCAGCAACATGGTACCTTCTGTGCATGAGAGAAACCTTGAATTTAATAGAATCAAAGGAGTTTTGCTACTAACTTGAATACTATAACTATCTAACTCTGCATAAATATAAAAAAATCAAATGCCAAATACCATTTTAGAATGTGATACATACATTTTAAAACGTGTGGAGATGTAAAAAGGAACTCAAGGTTGGCTTTTTCATCATTAAAGAAAAAAGAATTACCTCTATATTTTCAACAGCCAGATGACAACATGCTGCAAGCACTGCATGGCCATCCTGGAAATACCAATCTGCCAGTTCTTTACTGACCTTCTGCAGCAGACTGCAAGAACAAAAAATGAATTCTGCAAGGTCACTTTAAGGTTAGAGTTCCTTGGGTCTTAATTTAGGTAAAATTCACCACATTTGCTTCTGTACGCTAAAAGTTGCTATATTTGGCTCACAGATAATGACACTACTAGCTTGAAAAATGCAATCTGTTTGTGCTTCATCCACTACTTGTCTTGGTGCATACTGAGATGGGTCAGTTTCCCAAAGTTTACATCAGCAGGACACGTCTCTTCAGACTGACAGAAGAAAAATCAAATATTTGAATATTCAATCTGTACCTGTAACCTCTGGCCAATATTTCTCTAATTGCTCAAAAACTGCTCATGTAAATGAAGTAACTACACAGCCGCCAAAGTCTTTTTGTTACTACACCTATAACTTGATAGTGTAATTCAGGTTTTTGAGTGCTGTTCTAGATAAGGTGAGGTGCGTATTTGAGGTTTTTTTATGGGTATGGACAATGAGAATCAGAATCATAAAATGGCTTGTGTTGAAAGGGACTTCAAAGATCATTCTGTTCCAAGATTCCTGCCATGGGCAGGGATGCCTGCCCGTACACTGGGTTACTCAGAGCCCCATTCAACCTGACCTTGAATACTTCCAGAGTTGGAGCATCCTCAACTTCTCTGGGCAACCTGTTCCAGTGCCTCACCACTCTCACAGTAAAGAATTTTTTCCTAATATCTTATCTAAACCTACTCACTCAGTTTGATTTTTATTTTATATTATCAGAATCTTCACCGATGACAAAAGAGCAAAGATTCAGGAGGAGATAATGTGTAATAACAGGGGATCACAGATACTTTTTAATGCTAAATTTTACTCACCAGAAGTTCTCAGTTAATATGCTATATATTTTAGTGCACAGGGATGCATCTTAAATAGAAAGCAAGTAAAAAGGACATCGATAATTATAATACATACATATGGAAAATCCATTTTGTGCTAGGAAGCACAACAGGGAAATCAGTGTAGCATCAGGTAGTTAGTAACTCCACTAACTAAGTACTAGAAGATGCAATATTTTGTTGAATATTTACATTGCTGATGCCAAATTAAACCACCATGCTTTATCTCCCTTAATGACTTTACACTCTGCAGTAAGATGAGGTTTATAGTTATAAACTAGAACAACTTACTCATTATAATCATCTGTATTGTTTCCACCAGAATTTGAAGTTCCACTTATTGTGGAGAGTGGTAACATCTGTATATTTCCTTCACAAGCTGCCTGGAAGTGAATAAAATATAGATTAATTAATGCCGAATTCAAACTGAAGATGAAATGAAATTTTTCAATAACAATAATCTAAGATCTATAAAAAACTTTCTAAAGCCCAGTTAAAACAAAGAAAACGTTTGAATGTTTAAACTAATGAACTTGTTCATAGTTAAACCTTAGCCCAGTTTTATCTAGCCATCGAAGAATTCTATTGAAGCAAGAGACTTCTTCCTTCCTATGCATTTGGGCATGATTTTTCAGCATTTAGATATAATGGATGGTGAAGGCTACGATCTTGATTTTTACACCCTAAGATGCAAGCAGCTCTGAGGGAAGGATGAATTCCATAAATATTTCTCAGTAGATATGCCAACAAATCTGGAAATATTTGGCATATAATGGCTTAAGATGAACTTTTCTTTGCATCTGGGAATAATTTATTTCTAACAATGTGGGTTAAAATGAAATCAGTTGACAAAGTGATGGTTGGGCAAGCGTTGGACTCAGTGATCTCAGAGGTCTTTTCCAACCTAATTGATTCTGTGATTTTTTGAAATTCTTTCACATGCTTTAAGATGTAGCTGGGATAACTCCGTTAAACCTCAGGGCTCATTTACAAGGGAAGGTAAATCCTGCCATTTTGTTGCTTATTATTTTCTTATTAAACCTTTGAGACAAAGACTATTCTATGAATTGTAACATCTCTGCAATACCTCTCTTACATGAAAAATTAAGATCTTTCTGAAGCTTTAACTTGCTTTAAAGTTCAAACATTATAGCTTGTTACATCTCAGCAAGTGTCAAAGTTACATTCTGTGCATTATTCAGCTATTTAGCTAAAACATACAGATGATTTCTCAGTAGAAATTCAAGAGAAATCAAATCCTACGTGAATTTGATTAAGGGCAATACTGGCTGTTGAAAATCAGGTTCCATTTCAACTGAAATTGAACACATCGGTTTTTATTATGGTCATTTGGTTGCAGTTTAGAAGAATCAGGCTTTAAATCTGTGAACATGAGGTACCTCCTTCTTATGATTTCTGTATAAAAATGGGTCAATACCACATGGAAGTAAAGACTAGGGCATCGTTATTCAGCTGTTTTGCTAAAGTGAAAAGTGCTAGCCTTTTAAATATGCATGTCATCTAAGATCTAAATACATCTCCCACACTGGTATATGTGTAGTAATACCTGTGCAACAAGTAGAGCCTCTTTAAGCTGACCTCTTGAAGTAAAGAAAGAAACCAGTTTCTTCACATCTCCAATAGCTATACAGTATGGGATGACATCATCATTTTCTTCCTGAATTAACTGATCAGCTCTCCTAATTGAACAAATTAATAAATAAACAAAAAAATTCTAAATATATGAACAATCACCAAACTTATCTATATGGTATAGGTGTTAGATGAAGCTCAATAAAGTTCACTGAAACCCATCTACTTTTCCAGACTTACAAACTGAATAATGCACTAAAGAGTTTATAAAGTTGCAATTTATGTTCAACCCTTTGATTCTTGTACACAAAGTTATTGTTGAAATCTTCCACAGTTCCATCCCAAAGCTTACTGAACAAAAAGTAACATCACTAGAATGCTGTAACAAAAGACAATTATATGTGGTAATAGTATCCATCCTTCCTGCTTGTCTATGTCTTTTTATGGACTGAAGCTACAATTCACCAATATATTTTAATTAACTTACCTTTGCATTAGCTTCCTCCAATATTTCATTGATACACCAGGTGCAACTGAGAGAGCTTTGTCCCACTAGAAGAAAGCAGCAATGCATTTAACTTGATCATTTCTGTTTGAGAAACAGCCATAGTTTAAACCAGTGTAACTCTTCTTCCATTAAAAATAAATTTGTCAAGAGTTAAATACGCAATGAGTTATGCTTTAGACTGCGTATGTTAAAAATAAGTGGAACAAGATTACTCTTTTGGGGACTTGTAACCCATTCATTGCCTCCTCACCTTTGCTAGGGTAGCTGGTTTTCAGAAACCTTCATATTTTTTTATTCTTCAATAGTGTTCTGATATCTTACCTCTCCAAGTTCTACCATTAGCTCACAATATCGCTGAATTTGTCCTAATCTTAAATGTATTTCTGCAGCTTCTTTGAGTCTTTCCTCTTTGCTTGGTGCACCAATACCACCACCAAACTTAGACATCTTTATTGTTGTCAGTTCTTGTGCCTTGGACTGAAGGGAACAAAAAAATAAAAAAAGATTAATAAGATTCCTGTGATGAAAGCAAGTTTTCTTAAGAATGGACTACTGCCAAATATTAGAGCGGAATATAAATGTTATAATTTCAGAAAAAAATTCTTTAGAGAAAAGGCTAATTGAAAGAGATTTCAATGAGATTAAAATGAACTATGTTTATGTTGTTAAAGTATATGTTTTTTGTTGCACATATACATGTTCCTTGATTATCTTCCCATAATAACTTATTTTTTTAAATTCTCGTAGAGAATAGTAAGTCACCCAGATATCCCTCATAAAAATCTTGATATTTTGAAACTTAAAAAAAAATAAATATTTTGAACATAAACCATACAGATCTGAAAATTGTACATATTACCATTATAATGATGTCCACATAAAGAAATCACAAAGACAGTATGCTTAACTGGTAGACAACAGGCTCTGTAGTCTGATCTGTCATTCCCCATTAACCTTATGGACAAGAAATTATTTATATTCCAAACTACTGCAATTTTTATATTAGTTGGGAAAATAAGAATAAATTTCTTCATCTGGAAGAGTCTGAGAAAAAAGCTGCAAAAAAATTATATGTATAAGGAAAAAAAAAGCAAAGGGAGATTCCCATTTCAAGAATACTCAGTTGAATTCTATCATCAATGCACAATGACGGCATTTGGCTATTCATGACTTTGCAGTACCATATATGGAGATGGAGAATGAATTTTGAACATTCTTCACCAAAGTAAACTGCCATGAAAGTGGCAGCCCTCAAGGAACTGTTTTTGGGTTTTTTTAAAAAATACATCAATTTTTTTCCTCAGCACCTCTGTATTTTTTATTATTTTCATGCTAAAGTTCAGAGTTGCTCTACATCCTTACTTCATCCTGAAATGTGTAGGTGCTGCAGTGCCATTATTTAGTTTCCCAAGGAAAAGAGAGTATTAGCCGTCTTTAACAAGCAGTCAGCATTACTCAACTCCATACTTTCTCTTAAAGCTGTCAAACAAGATTCTGAGCCAGCAAGAAGGGGAAAAAATGCTTTTAATTAATGTGAACACTTAATCCTGGTTCACAGAATGACCAGCAATTACTGTAGTTACTCTAGGTCACCGGAGTTACAAATGCATAAAATCATGTTGCAGGGATAAACAGACTGCTGGCACTGCACAAGCCAAGATTTAAGGTCTTCTCAGGCTAATTGGCTGAGAAAACTGTTTTTCTGGACACATGGACACACAAACAGACCTTCATAGGATTAGCAGAACAGCTGCTATTATTACCGTTAACAACACTAATAAACTTTAATCACTTGAGAGTCATAAGGAACGTAGGACACTCTTAAAGAGCCTGTGATTTTACAAAGGAGACAGCACCTAACAGCAAACAACAGGTGCTACTTCAAAAGTATTAGCCCTGGGGCTGGCAAGTGCATTCCCTGATCCATACCAATAGATCATCTTTCCTCTATTTACAATCCAGTCATTAGAGTATGGGATTCTTTAGTACTCCTAAGAACTTCCTGACAGAACGATGAATCTGCATATTCTGCACAAATTGTGTATCTGGTTGCATATTCATAAATGCAGCTACTAATAAATTTATGGGCTAGTACTTGAATTTCCTATTCTCATCCAAGTCAGCCTTAAGCTGCATATCTGTATTAAGGACAGGTTCTTGCCATTCCTTCTCCCAGAGAGCTACAGAACATATTTCTGCTGACTCTCCCCCATTTTCAGACATGAATTTCCCTGTCTGTACATCTGAACAAAGCTACACACTTCATGTTTCTACAAACAAATAATTTGACTTTACTGAACATAAAAGTACAGTATATATAATAGGTAAGACAAACTCACTTCATAGCTGGAACTGTAGTGATGATTGCTTTGCAATTTCTTTTAATTGTTTTGAAAAATACTTTTCTAGTTAATAACTGTAACCTAGCATTTTAACACTGAGAATGCACAAAGTCACACAGACTCAGCTAGATACTATTGTAACAAACTAGTATTGCAGTGAAGAACTGGTATTGCACAAATACCTTTGGACATGAAGTGACCTTTGTAAAGCATTCAATAATTAGTGAAATACTACATGGACTAACAACCATTTTCACGTACTGTTTGTGCTTCACTTACCAGTCGAAATCTAATGAGGTGCTTCATATGCATAATTCCTTTGCAGTAGTTTTGTGGAAGCAAACTGTCATCCTGTCCTTTTACTACAGCAACCAAATCCCATAAATTTTTGCTGCCTCCTGGAGGCTAAAATTGTTAGGGAAGAAGAGTTTTATTACAGTTATGTTCAAGAGAGAAACTTTTACTTATAAAGACATTGGAAAACATTTGTCAGTCAACTCCAAGAAATACAATTTCAGATATTTTCAATATTAGAACCTTTATTATGAAAACATGAATTAGTTCAAGATACTAAAAGTCCTTCAGTCTTCTTGAAGGCCGTAAAGATACAGTGAGACCCATGAACCTATTTGGTTATGTGCGGACATAGCTGAGGGCTCGCCATTAGAGTTTTCCTTTTTGCTCTCCAAGAAATACAAGCTATCTTGTGTCTACTGCTGGCACAAACCAACAGTCAGCTGCTGGCCTGCAGGAGCTGACCAAGGACATGTTTATCACTTTCTGTAAAGCAAAGGCATGGGCCAGGTAGAAAAAAGCTTCAAGGCTTAACTGCCACAACTGGTTTTACTGTCTTAATATTAAATCTTAAAATAGACACATATACTGTAACGGTATATGCACCAATTATTTTTTTTAAAATACATTTTAAGCATTTCTACTGATCTACCCTTTGAATCAATCCTTCTGTAAAAACAGGACAACAGTTTAACATTCAATGAAGTCTAGAAGAGAGTGAGTATTCAAAAGCTTAAAAAAATCATTAAACCTTTGCTCTAAAGAAGCTTTTCTAAGAAAAACAGGATCACAAGTTCAGAAGTCAAGTTATTTCTCAGCTGGTAAAAAGCATGAAATCCTGCTAGGGAAACATCCCCTCCTGCACCCAAAAACCCCCATAAAAACAACTACTCTCTCATTTTTCTGTCTACTAAAACCCTTATTAGGCTCCCTATAGTTTATAGCACAATATCTCATTTTCTGGACTCAAAAAGAACTGAGAACACCTGATCAAGAAAGCTTTTGTCTTGGAAAATTCTAATATTCTTAGTACAGTTTTATTCTCAATTCAACATAGGAAAGCAAAATTTGTAACTTCTGTAAACCAAGGAATTCCATAAACATATTTTTATCAAAAGAGAAAATGTCTAAGTTTGAAATTAAGAAAGATTGTTTCATGATTTCTAAATTATACACTTCAATTTAGCTATAAGTCAAACCAAATATTTTGGATGAACTAGGTCTTTTTTGATCAGTGTTTTGACTTAAATTACAACAGTGTTTGACACAAGCTCCAGTTGCAGTAGAACAAGTCATTTTGTCCTTGTTCTACCTCAAGTGCAGCTCCTATGTAGGTAAGAACCCACAGGAACCCATATTTTTAACTCATTTGCACTGAGAGGCTGCAGCAATTCATAGAAAATATTATGGTGTAATGGAGAAAAGGCAACAGATGGATACTGAGGTCATCTGGATCTACAGTTCCTAAAAACATAAAGAGCAGTTTGGGCACAGACACTTGGGCAGTTCAAACCTTATGAGCAATGAAGGTGTTCTTTTGATTAATTAAATGAATAATTAAAAATTTAACAACTCTAAAGCAGTTTGATTAAGCACATAATTTCATTTTCTTCAATAGCAAATTGATGTCAAATTAACCTTTTCTATAGAAAATTATATTATTTCACTAATTAACCTTTGCAAAAAGCTGGTTTGTTTTTTGCAAAGCTAAATTAGTGAAATTTGTTTTTCACAACTGAGAACCAATTCAATCATGGACATTTTTATATGCAAACCTGTTAAGAAATGAAAACTGTTTTCTGCCTATTTTCTAAGCTCCTTTCAGGAAAGAGAGAAAAAAAAAAGATAGAGAAAAAGAAATGTCAGTTTTGGAGATTGACTTCAGAAACAAGAGTCATGCACGCTGACAACATCCCGCTGACAACATCCCTAAGTTTGCAGAATACTTACTGAAAAAAATTCTGAAAACCACCTTAGTTTTTTTCCTTGAGGATTTCCTGATAATTTTTCCAATTCTTGTTTAATATCCCTGGAAACTTTGCCACACAGCAAAGGAGGAGCTCCAGACTCCACAGCGCGATCTAACACACACAAAGATTTAGATATGAATTTAAAATAAAAAACAACCAAAGGAATAGGAATATAAACATAAAGAAAATTAAAACAATGCTTAATACAATCTGCTTACCTGTATTGCCAATAATATCATCCCAACATCTGTCTGTTATAATATTTATTTGTAGAGGATTTATAAGAGGTGTCAATGACCAGAGTCTCACAGTGGAATCACGAGAGCAGGATGCCATGGTAAATGGACAACTAGGATGACACGTTAATCCTAGCAGAGGGAATATTTAAAAATGTAGTCAAATAAGTTTATCTAGTCAAATAACCTGTTTGATTAAATTACTTGATAAATTTCAAAACAGAGTACATTTCAATACAGAAATAAAACAAAATTTAAAAGATATTACCATATACATCTGCACCATGATCGTAAACTGTGTCCAAACATGTTCCATCTCTTGTGTCCCAGACTCGAATTGTATAGTCCCAACTCCCAGATATTAGAAGGTAAGGAATTTCAGGATTCCACATCAGTCCCCGTACTGGAGCTGTATGTCCACTAAGAACATTTATACAAGCATCTTGTGTATAATCCCATATCCGAACAGTACTGAAACAGGATAAAAGGGAACAACCTACATCAGATCACCTATTGAAATATAATTATGTCTTTACTTTAGCAATATTTTAAGCTTCAAATTTATCAGAATATTTATTTGCATCACATCAGGGCTCAAAGAGTTGTAGTGAAAGGGACTAAAACTGGCTGGCGACTGGTCATGAGCAATGTTCCTCAGGGTTCCATTCTAGGGCCAGTTCTGTTCAATGTATTTTACTGTCAAGAAGCTTGCTGTCAAGTCGTCTCCTGTCATGAATCACTACACTATGAACCAAAAGATTTTGCTTTAAGCATAAACCTCTAATGAATGATAATTGGAAAGCAATAGAAGCCAATACTCCAAACTTTACAAAATATCATTTACAAAAGTATCTTGTATACTCTTCAGGAAAGTGGCTTGGAATCATAGAAAAATGCTTTCTCCTGCTTACCACGGACTGATGTGCTCTCCCTCAAAAGTGATGGCATCAAACCAAAAAACAGAAGCATCCAATATTCAATAAAATTCTCTGCAGCTTCTACTTAAGTATACTTTTGAAAAATATCAAATAAGAACAGGTCTTGCACCTGTTTCTTCAGACATAATGTAAACGTGGTGTTCTCCTTGTGCTATTCCTTGCAGTAACAGTATCAGGCACTGACCCTACACTTGGGAAAGCATTTGGAAACTTGCACTACTACAGCACTTGTGACAATTTTAGATAATGATCCTGCTGCCTAAGTACTACATAAATCTAAGAGCAAAGCTAAAACCTGGATCTGAACAAGGCAGAGATTTAGATTATTAAGTATTGACAACACCATTAAGTAAAGATGTAAGTTTCTCCAGTAGTCCTGCTTGAGGTTTAAGTTTTCTAATAGTTCAGAAATACTCACCCATCATCAGAGCCACTGCAGAGGATCCCTTCTCTGAGCGGAGACCACCGTACATGAAACACCTTTGCAGTATGCCCGGTAAAAACTTTCAGTGGTTGATCAGAGCTGGTTGCCAAGTAGTAAACACGAACATTTTTATCCTCACAACCAGTAGCTATCATATCTCTGTAAAATAAAAACAACAAAATACTTGGTCACAGAGATGATGAATGTTTTTTTAAATTTAAAAAAAATATAATGTACAGTTTGCAATTTTTTTTTTAAATAGCAAATTTTTGCTTTTCCTTCGTCTCTGCAAAATGTAGCTATCAACCATCCAATTAAAAAAACTAAATCAGAAAAAATCTGATAAAGATCCTTCAGTTGCAACAGGCAATATATTTGCACTAGTCTGACTATGCACCCAATACACAACTATTATTAAATTGAATTACTTTGTAATTTTTTTTTTTACAAAAAAATCCTGTGTCATTATTAGGAATTATCTAAAAAATTTATATATAATCTTAATGTATTTAGTTGACTACTACATCTTCACCTGAGCAGTCATTACGACGACACCAATCTAAACTCCTCTTTCCTGGTATTGAATGTCTGCTTTTTCTCCCCCCATTATATATTCAGCTAGATAATTTTTTTCTCTCATCAATATGAAACTATCCTCCTTTGAAAGTTAAGAAGGTTCATGGTGGTCAATGAAATATGCTGCTGGGAAGAGAGACGTGCTATAGATATATCCTATTTTGGAACAGATAATTTCAGTGTTTTATTATCACATCCTAGATAACTTTGTGTTACTTTACTAGTAATCAATTTAAATAGTAAATATTGTCAATTCTTTGGGTTAATTTTTACTTACTTATTGTTTTGACTCCAATCACAGCCAAAAACTGCAGCTGGATGTTTGTACTTGTGAAGAACATTGCCATCAATGGTTCGAATAATACTGAAACCAATTACAATGTGATATTATCAGAAAAAATACATTCTGGGTAGACTAACCAAAATTGAGTTTTATTCTGTGCAAATAAGCCAGAGAGCAAAAAGATATACACAAAGAATATGAGAAACAGCCACAAACAATATCAGCCCCTCAATTACAACATTTAACTGGATGCTGATTGTACAACATCTAACTTGACTTCAGTATCTATGTTTCTTCTGAGGGGCTTTAAGGATGTTCACTGTGGTACATCTTTCTTGAAAGGATCATCATAGCCCAGAATCAAAGTTGTAGTCATGGCGTTAAGGCATAAATAGATCTTTATGAATTAAAAAGAAAGTTGATTGTTTTCTAAAATTTCTGCCCATTACGTTTGAGCTGAAATGACACAGGTAGCAGAGGAAATGAAGAAGGTTATTTAAAATGTACTGAAACACAATATATGCTAAATTGGTTTTAATGGACAATCATGAATTTTTAGAAATGAGGTATTATACTCCTGTGATAGTGCATTTGTAATTACTTTATTCTAAAATAGTACTTTTTTTCTTTGAAACAACAAACTAAAAAAAATTAAAAATTAAGACAAGTAAAATTGGATGGCTTTTGAAAGGTGCCCTCTACAGATAAGAAACCTAGAAGGATATTCTTGTTCAAATAAAAATCAGTATTTAGTTTTACTATCAGTGTGTCTTAGACACTATTCCTCTTGAAAACATTTCCTTTAATTTTTTCTTAAAATCATGAAAAACATACCCCAACAAGTACAGAAGACTAATATAATTTAAGTTTTGTCCAATAAGAAAAGTTTCAAAATTAATTACTGAGAGTACTGTCAAAATTTATGGACTTGAGAAGTGCATTTAGCAATTTTTTTTTCTTCCAATAACACTCACCAAAATCCATCACTGCTGCAGGTTGCTATTCTTTTGGAATCTTTATGACTCCAGGCAATGCAGAAGATTCCATTCTTTCCATGCTTCAAAAAATGCAAAATACCTATCAATAAGAAATAATTCACCCCTTTTTCTCTCATCTATTGACTCATCTTTTTCACTTTATTCTCCTATGAGCTTCAGCCCTTTTCTCCCAGTACAGTATACTGTACAAAACCACGTTATAATGAGTACCCTATATAAGCTGGATGTTTGAGAATCAAATGTCAAAAACATTGGCACTATGGAGATAGGTAGTAAAACTGCTATAGCCTCCAGGATCCAAGAGACAAAACTGAGTCAAGCTGAAGAATGAGCAATCCATAACTATATAAACCTGCAGCTTTAATAAAAAACACTGTGGACAATTGAGAGGGACCTTTGGGCCTTGGGACGACTGCTCAAGGGATGTGAACCACAAGTTGTGTTCTCTTCTGTCCTGCCAGTTGCAGGGAATGATGTGGCAAGAAACAGGAAGATCATGCAGATGAACAACTGGATTTGATTCTGCTGTTATCAGCACAATTTTGGGGATTTTGATCACGGATCAGTTTATATAACACCAAGCCTGCTGGCAACAAATGCGGTCCATCTGTCTCAAAGAAGAAAAAGGATCTTAGTTCAGGAGTTCGCAGGGCTCATTGTGAGAGCTTTAAACTAGTTTGGAAAGAGGCCAGAGCCAGGCTTGCCAGAGAGAATGTATAGGGAAGGAGAGAACAATAGAAACCACTCTAGTAGCATAAGGAGGCTTAAGAGGCAGTACCTGGAGCATGCACAAGCAGCCAACAACATAATCTAGACAGGACTATGAGGCATTCCTTTGCATGTCCACTGGGATGTGGACACAATCAAATACTATTACAAGATGCCTGTACCCCAACACATGCAGTATGGGAAACAAACTGGATGAACTAGAGATCTGTGTGCAGTCACAGGCCTTTGATCGTGCTGTGATTACAGAGACACAGTGGGATAGCTCTCAGGACAGGAATGTTTCCACGAAAGACTACACATTGTTTAGGAAAGACAGGCTAGGAAGTCACAGTGGCAAAATTTCCCCCTGAGCGAGACAACACGTAGGATGCATCAAGATCTGTCTTGGGGTGGATAATGGGCAAGTCAAGAGCTTATGGTTTGGATAAAAGACACTTTAGTTGGTGTTTGCGATAGACTGCCTGATAGGTAAAAAGAAGTGGATGAAGCCTTCTACAGCCAGCTAGCCCCAACATCACAGGCACTGGTTCTTGTGGGGCACTTTAACTACCCTTCTACTCTTCTGCTGGAGAAGCAACACAGTGAAGCCCAAACAGTCCAAGAGGTTCCTGGAAAGTGTTAATGATAACTTCCTGTCACAGGTAGTGGAGGATCCCGCAAGGAATGTTGTGCTGCTTGAACCTCATACCAACAAACAGGGAAAGCCTTGTGGGAGATGTGAAGGTTGGGGGCAACCTTGGCTGTTGTGACCATGAGACTGTGGAGTTCAGTATCAGGCAAGGTGGAAGCAGGGCAGCAAGTAAAATATAATCATGGACTTCAGCAGAGCTACCTTTAGTCTCTTCACGGATTTTCTTCGAACAGCTCCATGGGAACACATCTTCTAGGGAAAAAGGGTCCAAGAGAATCAGTTGATATTCAAGGATCACTTCCTCCAGGCTCAAGAACAATGCACCCCAATGAACAAGAAATTGGGTAAACAAGGCAAGAGATCTTCATGGATAACCAAAGAACTTCTCTCATTACTTAAGCACATGTAGGAAACGCACAGGAGACAGAAGCAGGGTCAGGCCACTTGGAATTAATACAGAGAGGTTGTCAGAATAAGTAGAAATGAGATAAGGAAGACAAAGGCTCATCTAGAATTAAATCTTGCCAAGGATGTCAAGGACAACAAGCAGTACTTCTTCAACTCCATTAATAACAAAAGGAAAAGAATGGATAATTCTTTTACAATAATATAAATTATTATAAATAATTTATATAATTTCTAATTCTAAATAATCATAAATTCTAAAAAATGTAGACCCATTACTAAATGGAGGGGGGACCCTAGTAACAGAGGATGCAGAGAAGGTAGAGTTATTGAACACCTTCTTTACAACAGTCTTCACTGACAAGACCAGCTCTCAGGAATCTCTGACTCAAGGGATCAGCACAGAAGAATGTTGGAAGGAAGACTTCCCCTTGATCAAAAAAAACTGTGTTAGAGAACACAGAGACAAACTTGACATCCACAAGTCCATAGGCCCTGACAGGATGCATCCAAAAATGCTGAAAGAGTTCTGGTTATGACCACAATGAGGCTGCTCAGTCATCTTTGAAAGGTCGTGGCAATCAGGAGAGGTGTCTGAGGCGAGGACTGTAAGAAAGCAAATGTCAATCTAGTCTTCAAAAAGAAAGAGGAGGACACAGGAACCAATTAGCCTCACATCAATTCCTGTAAAGGTGATGGAGTGCTTCGTTCTGGAGGCCAGCTCTATCCACATGGATGACAAGGTGATCAGGAGTAGTCAGCATGGATTCACTAAAGGCGAGTCACATTTGACCAACCTGATTGCCTTCTACAATGACACAACTACCTAGATGGATGAGGGGAGAACAGTGGGTATTGTCCCACTGTTCAGCAAGAATTTCAACACTGTTTCTCACTAAGTCCTCACAATCGAACTCAGGAAGTGTGGACTAGATGAGTGGACAGTGAGGTGGATTGAGAACTGGCTGAACAGCAGATCCCAGAGGATTGTAATCAGTGGCACAGTCTAGTTGAAGGCCCATCAATAGTGGTGGCCCCCAAAGTTCAATACTAGGACCAGAATTGTTTAGCTTGTTCATCAATGACTTAATGAAGGGACAGATGCCTCCTCAGCAAATTCACTGATGACACAAAGCTGGGAGGGGTGGCCAATACCCCAAAGTGCTGTCCAGCCCTTCAGAGGGACCTTGGCAGGTTGGGGAGATGGGCAGACAGGAACTATCTGAAGTTCAGCAAAGACAAAGGCATGGTCCTGCACCTGGGGAGGAATAACCCCAGACATCAGACATACTGACTGGGAAGCAGCTCTGTGGAGAAGGTCCTGGGGGTTCTGGTGGACACCAAGCTGTTCATGAGCCAGCAGTGTGACCTTGTAGCCAAGAAAGCCAATGGAGTCCTTGGGTGCATTAGGAAGAGCATTCTAGCAGGTCAAGGAATGTGATCCTGCTCTTCTACTCTGCTCTGGTGAGGCCACATCTGGAGTGTTGTGTCCAGTTCTGGGTTCCTCAGGACAAGAGAGACATGGAGATTGTGGAGGGTCCAATGGGGGGCAACAAAAATTACTTCTCTTACAAGAAAAGCTTGAGAGAGTTGGGCCTATTCAGTATTGAGAAGTCACAACTGAGAGGTGATCATCAATGTCTGTAAGTATCTGAAAGGGAGGGTGTCAAGAGGATGGAGCCAGGCTCTGCTTGGTGGTGCCAAACAATAGGACAAGAGGCAATGGGCAGACACTGATGCACAGAAGTTCCACCTGAACAGGATGAAGAACATCTCTACTGTGTAAGTGACCGAGCACTGGAACAGATTATCTTGAGAGGCTGGAGAGTCTCCTTCTCTGGAGATATTCCAGATCCATCTGGATGCAATCCTTTGCAAGGGGTTCTAGGATGACCCTGCTTGAGCAGGGAGGTTGGACCAGATGACTCCCTGTGGTCTCTTCTAACCTTAATCATACAGTGATTCTGAATAAATATTAGTTACTTGTTGGAATAATGAAGTTAGTGGGCATGAAAAATTGTGATATAAGAAAACTTAATTGGGACAGTGTATCAGGATCAGTACTACAGAAGAGATGTTTAGTAGCACAAATGCAAATATTAGAATGCCAGAATTCCTGAAGGTAGGTATATTTGTTTTCTGCTTGTGCCTCTCTTCACACCCCCACCTCTCTTTTTAGATGCAGATTCTATACTTAAATAATTATGTCTGTATAATCTGAAGATCGCAGCTATATACTAGGAATATACAAAATAGTGTAAAATACTACGGCATAGTATTACACAACTCTTTCTGCCAATAAAAATTATGCTACTATTTCAGGACTTAAATGTGCCTGGATAAATGTCAAGTAACACAAGGCAAGTCACTAAATGAGTCATACTGCTTAGTGTGCTGCAAAATAGAGTTTTATTGATCTAGACTTCAGGTACTGAAAGTTTTTTCTGGCTCTAATTTTTGAAAATACAGAACACCGTTTTCATTTTCATGCTGAGTCTGTATGTCCACATATGTTTACACAGTTAAGGAGGAGCCAGCTATGCTTTTGCCATGTATCCCTACAGGACCAATTTTAAGATAATGGAGTCCATCTGGTGCTTCACCACTCTCATATCACAAATCCAGTCTGAGGAAGTAAAAATACGTCTGCCACACATGTAAACTGGCACCCACATAACTCCATAGATTTTTATACAGTAGCATCTTTCAAAAACATATGTACTTTGGCCATCTCTATTTATGGACACTAGAGGGAATGACTAACTTACATTTCATATAGACAAAAAAAGTAGTAATCTCATCTTACCTCACTGAATCTGGTTATCATTTTGCCTTTTCGAACATCCCAGATAAAGCCACCATTTCTGGATGTTCCACCTGCTATGCAGTTCAGATTTCCTTTAAAGAAACGTGTTTGTAAAATATTACAATAATATAAAATCAGAATATTGTTTGACAGTGGTTCTACTTATTGAAGAAATGTAATATGAATGGAAGACATCAATGGGACATGAACAAGAGTTTTCCATAGTTTAAGGCCAGCATTTGCTACTAAGTTACAAACATCAATTTCCATGAAAGCCTGACCTGTTTTTCTTACATTCCTGTTTTGAGGAATGGTCAAATAAAAATTATATTGTGGTAAAAAGTATCTTAATGCCTGCTGAAAGTCTTGCATGTAAGAAATTAATGATCATGATATATATGACTCAAACTGAAAGAGAGGTAACCTCAATGTTTCAATCTTAAAGTTGTAGCAACTAGAGCATTTTCCTTTAAAGTTCCCTACCTATAAAGGCAAATCATAAAAATGAGAGAGAACATCTAACAGTATTTTGTTTTCTTAATCTTGCACCACAGCTGCACCTAAGACCATCAAGAATGTACCTGAATCTGTAACCACACTCTACAGGGAGGAAAATCTGAGTACAAAACTACACAGTGAGAACCTGAAAATTCAATTCAGGTCTAATCCAAAAGCCACCAAACTCTCTGCACCACAGTGACTCTCTATCCCAGCATAGCTATGCTTTTCATAAATAGCAAATTTATAGGGAAGTTTTGACTGATGTTTCATTGCAAGCTTCAGAGGCAGAAAAGTCAATCTATGCAGGAGGAGTCTAGCAATGTAAATATATAAATTGGGAATAAACTCAGGTAGGAGAATGATAGGGGAGAAAAAAGAAAAAGGAGTAACAACTTTTTTCAAAGGTCTTCTGACGCCAAACAAATGGTGGCATGCATTAGATGATATGTTAGGAACAAAGTACAAGGCAGATAGGAACTGTCTGGGAGTAAG
>VXBB01017786.1:215108-241690 GCA_013399915.1 Illadopsis cleaveri | reverse complement strand
TGCCTAAATATCAAAAAAATTTTTAATACATTTATACAAGGGATAATAAAGTTAAATGATTAATTTTACTTTTAATTTTTCTCCTCTGCTTGGTGTATCTGCTTGGCATGTCTGCTTGGCAAGTAAACAGCAATTATAGGTAGCAAATTCCATATCATGTTTCTCTCACTTTGGAAAGTGTGAAAGAAAAAGAAAAAAAAAAAATTGAAAGCAATTTATTTTGGGGACTTCTTTAGCGGAAGATCAGGATCAGTTGAATATTTGAGACTGATCATCTCAAAGATATCACCAAACCTAGTTAAAGTGCTTAAACATTCTGAGTGAGTACTAAATGACTGAAGGAAATTAAATGCTCACATGTACCTTTGAAAATTTTGCTACAAGAGACTGCAACAGCAGAACAGAAATATACAGAAAAAAAAGCTACATGATACAGCTTTGTTGCAGACTAGGTGTTTGGCTATTAGACTTCCTGTCCATAAATAATAATTATTCTTGACTTCTGCAGCAAATTAGAGATTCCAGAGAGAATATGTCTNGGAGGAGACACAATAAAATGCTCTGACCTCTTTATCTAAGAAAACATATTTTTGTGATATGGAAGGAATAAAAATATTTTGAATCAAGAACAAATTTTATGTATGTACCTACATTGTAGAATCTAACTTTTAAAAGTGCAGAATTGCATGCATATGAAGAAAAAAGACATACATATATAAAACTATATATTTTGCCATATGAGTTTTTTACCTGGTTGAAAAATAGATAGGCTTCCATCAGTATGTCCAAATATCACCTTTCCTTTTTTCTTTGGATGCCATCTAAACAGACTGATATCTGACAAGAAACTGTGTGCTTCTCTATGCACAGTTACCCCGCTGTCATGTCCTGAGATAGTCCAAATGTACAGCGGACCTCTGTGGGACACAAATGCAACTGCATCACCTTCATTCCAGCACCAGCCAAGGGATGCAGGAATTCCTGAAACATACGGGTAAACACTATAAGAACCAGGACACAAAATTCAGTGTATTATTGCTTGATCCACTATCAGCAATTGTCTTGAAAAACAGTAGAAATAATTGTTCTACATAAAAATTGCTAGACAGAAATTTAGCGAACTGTATGAACATCTCACAGTGTAAAAGTAAACTAAAGACTTCCATTGGCAGGAAGTGAAATTATTTCCCAAATTACTTTTATGCTACTTTGATGCGCTGTATTTCATGACATCTATACTTCATCAGTGCCAAAGACAATCACACATTTGGGAGAGAGTAAGCCTGATCCTACAAACAGTACTTTCATTCATTTAGAACTTCATTCACTATGTTTTACTGTAAGTTATTTGCTACTAAGATAGTAAAATATTGAGAATGTCCAAATGCCTATTTTAGCAAAATACAATGAAATTTAGGGATAAATCTAACAGAAGCAGATATGTGTCACAAAATTTGAAAGCTATCTCTGTAATAAAAGGGAACTCTTGACAGCTTCCTTCTGGATATATGACAGTTTTAATTCAGTTGTCTAATACCTAACTGTAGGCAGTCCCATTTCAGAATTTTGATTTTTAACATCTCCAACCCTCATCATCCTCATAGCTTAATAATGTGTGCCTGAAGGAATAAATGACAGCAAAACAAATTCCTCAAGCTGAAAACTTAAAATTGTATTTAGACACTTCAATATGGCAGTGTAAAAGGGACTAAAAGAGAAACCAATAGAAGGTTTAAACATATTATCTTAAATTTAAACCTCTTATCTTAATATTATCTAAAAATAATAAAATATTAATAACAATACTTCTTTAATGTGCAGTCATTGGCTGAAGTAGATTTTTAAACAAGCAATGTATTGAAAAATAAGTACCATCATTTATATTCATGCATATGCTCATACAATATTTCTTTTATAATAGATTAAATCACTGTGAAGTTTACTTTTTCTTGATATGCAAAGTGCAAAAGGTTTTCAGTTGTATCCCTAAATGCTCTGGAGAGAATGGAATAGGGAGTCTCAAAATAGCTTATTAGATCCTGAGATTCTGACTGTGCTTGGGTCACACTCACTTTCCAAGAAGGAAAATGTAGGAGTGAAGGACATCTGATGAGATTGACTGTAGGAACAGAAATACAGGTACTGGTTTTGACTAAATGGCATTAATCAGAACTGGGCAAGGAAATGTAACTGTAACACAGGTGCTTAACCCCCTAGAGTTGTAATACAATCTCCAGCAGTTTCAAGGCCTGAGACAAGATTCAGGTAGACAAGCATTAGGGTACTTAAACAAAAGCTATTGTTCAAATTCACTGATGATTTATACTTGAATCTGTTAAGGCTACCTTTTAGTTGCTTTCACTTAGCTAAAGTCATTATGAAATTTATTATTTAAAAATATTAATTATTTATCCTTTTATATAGTGAGGAAAGTAATGCTGGTTTCGGGTTTTTTTCTCCCCTGATCAACAAGAAATCAGTAGCAAAGTTAATTCTTGATCTGGTCAACTTCTTTAGAGAAAAAGAATAATGTCTTTCTTTACCAAATATGAGATGGTTGACAGACAATTTACTCAAACACACTATCATTATTTTCTAGAATGAACTGCAAAAAATCTGAGAAGAATATTGTGTTGGGCAATTGTTAAAACTCCAGCCTACCAACTATAGGGTTTACACTCTGTATTTCCCATACCCATGGATCAAGCTGTATGGATAGAACAGATCTCCACGTCAAAAATACCTTTCGTATTGTCCAGCTTGGCCACAACTTTCTGTTCATTCACATTCCAAATGATCACTAAACTATCTGCACTGGCACTTGCAAACACATCAGGGTTGTGGGGACACCAAGATATGGCTGTGATTGTCTTCTTATGCTCAGACATAATCGCATGGAGCTTGAATTCATTGTATCGGTGATCCAGCTAAACAAATAGAAAAATGCATTTTAGAAATACATTTTTTGTAAACTTACTTTAAATACTTCTGGGTTGGAAAATACTTCATATAACAGTATTAGACTTATAGATGAATTTATAGTGCATTTAACTATTGCCAGTACCTCACATCTCAGTAAAATAAACTCTCATATATTTGACTTGGAAAGAAAGGTTGCCCAGTATCCAACTATCCAAAAAACAGTTTTGTGTCTATCTTCCTGTCACTTTTAAATTATTATATTTCATTTGGAAGTCTACTCAAACAATCCTAAAATGTTTTATTTATAGGCATGGTAGCAATCATTTAGTAATCTCTAAGGGGGTAAACAGGACAGAATATAAAAATGAGTTTGAAATCCTTCTCATTTTTTAAATTACTTACTCCAGTTAAAAATAGATATTAAAAAAAAATGCCCAAACATGACACAGTAAATTTTGTTGATTTTAATCCTACTACCAGTATAATTCCTAAAATTAAAGGAAGTGCATATTTTATTTCCTCACATATTTCCCAATCTGAAAATTCTATGTCACAGCATTTCTATTTTTTAGTTAGGTGTTACGTGCAAACTTCAGAAGATCACAGTGCTGAGGAGTTCAGGTTCCAAATTAAGTAACGGTGGGTCACTGAATCCACAACTTTGAACCATTTTAATCCACTGCGCAAAAGCCTATTTTATACTACAGCTTCAAATGGAATTGTGGAATTGCTTCATTTCTCCCTCAGAACGCAAAAGCATTGCAGAAGCATTTGTTGAAAGGGTTCAAAGTGAGATCAACAGCAGTGTAGAAGTGTAACTAATCTGATAACCAATAATTACCTTACCTGATAAATATAAACAGCAAGGGTAGCACAGTAGGCAAATCTGTCCCCACTAGCGGCACATATATCCTTGTTCCATGGCTGACATCCAGCAGCTAAAAGTCCCACTTGTTTCACATGTGACATTTTTGCCTTTAAAACAGAAATTCATTAGACTCCAAGATGACAGAACATTAAAGAACAGAATACATTTTTGTTTCCATAAATAATTTTTACATGCTTACTTTAAAAATGTAACTTGCCTGAGCTACAAATGAATGTATCTGAAATAAAGACAAGTAGATGTTCAGAGGCTTCAGTGCCACACAAGAAAGGGTGCCTAATACCATTCACAACAATCCATTTGGAAAAAAAGGGAGGGGGTGGTGGGGGGGATGTGCCATAAAAACTTGGATACTTCTTTACTTGTACTTGCTGAAACTGTTCATCATTAATTTTCTTCTGTGATGTGGTTCAATACTTTCTCTATTACAGTTTAATGCCTTCTCTGCTCTCCCATTCATCTCCCACTGATAGCCAGACAAGATAAACCATATACTAATAGTTTTAAGTAAAACCAACATGTAGAAAGATCTTCAAACCACTTGAATAGAACAACTCTTTATCATATTATCCTCCTTATTATCATCCTTTCTGGAGAAGCTTTGTAAATTTTCTTAATAATTACTGTTTAACAAAAAAAGCTGAAGTGAGCTGTGAAAAAGCAAAAGCAAAGCTTAGGGTAACACTACAGTAAACTATGCTTTCTATGTCCAAAACAAGTCTCACAGTACCAGCTGTGCTCAGAGTGAGAAAACTGACTTCAACATAAAAATGCAAGAAATGCTTTGCTGGGCCAGACCAATTATTTACCTACCCCCATTTCATTCAGATAAGTCAGCATGTTACCTAGTAACAGAATGTCTCGGGGTCACATTTACGCTGTGGATAGATTAATGGACAGAGGGACATTAGGTGGAAAAATATTACATGGAATATGGAGGATGACATCTTTAGTTCAAAGAGCTAAAATTACAAATCTGAAAGAGAAGGAGAGCTATGTCAAATTTACCAAGTGTTAGATACCAATTCAATCTCCACAAAGGAAAGGGAATTAATGAGAAATGAGACTTCAAAAGCAATCAAGTATTTTGAGAGAGCAACTGTTGGTGAAGTCCAAAGGTTGGTTACTCAATGCATTGCTGTGTAACAGTTTAGCACAGATATGTTGGTATAGATCAGTATTGACCTACTTGATATTAAATGTATAGAGGGGGAAATATTTTTCTGGATGACAGTAGTATTAAGGCACATAGTGAACAAAATTTATACAAAAATTTAAAATTTATACAAAATTTATATTTAAATTTATAATTTAAATTCATAAGGTGTTGCAGTAGTGATCTACAGTACCCAAAGGAACCTACTGGTCACTATCAACTAAACTGGTTGCCTAAATATNGAAAAATTGAAAGCAATTTATTTTGGGGACTTCTTTAGCGGAAGATCAGGATCAGTTGAATATTTGAGACTGATCATCTCAAAGATATCACCAAACCTAGTTAAAGTGCTTAAACATTCTGAGTGAGTACTAAATGACTGAAGGAAATTAAATGCTCACATGTACCTTTGAAAATTTTGCTACAAGAGACTGCAACAGCAGAACAGAAATATACAGAAAAAAAAGCTACATGATACAGCTTTGTTGCAGACTAGGTGTTTGGCTATTAGACTTCCTGTCCATAAATAATAATTATTCTTGACTTCTGCAGCAAATTAGAGATTCCAGAGAGAATATGTCTATAAATTGCATCGACTTGCAGCTCCGTTGCAATAATATCTCATGTTCTAAATGTTATGAGTTCCCCCAGAGAGAAATTTATCTATTTAAGCAATCTACATCGTCAAGTGGCAAAAATAGCCTCCAAGTTTCTATTTTGCCATTTAGTGTTCTTTTACTATTCAGTAAAATTACAAATTCCAGAGGTCCACTCTGTGCAATTAAAGTATAAATCACATACGCAGAGAAATAATTGGATTTGGGGCATTCAGAACAGACTTCTTCTAGTTCCCACGAAGAAATAACTGGTACCATTAACAATCACTTTTTCTAAAATTAAAGTCCCCCAGATGATTAGACAACTATTTTATGAAAGCACAGAATACCTGGAACTAGAAATTTTGGGTTCTGCTCTTGATTCCAGGGAAAACAATGGTAAAAACTCTAGGTGTATCAAAAAACTGATAAGGAACATTAAAAAAAGCCATGCTGAAATAAGAGAGAATTAGCTGTACCATATTAGATTATCATGAGTTTAGTTTGCAGGTTCATAATCTGAAAACCATCAATGTAAGATTGATAAAAAGTCAACAACTATATAGAACCTAAGACTACACAAGCATTTACTTCATCATCATGAAAGATTTTTCTCACTTTGTGCAGATAGTCTTTTTTACCTTCTCATATGGGAGCTGAGAATTCCTGATTTGCTGAAGTTTTAATCTGTAAAAAAATATGGCTTAAATCTTGTTTAATTTGCAGTTTGATTACAGGTAAAATTAATCATAAAGCTAAGATCTCCTACAGGTGCTAAAACAAAATTCCACAGATTTTTCTTTCATAGTAACAACAGATTTGTCCTGTAGGATTATGCAGTAATCTCTATAAAAATGCTACTAATAGATGAAATTTTTAAATTTTAAATGAAAAATGTTGCTCAGTAATATATTGCTATTTCACTGAGTTAAGAATTCATGCTTAATAAGTATTCTTAAACTTTGACTAGATTTTCCCTATTAAAGTATAAGTAAAAAAGTTACATATATAAAATATTCTGAACTTTATTACAGAAAAGAATTTGCATTTTATTTACTAATTTTTATTGTTTAAAACTTGTTATTATTTTCTGCTCTTTGTAATGATACACCATTTCACAAGAGGAAGCATTTGCCTTGAAATTCAATATGACAGAATCTAGAAGAAGAAATGGTTGTGTGGCATACTGACTTGCTCTCTCGTTGGTATCATGTATTAAAGCAGTTTCCTGCAGATCTTTTCAAACACTATAGGTTTCTGCTAAGCATACTTATCAACAGAGTAAGCAGAGCATAAAAGAGAAAGATGTATTAATCAGAACAGCCTGAGGAAAATGACAAAAACGTAGAAATGCAGCATAACTGAAAATATGTATGATTTCACACATGGTGCATTTTTATACAATGGAGATGTTTCATACTTTGTAAAGAAGCATTTTATTTTGAAATAAGGGATGTACAAGTATTATATTTGACTCTTAAGTATACAATGAAAAAAAGCCCTGTGCATGTAAAAAATGTATACCACATCAGGAAAGCTAGCCGTGTGTGCTCACAGTTTCCAAGGAGATGAAGAAAAGAGGGAGGACAACAAAACCCTCTCTTTTCAATTGGCAGAAGCAGCAACATTCTAGATCCTTCCTTGTTGCTTAATATAGAAAAAAAAAAAAACAAACCAACCACATTAAACTGAAATTTTGTATATCATAAATATTATTTTAAAGTAACAACTGAATTGACTAGATACATACCATGGCTTTATATCAATAACTTAAAGATAAATGCCTAATAATCCCTAGTTTAGCATAAGTATCATTTTTTGCAAAGCACTTTAGAATTTCCATATTCATTCCAATACCTTGCTGGTCCAAAAATGGAAAATATTGTTCTGATTGTGGAATGAAATCACTTTACTTGACAGATGGAGGAACTAAATTTTAATGTTCACAGAATAATGCAGTTACGACAGGATGCAGGAGAAAAGACTGAGTATTGTGTCACAGCACACACAAAACTGCAGTGTTAGTAGCCTGGCAACTGCAGCTCTTTAACAGGCACCATTTTAATTTTAATCTAACTCCTTTTTCTCTGCTTCAGCTACTCAGTGTATTTCATTGCTCGCTATATTTCCCAATTGCACTACAATAACACTTGTACAATAACAATAATAGCTTTTTAAACCCATAACTTAACACTTATCAATACAGTGGTTGCACATTATCAGTATCCATAAATGTATAACCATCAAGCACAAGCCACAAGAGATGCTCACATGTGTTTTGAATGTGATCCACGTGGTGTAAGACCCACCCAAATGAGTCCATGTGCAATATGGCATGCATACAAAAGTGGATATACAGTAGCCTTATGTTAATCAATATGTGTCTGTGTATACGAAGTGTAGCTTCTTAACAGCTACAAGCAGTAAAGCGGTAGTGTCCTCTGCTTCTGTTCACTCTATTGTCATTATCTTCCCATCAGCTTTGTATATTTTCTTACAGGGAAAGTTTGCTGTCACTCCTGTATATTTGACATATAAAACTGTTATATTTCATGCAGACCATTGTCCCAAGGTACCAATATTTTTGTCAGCAAATCAATGATAGCATAATAAGATCTTTAGTGATATAAAGACATTATATCACATTATATCTCCTTAAAGACATTGGGTATATTTACCCATCTTTGGGAGGAAATCCACTGGAGACAAAAATGTCACCTGTGAACCACAGAGTTTCAAATTCATTACCGTATCCAGAGGGACCAGTTAGAAGCACCAGATAATGCACAATCATTTTATCTTGCTAAAAGCACGAAGGTCTTAAAACTTATGAAGAAATCTTGGCATGTCTGCAAGACAGAGCAGAAAATGCCTTCTGACAATGTCTGCCTCAATAGCACTGAGACTCATGTAAAAACACAAACATAATTAGCACTGGTGTTCTTCCAGTGGGGCTGAGAAACACCTAGCACATTACAGCCATGTTAAGAAGTTAAACTCTCATTAATTTGTCCAGACCCATGAACTAAAGGGTAATTGGAAATACTATGGTATATATGGAAATACTCTGGTATATATGCAGCTTAAAAGCCAATAGACAATTTACAATATGAAAACTTTGATGAAACAAACAAAAGTTCTTCCTACTTTGGAAAATGTTAATGAATTTTTAGTCTTGACGTGGCTTACTAAACTGCAGTTACTAATGCAGGCATTGGAATAGTCTGAGACAATACTCACTACTCAAGCAACTGCTTCTGGGCAAAAGATAAACAAAGTCCGACTATATCAGCAGTGACAGTCGCAATGTAGAAAAATGTAGAAAAATTATGTAGGTTTGCACATGTACTTCTCTACACAAGTGAAGCCCTTCATATTTTCCAGAATAACTCTACCAAGGTAGCCTACTGCTTATTAAAGTGCCAGGCTGGTATCTATACTGCTTATCTATACTAACCAGTATAGTTTGCAAAAATTGGAAAAGTTTTTTTCTAATTTTGAATACAATTCATGGCACACAGGCCATGTACAGCTCCCAGATAATCAGAAGGCTAACCATAGCCAGGAAGAGGGTGCCTTGGACAAGGTTTTGAATTTCAACAAGATTCCTTAAAAATACCAGAAGCTTTGGCTAGACTCTTGCAACCAAAATTTACAGACGACATTTCCTAGTTTATGACAACTTAGCAAGTATTCAAAATGTGCACTCACTTATCCAGACACTGACCAGGAAAAGAACATTCTGATTTAAAAGGTTATTTGAAATGAACAAGTGTTCTAGTAGTGTTCACAGACATTTTAAACCTACACAATAAACTTGGACCCAAATCATTACAAGAACTGATTTAACCACAGGATCTCTGGCTTCACAAGGGAAGAAATTGTGGACCTTTCCTTAAAGTTTGAAACCTGAAATCACAGCCTGAGACTGTTTTACAGAAACAAACACTCAAAATAAAACCGTAATATTAATTAATAATATTAATAATTAATCCAAGATAGAAATCCTGCTTAGAAAACTTAAGGCAATAACATTAAAAAAATCGTAACGTAGTAAGTCTTACAAAGTAGTGGTTTTGACTGTTTTGGTACACTACTTGTACATTTAACTAGAATACTCTTTATTGTGCAACTAACGAGATAATCTAAAGAGCCATACTAGGTTTGAAACCAAGCATGGAGAAATGTTGACATTTCTAACAATACATCACCAGCAATGTTGGACGATACACTTTATCAATATGAAACCATCTAGCAGTGATAAAGCCATTATCTATGGAGTATTGCTTAATCATAATTTGCAGATAATGTGTGTAATACACAGAGATATGTATATCACATGTCTGATCACAGTATGAAGCATCTAAAAGTCTGCATAAGATTCTGTTCCCATCTTCCAATCCAGAGCTACAACGATCACTAGAAGATTGCTTTTATCCTGGCAAATTGCCAACTGTTCTGATTTCAGATAAAGCTACTTCTTGACACATCTCACATCTGAATCCTGGTGACAGTTATTAAAAGGTAATTCTACATCTGAAACATCCATATCATAAGTAACATATAAAATGAGAACTGTGGGACAGTATTAATGCCTGCCAGTTTTTTATACTTATGAGCATATAGCTGGCATTATCAAGTAATACACAATAATACAATGAAAACAGATGCTTTCCGTAACATCTCACACATTCTAATTCATTAGCTGAACATATACTGTGAAAACAAGAAAAAGAAATCACAGAAATATAAGGTACCATAAAAGAGTTTAATACAGTGAAAGAAATGTGACTTATATTCATTTCCCACTATAAATCTATAAAGCAGCTGTAAACATGCTGCTAATAAATGCTAAAAAAAAAAAATCCAAGTTATCCTGCAAATGTTGCTATAGTAACAACTCCTCCTCAGAAAAACATTAAAAATATAAAGCTATCCAAGATACAACTTGGAAATGACCCTAGGTGAATTTAATATCTCCCAAATATTTTTGTTTTATTACTATTACTAATTACTATATATTACTAATTTTAGCTATTTTATTTTACTCCATGCATGGTATATTAATTCCTTCTAATACAATAAAATAAAATGCTTGCTTTCCATCTCATTGCATATTAAAAATTGCTACTTGTTAAATTATGCAACCTAAAAAATTCAAGTAGGTGGTTGTCACACTTCTAATACCTTTTATTCAGCTAGCAACATTAATTTTCAAAAAACTCATTTTAGATATGCTTTATTTATGATTCAAGACCTCACTAAAACTACTAAAAATCTCTTCCTAGAACCACTATAGAAATACTACTTTTGATACTATCAATATAATAATAAATAGCAGCTTAAAGAAGAAAAATAAAAAAGTAGTAAAAGAGAAAATATTACATTAAGTGATTCTTACTCTTTGTTGTCCTTCATACCAATCATCTTCATCAAACCAGTGGGAAATATAAGTCATCCAAGCCATGAAAGAAGGCACAGTTGAAATAAAAAATACAGAACCTGAACACATATAAGTACAATAAGTCCTGTGCAAAAATTTACTGAACACCACAACAAGCTATTCAAAGATCAGACCTGACGTCTGTGGTATGATTTGAGATTAATAAATTTTAAATTCATAAATACATAATCTGAAATACTTTTAGCAGCAATTTAAATGTTCAACCTATTGAATTTTCTAGTGGAAAACGGAAATCAATGCTAAAACAATTATTAGATTATATATTCCAGCATTTAAAATTAAAGCAGGCTAGTGCTTCAAGACTGATTTTGCTGTGCTTCTGAGCTCTGCAAATGAGGTGCTGTTTGAGTCACTCTTATCTGTCTCCTAAAAAATTACTTTCTCTTTTTAAAATGTACTGTCTCAAAAATGTAGTTCAGTGCACAAAAGCTTGTACTGAAATGTAAAAATATCCTCAGAATCATGGGGAATTATTTGTTTTGGTTATGTAGGGAGTGGTTTCAATTGGCACAGTAGGAGGGGCAAAAATTATCGCAAATACCAAGCATTGGTTTAACTTATTTTTTTTTAAGAGGGAAAAAAAAAGAATCTACAACTTCATTGTTCACAGCCAGCAGAGCCTAAAGGGCTCAGCTTGCAGCCACCAGTGCTGGCTGAAAGATGTAAAAAGCCTAATTTAACTAATTCATCGGAATGGATCTGCCTCTTTTCCTCAGAATAGTTTCACATATCTGACAGCATTTATTCCTTCTGCAGGTAGTGTCCTTTTCTGATATGCTTCCATGTTTCACATTAGATTTCTCTGTATTATGCCAGTGAAAATGAAAGATAAAAAGGAATAAAAGCTGTACTACCACATTTCTGTACTGCAGCAATATACTTCATCAGCTGTGCTGTTTGAAAGACCTTATCATACAAATCTTCCTGACTGCATGGTTACAGCAACTATCAAATCCTCAGCAGAGATGGTATAGACCTAGAAAAATCCTCAGTTTCTTAAGAAACCTAGGATCCAGACAACCTCTGCCTTTTTATACTGATTTTACAAGCTGTTCCCCACAGTTTGTAATATAATAAATGCAAAAATTAAACAGGGAAGTCCATTGTTTAATCAAGAAATAAACAAAGCAAAGTAGGAAAAGAACAGCTGGAAGTATCAGATTCTGACAGGTTGACATTGTTTACCATTTCCACAGAGCAATTCTGTGTCACTACCTGGCCTACACCAGAATGTGTAGATTTCATAAAGAGTACTGTATAGGCAGGTGACATTCTCCAGGGGAAAAAAGAAAAGCAGAAATACTTTTGGTTCCCAACCTCTTTCTCAGAAATTCTGACATCCAAGAAGAAAACAAAACAAAACAAACCACACATGCAAAACCATAAATATTTAAACCCAGTAACAGAAAGTAGCTTTCCAAGATTATCAGATTTTTTGTAATTATACAGTCCTCCTTGTAAATGGATACAGACACAAGAATATACAGAAGAACTTCCTAAAGTGCTGCTGAAAATTTTCAAATTACTTGCCGTTTGAGATTTCAGCTCAAACATGAACTATGAAAAGTGCACAGAATTGCATGGTGTCATAAACTGTATGGGAAACATAGGAATAATTCAGTCACCTCGAATCACAGTGCTGAAGAAGTCCCCAACCATAACCATGGTCTATGAGTAAACAATAAAAATGTTACTGATGCACCACTTCTGTGAATAAAAATTTTACAAATTGTTAAAACATGTCCACTTTATTACTGCTTGTTACACAGGAAAATCATGGTTTCAAGTAAATTAATACTTTCCCATTAAGGAAACTCTTTGCTTTCAGGGAGTTCTTTTTTATAAGGGCATATAGTATCACTGAGAATCTTGATCAAAGAATTACAAGTAGTTCAATAGTAACACACTTGTTTCTCTTTTATGCCTGTGCCTCGGTTTCACATGGCTCAGGTTTTGGTAGCGGCGTGGAGGGAGCACAGAGGTGGCTTCTGTGAGAATCTATTTGCTCTGTGCCTGGCAGAGCAAATTCCTGATGGCTCTCAAAATGGACATGCTCCTGGCCAAAGCTGGGCTGATGAGAGAGGTCGGTAAAGCCTCCGTGACAACATATTCAAGAAGGAAATCAAAACAAAGTGCACAGAATTCTCCTAGCCAGAGAAGAGGAGGAGGTGAGAACAAGTGAGGGAAACATGGAGACACCAAGGTCAGCAAAGAAGGAGAGGATGAAGTGCTGCAGGTGCTGGAGCTGAGATTCATCTGCAGGCTGTGGTGAGATCATGGTGAAGCAGCTGTGCCCCTGCAGCCTGTGGGGATCCACGGGGGATGCAGAGATCCACCCACAGCCCCTGGGGATCCATGGGGGATGCAGAGATCCACCCACAGCCCCTGGGGATCCACGGGGGATGCAGAGATCCACCCATAGCCCCTGGGGATCCACGGGGGATGCAGAGATCCACCCATAGCCCCTGGGGATCCACGGGGGATGCAGAAATCCACCTACAGCCCACAGGGGAGGTGCCCACACAGGAGCAGGTGGATACCTGGAGGAGGCTGTGATCCAGTGGGAGACCCAATGTAGAGAGGGCCCTTGCTCCCAGGCTGGAGCAGCCTGTCCTTGGAGGACAGCAGCCTGTGGAAGAGTGACCCACACTGCTGCAGTTTTGGAAGGGCTGTGTGCCCGTGGGAGGGACTCATGTTGCAGCAGTTTTGGGAGGATTCCTGCTCCTGAGCTTGGAGCCACGTTGGAAAAGTTAATAGAGAACTGTCTCCCATGGGATCCCATGGTGTAGTAGGGGAAAGACTGCTCTCCCTGTGCAGAGGAACGAAACTTTGGATAATGAACTGACCAAACCCCCCTGCCCTGTTTGTGGAAAGGAGGGTGGGACTGGGGGAAGAAAGGATGTCTGTAAGGACTTATTTTACTTTTCACTATCCTCTTCTGATTTTGTCAGTAAACTCACTTTGTACCTTTAAGTTGACCCTGTTTTGCCCTTGGAGGTTTTTTTTCTCCCAGTCCTTAACTCATGAACCCTTCATTAATTTTTCTCTCCTCTGCCCAGCTGTGGCAGAGGAGGGTGAGCAAGCGGCTTTCGTGGGTGCCTGGAGTTTGGCCAGCATCAAACCACAACAGCTGCTCTACCATCTATGTGATCCGAGTTTTCTAGTCTCAATACCAACCTGTCAGAACAATGAGACTCTCAAGACAAACACTGTGACTCACATTTAGTTTCACTATCATCAGGGAGTCATGGGCTAAAATGGATATGGAAACTGTATAATCCTTTCAATAAACTGGTAAATATCTTCAAAAGTACAGATGTAATTAAAATCTTCTCAGGATAGCAGATGAGAAAAACTGCTTAAAAATACCTGTTACAATTACCTGTAAATAAATTAAGAAGCCTGGCATTAAATTATACATGAAAAATAAAGACAAGAAAGACTGCAAATACATTATGAGGCAAGCAATGACATATTTTTGCCTATTTCATCATTCATTTCCAAGTGCTGGGAAAACTATTATACTATAGTGTGCTGATTTTGGATAGGGTAGAATTAATTTTCTTCCCAGTGGCTGGTATGAGGATGTGTTTTGGGTTTGTGCTCAATAGAATTGACAACACAGATATTATAATTAAAATAGATTACACAGAGCCAAGGCATTTTCTAGGGTGTATGTGAGGCTGTAAGGAAATTGAAGCTGGGTCAGCTGACCCTAATTGACCAAAGGGATATTCCAAACTATACTACATCATGCTAAGTTCATAAAGTCAGGGGAAGAAGAGGGGGAGAGACATTCAGAGTGATGGTGTTTGTCTTCCCAAGTAACCACTGATGGGGCCCTGCTCTCCTGGAGATGGCTGAGCACCTACTACCTGCCCATGGGAATCAGTGAAATAATTCCTTGTTTAGCTTTGCTCATGCTTTGATTTTTCTATTAAACTGTCTTTATCTCAACCCACGAGTTCTCTGGCTTTTACCCTGCAGATTCCCTCCCTGATCCTGCTGGTGAGGGAGTGAAAGAATGGGGTTGATTGGGGTTAAACCATGACATACAGGTATAACAAAACATATGTGTAGGATGAATAAAACTATGTGTACTAAATATTATAATAAAAATATGAAAAACCTCAAAGCGTTCCATTCCTTAAATTGTTGTAATTAATGTTAATATTAATAAATGTTTTATAAGTAACTTAGTATGCTCTTACCCTAAGGTCCAGTTGGTACCTCCAGTTAAGTGTTCTTTGATCTCAATTTAAGGACAACAAAATGCACTTTAATAGATCAGACCAAAAGAGACATCTTCAAGGCGTATACAGTCTTATAATATACTGCTCAATAAATTTGTTTACAATATTCTAGAAGGAATAAAAGAAGACAAAACATCTTACTCATTTGATGCAGAAACAATTATTTAATTCTTGAGCTGACGTAAGAAAATGGCATGAAACTGTGTCAGGGCATGTTCAGGTTAGACATTATGAAAGGGCTCTTCACTGAGAGGGTGGTCAGTCACTTGGACAGATTCTCCCTGAAGCTTTCTTATCCTCAAACCATTCAGATTTCACTGAGCATCTGGACAATGCTCTTAGTAATCTGGTTTAGTGAGGAGCAGGATGTTGGACTCAATGATCCTTACAGACCCCATCAAACTTGAGCAATACTACGATTCTATGATCAAACTTGTGCTGCAGACATTGTATGATCTTCCCTTTGGAACTGCGTACTCTCATTTTAGCTCACTTCGGATTGACTAGGTATAAATCCACAAATCTAAAATAGTCAGACAGAAAAAGTGGAAAGGATGTTGAACATTATGAAGCTTTAGCATATTAACATCATAATATGTTGTTAAAGTTCAGCACGACAATGGTCAAGAATTAAAAGAAACCAACCAAACCACCCCAACTTCCCCACACGCCCCAAAAAACCCCAAAAACCCCAGTGGTTATTTTCTCTTTTTATTTCATATGAAAGTAGATCTTCTGGACGTTTCAGTGCAGATATCTCTTTATTATGAGAGCAAGCTACTACCTTGCTCTTTACAAAAGACATGACGTTAAGAATTTGGAAGAATGTGCTGGAGACTATAGTGGCCTCAATCTCTACACTCTAAAAAACCAGTACCTAAACATAACATACATGTATAATTTACCTAGAAAACAGAGGATAAAAGATTACATCTGAAAATGTTCTATATTGCAGCACAATGAACAAACTGATGCTACTCTCCCATGTTATCTGGCAATACCAGAAGTCAGCAATGCACTTCAGTTATGAATAAAGACTTTCAGAAATGGATGACAGGTAAGAAACTTTAATTTTGAACTTCCACTTTTACCATCAAGTTTGCTGTTAAGTAATAATTTGAAGGTGATATACTGCGACAAATCGACCATGCGCTTTTTTTTCTAAATACATCTTTAACCACTGTTTCTTTCTGCTTAACTATTATACACAGAAATATTTAGACATTTGTCTGTCTAACTTCTATAAAAAGTCATGTTTGATATATATTCTTGCCATAAATCAGTAGCATTACATATGTTTCAAAATTAAGAATTATTTTCAATTAATTCAATTTTTACCTCAGAATTTTTTATTTTTGCTGTACTAAATTCTGTGAGAAAACTTCCTGCCAATCCATGTAGACATAATTTTATAATATGTCCCATCATAACTCTAAAAATTATCTGCCTTAATGACTGAATTACGAAAGATTAACATGCTGTGACTTTGCATTGAAGACACAAAGCTCATTACAGGAATATCTTCATTAAAAAAATGCACAACAAGTAACCCAATAACAAAATACTTAACAATTTCCTTACATTACGAAAGTATAGAAATTCATTACTTTCATAATTTATAGGCCATTATGCAAATTCATTACACCAACATCAATAAAGTCAGTTAAATCCTCAGGTTTTATTTATTAACTAGAACTTTAAGAATTTTTACACTGAGAATGCAAAGCATGTAATGATGCCAAATATCCTAAAATAAATCCTAAAATACAATGCTCAGCGTAAAGCTGTGCAAGAACCAATCATATGATAATGATACAGCAAACCTATACCTCAGCCATCTTATGTCATATGAGGACAGGCAAGAATTAGACTTCCTTAGACTTCCCCAATTCCTATCAAGCTACTAATGGCACAAACATAACAGGACTCTAAATAGCTGTCCTTTTTAATTTTTTCTCTCACTTGCTCTTTCCCAACAAGCTGTATAGATTTATCAGGACAACCAGGCCACCTCACAGTGATTAGAATAAGCTGTTAGTAACAGATGTACAATATTATCATCTCCACCAGATCTACACTGGGCTGAGACTTTCACACAACCTTCTCACAAGCTACTTTTAAGATTGAGCTTTATCAGTTTACAGAGGAGATTAAGCTTTAGCTACCAACAATAGCAGTGGATTGGACTTGATCATGCATCTTCTTAAGGATGTTCCATAACTGGACTTAAAAAATAAATTCAATGAGTCTTCATAGTCTTTTTCCAAGAAAATAAATTAACATCTCTTCAGAAAAAAATTATAAGTTTATATATATTTATAGTACCACTTTTACTATGGCTTAGCAGATGCCATTCTAATTCTGTGAAGACTAAATATAAGAAATGGCAAAGTTAACTATCTCCAGTTGTGTCCTTGGTCAAGAAAGACAAAAAGGGCACACAGTATATTTACAGAGAAAAATTACAATCTTATTCACAAAACAATGCCTATATTGAAATACTTATCTCAGTTTCATAATTACTACTTGTATAAAATTTAAATGTAGTCAACATTAAAGTGCCCCAGTTATGATTTAACCTGGCAGGTAGCTAACTCCACATGACTACTTGATTTTTTGGTCTGTCAGCAAAAAGTTCATATGCCAAGAAACATATTGCATGTATTTTTGTATCATGATCAAAAGATTTTATCTATGTCTAGCTAAGTTGTTCCATTCTAACAAATTCTTTAGATACATACTAAATTCTACTACATTTAGATCATAATAGTGCAAATCCCTGTCTGGAATTAAAATGCACATATTATAAAACAAGTATTTTCATTATATCAACTTTTTTATACTATAGTGTGCTGTTTCGGATGTTAAGATAAATATAATTAAATAATAATTATTACAAAGTATATTTCTAAGGCAGATATAAGAAATAACAAAAACACTCCTTCATGTACTAAAAAACTTATCTATGAAGAAAATAATGTAGCCCAAAAAAGACCACAAAAAAAAAGGAAACTAGGAAAATAATTTAATGAAATAAAACAAATTCTTTCTAGCCATGAAAGTCGAGATAATATTTAAAATCAACTCTATTTGTTAATAAATCTGGTGAGATAAGAAAGGTTGAACAGTCAAAGTGGGGAGGACATCCAGCTGTATATCAACTCAGTAATTTTCCAAATTTGAACTAGTAGTTAAAGCTGGACAAGGGCAAGAAAAATTTGATTTTATTAGAAAAACAGGTCAACTCTTGAAAAGCTTATCTTCAATATAATGTTCTAAAACATGAGATTTTCTGCCTTAGGAATTTTTACAGAGCAGTCAGTTTAACAGGTTTGTTCAGACACTTCAGAGCCACTTGTGCCTAAATATCCAGAAAGGCAAAAGAAACCTCAAAAAGCAAACATCACAACAAACCCCCAAATAAGAAATTCTTTAACTGTAAAAGATTGCCCTTGATTCTCTGGGAAATCAGAATGAGATGCAACTACATACCTGTTCACAGCCAGCAGTTAGGTATAAAAGATGCACTTAGGTTAGTATGAAATGATTAATGTCGAGAAGAACTCTTCTCAACACTAACATCACACTTGACAGCACAAGTCTCAATCTTTCTTTCCTGAAATCTAAACCAATGTAATGAAACTGATCTCCTGGATCTGATACATCCTCTTTCATTCAATCATTATCAGTCTTCCATCACAGGTATTTTCAGACAATAGGTAACAACTTCAAAAGAAAGTGAGGGAAATGAAAATAGTGGCACTAATTAGTTCTCTTAGACCTTGATTAACCTTTGTGGGGTAAAAAAATTAAATACAATCAACTCTAACATAAAACCTCCAAATGATTCTTTAGCCAGATTGAAAAAGAGAATACCGAAGTTTAAAACCAAAGAATTAGGTTTTAGACTGTCAACAAACTTGGCCATTTACGCTCATTAAGAGGTTACAGAGCATGTTATCCAATGGTACAAGTAAATGTCAACAATTACATCTAAGAGAGAAACAAACTAGATCCTAAAACATATAACTCAAAGGGATGAGGTAAACGTTGTGTGTTGTCCCCCTCCTCCCCCCCAAAAAAAAAAGCAAATAGAGGTGGTGGGTTTTAAGAGCCCATGCAATTGAATACGTACTACGCAACTATAGTACATCAAGCAGAATGGAATCAACCAAAAGGAGAGAAAGAGGAAAAAAAACCCTTATAAAATCAGTCAAATCATCATTGGATGTAATAAACCATGGGAAAAGTATGAGCCACCAACGGGACGTAGCCAGAAGAGATATATAACATGTTAGGAAAGATATTGTCAACACAGAAGGAGGCCTAACATCATTATACATTCATAAATTATGTTTGGTTAACACATTCGAGAGAGATGGATTTAAACATTTAAATACAGGGGTTCAAAAATAATGAAACAAGGAGGCAGTTATCAGACATATAGAAATGCTATTTGACTCAAGATATCATACATGCAAAGCAGCTGGGTTCAAATTGGTCATGTTGGCTAGAAGGTAGGTAAAGGTACTGGAACCTGAAGCAAATTTATAGTCAGTAGAAGCATTAAGAAAAAAAACTTCATTAAGCAGGGAAAAAGGCAGTATTAACCTCATCAATATATGACCTATAATATACAGCCCAAGGGAAAAAAAGGTATTACATCAATCCTTTTCCACTGCAACAACTGCTTCTGAAAGCCTCTACCATCATTAAATAGGAAATTAGATACTGGACAACAAATGAAGACATTCACCACGGATGAATATGTTAAAAATCACTATTTATGAACTTGTCTACTTACACACAGTTTCCCACATACAATTAAACAAAGCAGCCCGAGTGAAAAAATGTAAGGAGGAGACTTAGCAGAGACACAGTCATCAGCATAAATTAAAACACCAACAAAGAAGAAACTGGAAGAAGCAAGTTCCTACACTTGACACTGCCTCAAGAACTAATAAATGATAATCAATAAAAAAAAGTCAGCAAAGTTCTACAGGCCTTTACTGATAACCAAATAAACCCCACACATACCAGAGCAACCAAATTCGCCAACCAGTACTAGACCAGGATAAGGAATAATAGATACAGCCAAGGTGTGCTTATAGGATGCAAGTGGGGAAAAGATTACCATAAAAGCTTCTGTCTTTCTCCGGTGCCCATGGTAGAGCTGAGCTGCTACCATAAATAACGATTAGCCTGACTGATAGGATGTCACTGAATTGCCTATACCCTACAGGGGAATTCACAGTTGTTGTAGCCGCTTTCTGTAATTCAAATGTTATATTGATATTTACTTCTCCTCTTATGCTGCCTATATTTGTTTATAGAACAAATAATGTCAGTTACACAACATCACCACCAGGACTTGGTGAAGTTACCCTTACTGGCCACATCAACTCTAATTCACAGACTGCAGGAAGAGGAAATACTGCTTTCTCCAAGTTATTCCTAAGGTATAGGAAAGTTTCCCTTTCCTATTACCACTGCTAGAAATAAAATACTTAATTCAATGGACCATTAGGACTCACCAAGGACCTTCTTACATTGTTCTTGCTATATGGGAATTTCCTCATAGCAGATCACCAAATGACAAGTTTATCATGTGTTATAGGTCCTTTAAACAGCCAGAGCTGCTCAAAGAGTCCAAGATTTGGCATAATAGAACATAGAGAATGTTAAAACTGAGGAAGAAGACTGTAGATATCTCATCAGGGAGAATAATTAGTAAGTGGAAAAAAATTTAGTAACTAAAACAATAGTCCAATGATATTCTAAAATTTTTGCATAATCTGTATTGTTCCATGCATACTCCATATTACCTTTGCAAGTTCTTCATACCACCATGTCTCTATATGGGTTACAACAATTTGTTGAAGATGACTACAGTCTTAACTGAAGCATTTGAGCAGTTTTGAAATGGAAAACATAAATAACAATAACACAAAGTCATCTAGACTGATTTGTGCAAGGCACTTATTCTCTAACAGAAACCTTAAAATGTATCAGTAACTTATACAGTTGTGCCTGTAATGAGGGAAGAAATGTCACAACAGAAGTGTATTTTCCCTATTTTAAGACTATAAAAAATTAGTAAGTGCAAGGATTAGAACCTTGAACTTTTTTTAAAACAGTGGGAAATATGCCTTACCAAAAATAACATAAAGCAAAATAACTCTGTATTAAAGTTTGAAGAACATCTTACTGTTCACCATACATGTTTCTTATCAGAATTATTCACCTGTTATACTCTTATGAATAGCAGGTAGCTGCATAATGTCACAGCAAAATTTTTAAACAAGGTACAAAACCAGAAGGCTCAACAGTCCTATAAAACCCTCTAGAATTAGTTAGAAAGACCCACAATAAACTTCCATTCAATTTTTGAAAGCCTAAGTGCATGGCAATCTGAAAGAGACTCTTGAAGCAACAGGGTTTAGGGCTCAAAAAGGAAATTTCCAAGTATTTATTTTTATATCATGCTATGGTTAAGCCCATTGTTAAGAACAGTATGGTCTTTATCGATTCTAAAATCCAGGATTATGTTCTTCACTGCAGCATTACAAGTAACTAAAGATCTTGCTCAGACTTTGATTCCATACCTGCCATCTTCAAGCCTTCCAAAACAGTTTCTCAGATTGTTAGATGACAATGTCTATGTAAAGCAACATCTCTTAAGATATTAGAAGAACTTATTCAACAGAAAAAAACACCCTTAAACTTATTTCTTCATTTGCAGACTCTGCTGTCTTAAATTCACTTTCATAAGCTTTGCTTACTTCAGCTTGTAGTTTGCTTTTGTACTTGAATGATTTTTTTTTTTTTAATTCTCTAGGCTTGATTTTGCTTCCCCCTCCCACACTCGTCCCAGCTGGGAAAAGCATTTATAGTATAAACAAGCCCAAAGCTCCCCCTCCCTGCGGAGGGCGTTTGCCGCGCAGCTTGCTTCTTTTAGAGATTACTGCCTCCGCTTTTATTCGATCTTAAATTCGTGTTTTCGTACAAGCACGTTTGGCGAGAGAGACACACACAGTAGGACAGTTCCCAAAACAGTGCAAAATCTCGACAGTACCGTCAGATGGCTCCTGGATGCTTCAGACACCGCCCGCAGCCCCGAGAACTCCCCGGGGCCGCTCCGTCCCCGGAGCGCAGGTGGGCGCAGGGCGGCGCGGCCCCGCCGAGCCCTGGGCCCTCCGCATGGGATGGGTGGCCTTAGTGATGCTGTGACTGTGTGACTGTTCCGTGCGGGTTCCGGCTGGGGCGGCGGCTGGGGAGGGGAGGTTTCAGAGCTCGCAAGCCGCATTCCCCGTTACTTGTGAGGGCACCAGAAATCAGCGCCAGGCGGGAAGGGCGGATTTTGCGCTCCCCGAGATCTCCGGGGGGTGCTGGTCCGTCCCCAGACGTCCTAGTTGTCAAGCCAAGCACTGTAAAGTGACATGAATATTGACTCATTTAGCTGTAGCTGCACCTCGTTCGCAGAGACCGTGGCTCCATGCTGAGGGGCTGAAAGGAACTGCAGACTAACGCACTAATCCCATCAAACAGGAGTCGCAAAACGCATTCCACCAGATCCCACTCCACTTGGGGTTATTACGTACATGTATGGGTTTATGATTCACAGACACTTAATTGGGCAACATCCACTTGTTTTTCTCTTCTACTTTTTCCCTCCTCCAACTGTTTGTGCAGCTGTGGTTTGCAGTGTGGAACTTGCTTAGTGAAAAGTATTTTTCCTTGAATTATATTTCCAACAGAAGAATTTCGTGATCCAACACAATTGCTGTGTTTGTGTCAAAGTGATGCAAACAATGGGAAAGGACCCAATGGACTGTGAAACTACTGTCCTGAAGATAATTCTTGATTTCTTTCAACAAACCTAACACAATCCACTATACCTGACAGGTATGCACACTCAAATAAGAAAAAATGTCTTCTTACCATGTTCTCTGGAGAAAAGCACGATGTTGCTTGAGAAGATTTGTTGTACCATGTAATTCCTGACAAATTCTTCTTTAGCAGAAGGAACTGAGAAGATGTGGATAAGGAATCACTTTGTCTATGATTTACTTGGCAAAAAATTGACAATATACATCACCTGCCAGCGAAACTTTAATTTGCTTCCTTCCTTAGAAGACTACACTGTATTTTAACTTAAATGATCTTGAAGATCATAGCAACCATACTTGGTCATAGTCTCAAGCACTATTTCCCAAATCCAACAACAGTCATTACAAGAAGTGGGTGCAGACAGAGGATGGAACAAAAGCCCCTTAAGTATTATACTTCAAGAAAAGCTTCTAGCAGAGGTAAATGCAAAAAAGTAAGGAAAATAAATTTATTCTTTTACTCTTGATATTGCATCTTTTGGCAATTATAAACTAAGAGATTCTTATACTAAATGTTGCATCCAAGATCATGGTTATGTACCCCATACATTTATCCACCATCCTAGACTTTTGATCTTCAAAGCATCCCACAACACTATTTTTAAAGTCAGCATTTGCATTTGTTATTTTTAAAACATCCATCTGGAAATCCACGTGCTCCCTTTTTAATGACAGATAGCAAATAATTTTCTGTTCAATTTTTGTCTGTTCATGTTTTCCTAGTTCTTTTCAGCCAATCCTTCCACCAGTTGAAGAGATCTAGCCTATTTTCAGTCTTAGACAAGATCTAACTGATAAATGCAAATTTCCACACTTGTTGCCTTTATCTCTTCTGGTTAAACATAATTATTTTGGTCTAGGGTGACTGGAACTGCCTAGAGGTTATTCCTAGAAAAGTGTCACTCTGTGGATCAAAAGACTGGTTACAGGATCGTAATATAGTAAAAGAAGATGATTCAGATTAGGACCTTCTGAGACAATCTAGTCAAACCTCCTGTTCAAAGCAGGGTAAGCTATGAGGACAGGACAGATCACTCATGGGTTTATTTTGGCAGTCCTCCACTGAACTTACTCCCTTTTGTTGATGCCTTTCTTGTGTTGGGGGCCCAAAACTGGAAGCAGTATGACAGATGTGGCCTAAGAAGTGCTTAGTAGAGAGAAAGAAGTTAAAGATGTAAAACAGAAAACAGTTTTAATACTTTCTCTTTTACATGGTAAGGATAGAAACCTTTTCATTAAATAGAACTAATCACATCTGAGTGCATGAAGTAATTTTCTCTGGATTCTGAGATTATATTTAGCGCTGCAATCTCTGTTATGTTGTGTTTTATTTTAGTTACTCAGAAAAGAAGTGGAATTTTTACTATTAAGAGTCTTGATTAACATAGGCATACCTAATAACTCCTTTATGCAAGGTGTCCAGCTCTACCACACTATGAGAATAAATCCTACTTTTTCTAGCTTCTCTGTGACTTTCCGCTCAAGAAATAAAGGTATCAAGGAGAAATGCTGCAGTTTATTGTCATCCATGTCCACCATACATAGTCTTATCTACAGCATTAGTTCTAGCTACTAGAGTCCTAAGTTTTTGCAGAATTTTTTCTTGTTTTTTTTCTCAGTCACTGAAAGCTAAGCAGAAGTTTATTCAGCTAGTTGTTTATTATTCTTACCAGAGCTCTGTATTTTCTCCTGCACTGCTGTTATTAAAGGAGGATACCTTTATCCCAATTATGATTATTCAATAAAATTAGTAGAAATAGAAATTTAAATGGATTGAAAGTGCAATTTCAATTTGCATCATATGTAGAATCAATGAGTACTTAGAATTTTGATAACTTTTATTTTATTTCTATGATATGAGTGACCTCTGGTGGGAATATGTAAATATTATTTTAATTTCTCACTAAGAATTTTTTTGGTTTGTTTTTTTTTTTTTTCCACTAGTGATCCTATTCACTTGATGCCTGGCAGGGAACATATGCCTTTCTACCTCATGTTAACTGAGGTAGAAATTATATCCAGAAAATTATTTCATAGGGGACTCAGGCTGATGGTTATCTTCCCCTGTTTTTTCTAAGAAGTCGTTATTGAAAGGTGTCAAAATGAGAAAATACTTGAAAGAACTTAATTAATTGTGTTCATGCAGTTGTTTTATTAGGTGCATACAGTCTCTGCTGTGACTAAAATCAGTAACATTTCATAAACTATTTTAACAGAGGAATTGCCACTTTGGCAGTGGTGTTGATGTTTGTTGGTAGTTACAGCACTGGGATTGCCTAGAATTCATTTCAGGAAATGAAATGCAATGAGTCCAACATTTGCAAATGAGATCAAGCCAAATCAGAAAATACCACTTGTTCTTAGTGACTTGCACAATGTAGGCTTTGAATAGCCACTGCGTGAGGAAGAAGAAGGTGATGGACCCTTCCTGGCTGATGATTAGTGGTAGTTTTCAAAAAGCACTAATCAGGGATAATCACTATAGGCTGGCAGACAGGCTCTGGCTACCAAATCTAGCACCTGGGTGAGATTTGCATTGGAGTGCTGGACCAGTAAGTCATTACTGTTCTTTCTTACAGCAGTCCCCCTGGCAGTAGCTCAGTTTCCTAGAGACTAGGAGTTTAGGATAAAATTAGTTGTTTGCTCTAGTCTATTGAATGTATTGATTAGATCATTACTGACTACAATGCAAAATTTAAACACCTAAATTTAAGCCATCTCCAGAGTTTTACTGGCAACATATGTTTAGGCTAGATAACACCTCTGTCCTGGAGTGATACTCACCATAAGACCCTCGCATATTGCAGAGCTGCTGGCCCAGATAACATTGAACCTGAGAAGGCTCAGGCCTGTGCTGTGCTGGGCTGTGCTGTGCATCCCACCAGACTCTCAAGCCTGTGGCTGTAGAACACTATCAGCCAGCTCATTGTGACAAAGGAGGCTGCAATCCTGCTCCCACTTGGCACCTAGTGGCTTTGCCATTATCTAGAAGTGCAGTAGGAAGTTCTCCTGCAGATATCTTTCCTGTTCAGGAGTAGAAATGATGAATATAGTTATATATATGTAAAAAAGTCCTATAGTAGCTCAAATGACCAACGTGGGGTAGCCTGTTCTACAGGCAGGGTCTCCATGGTGTGCTGCACACTGACCAGAGGCCTGTTCAATGCTGCACAGCTTTAAGCTCTAAGCATCTAAAGAAAGGTAAAATTACCTGCACTATTCTCTATTTCTTTATTTTTTTTAGCTATTATACAGAGCATTTTATCTTATACTTTGCAGAGTTCAAGTGCCTTTCTAACTGGGAGCATAATGGACCAGTATCTTGTAATGCAAAACACATCCTTTTCTGATTTCTTTCTTTCTTTCTTTCTTTCTTTCTTTCTTTCTTTCTTTCTTTTTTTCTTTCTTTCTTTTTT
>VXBB01017786.1:188429-215063 GCA_013399915.1 Illadopsis cleaveri | reverse complement strand
TTTTTTTTTTTTTTTCAGAAATAGTGATGGGATTTCTAGTCTACAGAGAAGAAAAAAAGGTAACTTAGAGGCAAATATTTTAGAATCAAGAAAGCATTGAGGCTTCTCTGGTTCCCTTCTTCCGGTTTTGTACAGTTTCAATTGGCTTGGCAGAATTCCTTTGAGGCAGAAAATGCAAGGAGCTGGCAAATGTAATTTTATGTAACTCCTTTTATTATAGTTCAGAATAGATAAATTTCATGCACTGGAATAGAGGCTCCCTGAGATATTCTCTTACACATCTGTATCGGAACAAGCTCTTAGCAACAGTGCATACAAGCCTTTTTGTTAAAGGCAGTACCTGCTAATGTAATGGTGTGTGCTCGGGCCCCACAGCAGTAACCCAGGTCTATGTATGTGTCTCTACAACCAAGATCTGTGATTAAACCATCGAGATTCTACTTGAAATCATTATTTCCTTGTTACAATGTCTTCTGTAGTAGCCCACTATAGCATTTTCATAGAATAACAGAATCATCAGGGTTGGAAGAGACTTTCAAGATCATCAAGTCTAACCATCAATTTTGCATCATTAAATATCAAATGCATAACCCTAAGATGATAAATCTAAGAATTAACTTTTTTAGCTCTGCTGGATATTATAAGATGTGCTCAATGGACCCTTTGATGTAAAAATACAGTGTGTTCTCCCTCTCGATTGCTTCCTTCTTCTCCTGCATATCCATCTTCAGAGATGAGGAAGAAAGGGAGAGAAGATGGGTATAAATTGTTTTAGCATTCAGCTCCATAACACCTCTAATTTCACAGGTAGCAATTTTATCTCAAATACTTTATTTCATGCACTTCTAATTAATCTTTCTCATCTCACATTTAACCTGTAAACACATCCCACATTAAATCCTGTGAACTAGGTTCCTTTCTTTTCTTCTGAATATCTTGGCATTCTTTTGTCAACTAATAGATTAGATATGAGAAACTCAATGTGTTATGAATTTTGCTTTGTAGCAACTAGGCAGTCAATTTTTTTAGTTTTATATAAATGCAAAAGCTGGGGTAATATCAAGTCTTCAATGATGGACAACATTTCTACTCATTGTTAGTAAGTCTTCTGGTAGAAAGGAAGAAGCTGTACAACTGCTTCAATAGCAACAATAGTTCAAAAGCAACAATAGATGCCAGCTGTACCATAATTTTGTGTTGTTTTAAATCTATTGTTACTCATTCTGCAAGCTCTTAACACTTTCAATGAACTTTGATATTGTGGCACTGCTAAGGCCCAGATCTGCCAGCACAAGAGACAGATCTATCATCAGAACAAAGTCTGAAATCACCCCTTTGGCTAGGAAAGTCTGTCAGGCCCAAACAGCAGTGGCTGGATCCAGATGAAGTGGGATGAGGTGATTTCAAATACAGTGCTGTGTGCAGTGCCAGGAGGTGTGTGGGCCATGGAGCTCCCTGGGGTGTGCCACGGAACAGGGATTTGTGGTAGGGTAGGGTAGGGGACATGCAATGATGCTGTAGGATGACACTACAGAGCACATGGCGTGTGGGGCCAGACATCACCACTTCAGGAGATGGAGACTGGAAATGCGTTGAAGACAGAGTTTTCTATTTTTGCTGAAACTCCAGTTTTGTGGTAGTCCTGTTCACAGTCAGTACATTAAATTGTATAAATACATTCTGATCTCTCCCCTCATGGGTTTATGAAATAATTTCTTTAATGTTCTTACCATATCCCACCCTTCTGTTCTGCCTCTGTCTTACTTCTTTCAGTCCCTCATCTGCACCTTTTATCCTTGAGAAGCCTTTCAGTGACCAGGTGCATAGTTAATTTTCTTCTAGCTCTCTTCCTACTGTGCTTTTCAGAGTGTTTAAATCTACCTCAGTGTAGCCTCTCCTTAGCAGGAATTATCTCTGCTTTTCTTTCATCTTCTTCTACCATTATCTCTTGCTTATAAGTAAAATTTGACAGCTTAAATAAGGGATGGTAATATAGTCAATGCACAGTAAAATTATGTCAGGCTGTGACAGTTCTGCTGAAGAATTAAAAAGTCAGAGTTCACACACTTTTTTTTCTGTAGAAAGACATTATGAGCATTAATCCTTCATATGCAAAAAAAATGGAAGATTAAAGAACAATTCTGCTTAATAAGGTTTTCTTTCAATCTTTTTTTCCTTGCCCTTCCCTCCTGTTTGCTCCCTGATGCCATTCAAACTCTTCAGTTTTCATTTAATAAAGTAGGATATTATGTTTCTTGTCAAGTCCTTTCATGCAGGTATAATTTCTTAATGCTTTCTTATTCATCTCTGGAGGCCAAATCAGACATTTGCAAGAAAGCAACACAGTGGATGTAACTGGAACAAGACCAAGTTCCAGAACTGAGATCTTGTTGCTTTCACATCTGGAGTATAATGGCATCTACATAAAATAAGGATAACACTATAACTGCTTTTACAGAAGCCATGCATTTTAAAAGCTGTCTTTTAGAGAACTTTATAGTAGTAAGATCCAAGAGTCATGAATCCCACCTTTCACTATATCAAACAAAAATTTTGTCCCTGATTTCAATGGGGGCAAGATTGTGCTTGGACATACTTGAAACAGAAAGATAAGATCTGTTTTCAACACATTTTCAACATGATAGAATTCACTGAAACATCCACCACAGTGTTAGGAAAGTATAGAAGAGCTACTATAGTAGATTAATGCATTCTATGATCCATAAAATATAATCCAACACTGAGAAATAGTCAGACCCATGTTTTTTTAGTCTGCCATACTTGTTAAATAATGCAAATAAATGCTTGACTTGCCTAAAGGGACTAAACATAAGCATAATGTACCCTTCAACAAAATAGCTAATGTTTTCCTTCCATGTTGCTGAACATTTCATAATCCAATGTCCGTGGATACACCAGTACATTCAGTAGAAGCCAAATCTAGTACTTATTCTGTACTAGATGATTTACAAACTCTGTGATTGTTAGAATGTCCCCTTTGCTACATAACTGAAACTTAAAAGCAGGTAGAGCATTCTAATTTTCCCTTTTATCTTGAAGTAGTTAAGGATATTTTTCAATTCCCTGCTGTTTTTACTCTTCCCCCCAGCTTTTTTTCACTTTTTTCTTTATGTTCTTATTCTGTGCTATTTTTACCTGTAGATCTGGAGAAAAAAATAAGTGTTTTTCCCTCTGACTGCAAACCCTGCAACTTTCAGAGCACTTATGTCCAGTAACAATCTCAATGCTTTTGCCTTGTTGCTGAGAGACCCCATCTCCTGACCCTACAAGCTCTGGTTGCGGAACTTGACAGTTTCAGCCAACACTGCTGAGAAAGACAGAAAATAGCAAGGTTGGCTTTGTAGATGAAGATGTGCTTTTTCAGGAGTATTTGAGAATTTGAGTGGGGAATCTGGAAGAGTAATGTTATCTTGTTTGCAGAGGAATCAACCCACCACAGAGAGTGGTGGGGTGCTTTTCAGGGTTGTTTGTTTCCTGCGTTTTGTTGTTGTTGTTGTTTGACTGTGTTTGATTTTGGTCTCGGTTTTTTTTTTTTTAATGATTGGGAGGTATGTTCTATAAATTGCTCGTGTTACCTGCATGTAATTCACATTTGGTTTGCAGTGTACACCAGTGACATTACCGATTTGGCTGTGCTGAATAACCTGAGCCTATGGCTGTCCAATGCGAGATGTTTCTCTAAGGCTTTCTTTACAATCTAGTAATGTTCCGATACCAAAATTTTTCAGACCAGCTATTTAAAAGATGTGCCAAAAAAAAAAAAAAGAAAAAAGAAAAGAGAGAAAAGAAAAAAACCCAAACAAACAAGAGCAGGGTGAAAACCTCCCCGCTGTGACGGTGGGCGGATGGCAGAGCGGTCCGCCGCAGCGGTGACGTCATGCTGAAGGCGCTGCCGGGGAGCGCGGCCAGCAGGGGGCGCGCGCGGCGCCGCTTTGTCCCCGCTGCGGCGAGCACTGTCCCCTGCGGCTGCGCCCGGTGCGCGGAGAGCGGGCACGGCTGGCGGCGTTGGAGCTGCTCCTCAGCGGAACACAGCGAAAGCGAGAACCCCAGCTGCGGAAAATGGGCTCTTGGCTTCCTGCGTCTGCTTTGCTGTATTTGAGTCTGTCTTCCCCTTTCCAGTAGCGTGTGGTATTTTTCTCTGTTGTCTGGAAAAACAAAACAAAACGTCGCCCCACCCCCGCCAGGGGGGAGTGGGTGGGGCGTGGAGGGGAGGAGTAAAGCAGGGATTGCGTCATCTGTTTTTAAAGCGAGCGGAAATCCTTTTTCCTTGAGGTCTGAAGGGAGATTGTTTTTCCCGCAGCCTCCTGCAGGTGGAGAGCTGGAGGATGATTTAAGGTGTGATGGAGAGCACGTCGTGCGGTTGGACGCAGAAGATAGCGCAGTTCCTAATTTCAGACAGGAATTTCTTGAAGTCAGAATTGTCGATCTTTATTCGAGTCGCGCCCCATCATAAAAACAGCTTGCTTTTTTTTTTTTTTTTTTTTTTTTTTTTTTTTTTTTTTTTTTTTTTTTCCCCCTGATTGATTAGACCTGTTTCGGTTCACAGAGCAATGCAGTTCGTATGAAAAACAGTGCTTCCATTGGACAAAGCCAAAGCTTCTATCAGCTTCTCAGAGAAGTCCCCCTGTAGCACCCCTCCCCTGTTACAAAACCTTGCCCCATAAACCCAATACAATTGCCGAAACAAATAATCCTGGACGGTGATTGTTTCTGTCTTTATAAGCACATGAAACAGTTCAGTTGTTTCAGAGCTGGGTAGACAGTGGCTCAACAAAGTTGCAGTAATCAATTTTTTGGTAAAGAAAATAAAATATACTGCCAGTAAGGAGGTAAAGGGAGCATGTTGAAGAAGGCTTGTTCCAAAATGTTGCTTGTGAAATATGCAACATTTTGATGATCTTAGAAACGAAGAATGCTCTTGAGTGTGAAAAAACCCCAAACCCTTTTTGTAATATCATCCTGAGTAATTTTATGCTTTGTGAGAATCCTGTTGCTAATAGTGAAAGCGATTAGGGTATTGTCAGATGTGCTTTGATACTGCATGAGAAAGCTAGTGCAATCATGGAAATTATTAGCATGGGGAAAGAGAGGATGATAGAGTAAATGAACTAAGGGACTGATACTGGAATAAGAAAAAATACTGGTAATACTGAACATACTTTGCCAATGACTTGTGTGTTGAGAACTCCTGGCTTTAACAAAACAGATAAAATTCCACAGGTATCCTAGGTAGACATAATTTCTTTATCCTGAATAGTAATTCATTTTACTGATGCCTTTTTGGTTTGTTTTTCTCCCCCAAATCACTTAGATTCATTGACAGAATCCCTGTATTCTGAGAGAAAAATTTTTTCAGCTGACTTTTAAAACTATAATTATTTCAATAACATAGTTAAGATAGTAATTTGAGATTTTTCCTCAAAAATCTCAAATTTTTCCTTGGTTTAAAAGTTGTATAGGTCATGGGACATGGCTAGTCAGGATATTTTTGTAGGTATGGACTTTTGCATTCTCTTGTCTTCCAGCTGTGAAAATACAGTTGCAAAACTAAATCCAGTTTCTGTTGGTAACTTTTTTTTCCCAAAGTTCCAAAGAAATTATTACCTGTCTCTACTGATGAAGGTGTGACTTCAAATGCAGAAAAACTGGTGAATATAGTCACCATGCAGGACACAGATGTTGAATTTAAAGATGATTATAATGACAGTTTTCTTCACCCAAGTGATGCTAGTATGATGAATGTTGATAAGATCCTGTCGCTCACTCTATTAGATTTTCTTCCTTTCGAAGATGCTAGAGCCTATGCTCTATAGGAGATATAATAGTGGGAAGCACATTTTGAAGCAAAAACTCCAGGCAGAAGTAGCCGGGGGAAAAAAGTCTCTGTCCTTCAAAGCGTTGCTCTTCATATTTTGTTTTATGAATATTTGGATTGGTGTTGAGAGGCAGCAGGAGGAGTAGCCCAGGAAAACACTTAACTGAGAATGATAAAATTGAACTTATTAGACCAAATGTTTTCTTGAAAAGAGAGTTGGGAGTGTAATATTTATTGGCTTTTGTTTTATTTGGGCAATGAGGAGAAAAGGTTTTAATTTGATCTGTAGGATTTTTTCATTTCAAAGCATGATACTGATCAACAATTAAATACTTTTTGACCAGGTCAATCTCAGGTTTTTCATAGCAGAAAACTGTTTAAGTCTTTCTGAAGGTACTGATATTAAGCATGGTCTCTGTAATGTTTATTCATCCTTTGCCATAACCCGGAGAATGACTTGGACCAGATCCCCTTCCACAGTCCTCTTCTGAGAAAAGTGTACTTTTTGAACAGTTCTCTTGTATTAATGGCCCAATGATGTACCAAATATTGACACTGAGTGTCATAAATTGTCTCTGTCTGAAGGCAGGTACAGTTTGTTAATATGTAATATAGCTAATATACCTACTGTTTTTCCATTTTAAGATTTGAAAATCTTAAGGTGATCTCTTTGGGCCTCTGGTCACTAGCTTCCTAGACCTCTGTGCCTCCTGGGAAAGTCTGGGGGAGAGGATTGCTAACTATGTAAGAGGAAGACTGAGTTAAGGGTTCATATAAGCAAACTGAGACTGCTGGGTGTGCATTCAATATTGCTATTTCTTACCTTTCTTTTAAGATTATGGTGATTACGAGAGGTCTTCAGTAACTGGAGAAAGCTAATTAATATGCCCACTTTCAAGAGGGAAAGGAAGGGTGTCCAGAGAACTGTACACAGCACAGTCTCATCTCAGTTCCTGAGAAGATTATGAAATAAATCTTCCTGGAAGCCATTATTAGGCATAACAAGATAAATAATGTGATTCATAACAGCTATCATGGCTTTACTGAGGACAAACCTTGTCTGACTAACCTGATTACATTCTGTAATGAGGCACCTGTCTCTGTAGATGAGGGTACAGCAGGTAAACAATTTTATTTACCTTGACTTAAGCAAGTATTTTGACATGGTTTCTTAAAGCATTAGGGGCTACTGGCCACAACACAGGTGGGAAAGCAGCTCCACTGGATGTCTCAAAGGACAGAGGTGTACAGCATGATGTCTAAGGCTGCATTTTAGGGGCTGATACTGGTGCAAATATTGCTTAACATTTTCATCGTTGACCTGGATGATGGCAGGGAAAGTGCCCTTTTGTTTGTGAATGACAACAAAATGGGTGGCAGAGCAAGTCAGCCTATACACTGGGCTATACACACAGATAGCATTCAAAAGGAGCTCAGCTACCCTAACTGTAAGGTACTTGGTGAAATTTGGTAAGAACAGACAGACCTGGGCTGCCATAACCCCATGCAGCAGCATAGGCTAGTGAGTGACTTGCCATGAAACAGCTCTTTCATAAAAGACCGGAGGCTGAGTGAGAATTTAAACATGAGTCAGCACTGTCATGAAGGCTGTCTGTCTGCTTGGTGGTCACAATACGTTTAGCCTGCATAGCAAGGGAAGTGATTCTTAGCCCTCATTCAGTACTTGAGATTGCATCAGGTGAGTACAGCTCAGAGATAAATCCATCCTTCCTCCATACCCATCAGGAGATTGCTAAACTGGAACATATTCAGCAGATGGCTGTCAGAATAGCTAAGGGGACAGAGCACCATGGAGATTTTCGGCTGTTGAAAACACAGAGGTTTCATTTCATAAAGGGATAAATATATACAATTATTTAATACAGAATGGATCATTAAAGATGGCATGCTTTTAACACCTAAGACTGTGTGGGTAGAGAAGTTCTGGAGTGAAAACAAAATGTAATACCTAGGAAGCAGTTTGGAAAAAGTACTGTTCTTTCCAAACATACAAAGGTTAAAAAACAAAAAAAAAGTAGTCTTGACCCTTAGTATTCCGATTTGCATTACAAGAAGGATTAAAAATAAACAGATTAAAGGAATTTTATAACTGGCTTATTCACTATTCTCCTTGTACACTTATTCTAGTCTGCTTTGGTTTCCATAGCTACTAGTTTAATCATGATGCACAGTGCTATTTCTAATTACAGTATATGCCAGCATAAAATTAATTCTTTGAGTATCTCAAGCAAAAAAACCAGCTTGCAGCTTGTTCTTTGACATTTTATTATCACAAATCCTGAAGTAGCACACTAGCACATCACATTTAGTGTGTTCAATTTTATTAAAAAAAAAAAAAAAGGTCTTTAAATATATACCTGCTTAGATCTGTGTCAAGGGAGACAGGTTACAGAAGGACTGTATTGTACCCAAGTCTGATGCATTAATTTCAAATTATATAGCACGTGTAAATGATCAGTGGCTGTTATAGAAAAAAATTTTCATACTGAACATCCAATGTCATCTAGTTCTGTTCTCTGTCTTTTATCAATGTGAAGTTTCTGTGACATCTTTAAATTCTTCTTAGTTAAATACATGTTTTTTCCTTCCAAAATATAGAAAGTGAATTAGATATATCTTCTGTCTTGAAGAACTTGCAAGGACTCAGATTCTACGACTGAGTACAGGTGAATTAGACATGCAGTTCAGTGAGAAGTTATTCAAGTGCAGTGATTGCAGGCTAAGTCACAAATTAATCTTCCTTTGAATTCAGTAAAAGTCTTTCAGTAAGTAAAGAGTGTGAATTGGGATCTGAATACATTTCTAAGTAAGATCTAGAATTTTAAACTTCTAAAATGATACACTGATTTTGCTTGATTTATGAGTTTTAACAATGTTTAATTAGTTGGAAAATCTTATGTGCTTATTTCCCTTCAACAGAATTTGGATCATGGAATACAATAACCAGTGTCTCCCATTTGCTTCTTCCATAAACATGCTTGCTATATTGTATAGTGAATTCAGTCTTTTTATATAATGTACATTATATACTTGTATTTCTTAAAGAACTGTGCCAATCTTTATTGATTCGGTCACTTCTAGATGAATTTTCACATGTACATCAAAAGATGCTGCACTCATTGTAAAGGTAATTGTTAGTGGCTCGTTACTTGAAAAATTATCTATAGATTGAGGGGGTTAATTAGGTTTTTTATGTTAAATCCATCTTGCTTCATTTTTAGCTTTCATCTCCAAACTTTCTTAGTTTTCTTGTGTAGAATTTTACCTGCATAAAATGGCTGGTCTACTAGATTTTAAAGGTAACATTTTATCTGCTTTTTTTGGGCACCTTAATTCTGGACTTGCATTGCACCAAATTAGAATACACTTTTACTGAAAAAATGTGTGAATATTTCACTTTCTCATCTGTAAAGTTTTTTTTTTTTTTTTGAGGGTCGATATTAATGTAGTTAAAATACCGTTCTGTGAGCACTGTGTAAAAATTGTCTTTTCCACCAGTGCTGGTAGAGCTATCAATTTAAATTGACCTGGCAAAAAAGAAACAAAGTTAAAAGAAACCAAACCAACCAAACAAACAAACCCAATAAATAATAAAAGTAGACTTGCTTAGTTTGATGTAGAATGCTTGGAATGTTTCTTTTTATGCTGTCTTAGCTGTTGGGCATTCTCATCCTGTTGTGATTAAAAAGTGCTGCTGTAGTAAATTAGAAACAGTAATCAATCGAAGTTGGCCAACTTCTATAGCACAGCACACTCAAACAAAATCCAATCTAAAAACTCTCACAATTCATTATATTCTTACATATTCCCCTGAACACTGTTTTGAGGTTGATAGGCGTATATTTGTTTCAGAAACTATGGGGCTGTGCTGATAATACAAAATAGTTTGTCGCTCTCAATGGAATTAACTGTGAAATTCCTTGTAGAATTTCCAAAAGGATTGTGGATGCTTGCTTCAAAATGTATTGACATATTTGAGTATATTGGTGTGCTATTTGAGCAGAGTGGTTGGCCATCATTTATTTTTGGCAGATGGAATTGATATCTCTGTGTTACAGATTATAATCAACTCATACCTTGTTCTGTCCTGATTCTTCAAACCTATAGATACTGCATAAAGTACTGCTTACATTAATTTGTTTTAAATTACTTGGAAATGTACTTTTTTATTTCCCTTTTTGAATGATCTTATAGCTATCCTAGTGTGTTTAAATAATCAAATAATTTCTAAATATTTCTTTGGTAAACTGATGAGGGAGAAAAATAATATAGAATATACACAAGAACAACTGATCAAATGATCATCTATTTTCATTTTTCCTCATATTTAGTGATAGAGGAAACCACAAAATTAAGGAAGTTAGTGTTAGCCAGTTCAGAGTTAAAATAATATGACTTGTTTTGATGGTAGCTGAATCCAATGAACCTTGCTAGATGCAAGGTGGCAGCTTCTCTCTGTTTGCAGGCAGTCTCTAGCAAGGCTACTTCCTCGTGGGCACACACATTTACAGACACAACTACATGTATTGCAGGGACAGCAGCCATTGCAGACACCTGAAAAACACACAAAAAGCCTTCATAAACATGAATAAGATAAACCAGACAAACCTAATGTCTACATGTGTCGGGTCTCTTATTCCCTGACTTCTCTCAATTTTGCTGGTCTTGTTTCTTGTTGATTCATCTTGATCCCTCCTCATGTCCATCCTTGTCTTCCCCAAATTAACAATTTTTATGTAATTACTTCTCCCCAGTGGGTCACCATTGTACCTGGGTACTACTGGCTTTACATTCTCTGTTTGGTAAAATCAGACCATTTTGTTCATCTAACTGGGCAAATGATCATATTGTTTTGTCTAAAATGGTGTGTGGTTGTTATTGTTGCTAGTTGGAGGAAATAGGCCTTAACAATGGAAAAAAACTTTGGTAACAACAGGATTGTTCATGTTATAGTTCGTGTTTTGTCAACCCTTTAAGTGAAACATTGGTTTAAAATTTTGTTGTAAATGGCTTTAAAAATATTCTCTGTGATTCATTTAGGGTTTGGGGCTTTGTTCTCAATGTAAACTGCAGTAGTGTACTTTTTTTTTAATATCCAATGGCTTTGAAATACAGTGTATTCTTTATAAGCAAAAAAAAATCTACTGTTTAAAAAGTATGAAATGCAGATGTTTAAAAAATTATGCAAAGTGCTTATTTTGACTAAATGAGTGTTCGGATGGATGATGATGCAGACATTTAAATTTCATAAATGGTTGCTTTTCAGAATCACTGTTAATGGAACTGAAAAAATATCAGTATCTCTGTGTTTTAGTCTTGAGCAGTATACAAGGTCTAGTTTGAGATGCAGTTAGGAAAAGGATTCTATGAGGGGTTATATATATGTTAATAGTAACACATTTAAATTCAAAATCTTTGTAGGAATAATCCACCCATTCAGTTTAGTAGTGGTTATGTAGGGATTAAAATTTTAAAGTGGGAATTAGAAGGGCCCAGTAAATAGCTAAGATGCTTTTAGATAGCAGGGAACTTTCTAAAATGTGAGGAGAAATAAGTTGAGCATTCCTAAGCAGGTTCCTGTTGAAAGTAAAAGGAATAATTTTTGAAAGTGAAAAGTTTAAACACATGAAAGAGGAAAAGCTCAGACATAATATTGCAGTACTATGTTTACTTCAAATGAAAAGAGTTTGAGGTTTACTATGTGCATGCTGTCCCCCCTCTCCCTCAAGTTACTTAAGTCATAGGGATGACACCAGAAGACAACTCATATACCACTGGAGTATAAAATTTGAACTCAACAAAAATAGAGCTTACATTGGCAATGACATGCTTGAGAGTCTCTAGGTAAGGATTAAGGGACAAATAAGTAATGTGGATGTCATTGTGGGAGTCAATTATAAACCACTTAGCCAGGATGATGACACCAAGGAGTTATTCTTTGAGGAACTGAGACACCTCCAAATCAAGTGCCCTTGTCCTTATGGAAGGCTTCAGCTTGCCAGAAATTAACTGGGAGCATCACATAGTTGGAACAAACAGATCTGGAAGATTCCTAAGGAATTTGGATGATAACTTCATGGCCTAGGTACCAAGGTGTAGGAGAAGGGAATGCAGGTAACCTCATCGCTGATAAGTAACAGCTGTGTTAATTACCCAATACCGTCTCATCCCTGATGAGTCACAGCTATAGCCAATAAAGATAAGTGTGATAAAAGGGAGTGGGTTAGCTGGTGAGGGGAGGGTCATGAGGGAGGAGGAAGAATCTTGAGGAAGAGGGAATGAGAGGATCGTGAAGAAGAAGCTGCATCATCATTATCATCCTGGCAGAGAGAAACCCTGCTGTGAGGTCAGTGTGGGTCTGCAGTTAGAGCCTGTTGTTGGAGCCTGCAGTCACAGTCTAGCCAGGTAAAAGCCTGCAGTCAGAGTCTGAAAACTGACACATGCAGTCATAGTTTAGCAGGAAATAACCAGCAGTCAGAGCCTGCAAGGGAAACGTACAGGAGGAGCTTGCTGCAGCCAGAGTCAGTGAATAGTTGGAGTCAGGATAACTGAATTGTAAAGAGGAAGAAACCAGGACCCTTTTCATGCTGTGATAAACAAGAAGTCTGTGTCCTGGCTCATTTCTACCCTCTAACAAGAGGCTGCCACAACACCAAGGGAGCAAGTTAGGAAAAATGCCCTCATGGATTTGTTGATGTTAACAGAGTGGGTCTGATGAGTGAAATGGAGATTAGTGGCTGTCTTGTCCACAGTGACCACAAAGCAATCAAATTTAAAAGCTCTGTTGACAGAAGGAAAAGTGCCAGTGCCAACAAAACTTCAGTGCTGGATATGAGAGTATACTTGAGGCTTCTCAAGGGACTAGGGAGTGAGTTTCCCTGGGAAAGTGCTTCTGAAGGTGTTGGGATCCATCAGTGCTGGTCAATTTTTAAGCACCATCTTCTAAAGGCATGGGCCCTTGCAATTCCAAACTGCCTGAACTCAAGCAGGTGAGGTGCAGAAGGCCAGCTTGGCTGAAATCTTTTGGAGATAAGGCAAAAAAAGGAAAGAATATGGCCAGTGGAAGCAAATACATGTGACATGTAAGGCACACAAAGATGCTGCTTTATAGTCTAGGGAGAAAACTTGTATGGCCACAGCTCAAGTGGAGTTGAAGCTGGTGAGAATCATGGGGGACAATAAAAAGGTTTTTTAAATATATTAATGTCAAAAGGCAGTGCAGAAACTACATCAACCCACCACAGGATGAGAATGGTCACTTCACAGTCAGGGACATGGACAAAGCAAGGTGTTTAATGCTTTCTTTGCCTCTGTCTTCAACATCATTATGCGCTATGGGAATCCCAGCATCCTGAGCAGGAGGATCACGGTGGTGAGACTGATAAACTCATAAACTCCCTGTGGATTCTGAACTTGTGTGGAATTTGCTGCCCCAGCTGGGTTCCTGTAAATCCATGGGGCCTGATGGGATTAATTTGAGAACACTCAAAGAGCCAGCTGATGTCATTACAAGGCCTTGCTGGATGATTTTTGGATGGTCTTGGGAATCTGGAGAGGCCCCAGTTCACTGGAAACAGTTGTTCCTGTTTAAAAGAAGAGCAAGAAAAATGACTCTGGAAATTCCACGCCTGTCAGTCCCATTTCAGTGACTGGTAAAATTATGGAGAAGATTATTCTGGGAGGTATTGGAAATCACCTAAAAGATAATGCAGTCATTGGTCACAGCCAACACGGCTTTGTTAAAGTCCTGTTTTTCAGACCTGATTTCTTTTTATGAATATGTAACCCATGCAGCTGACCAAAGGAAGCCAGTTTATGTGATCTTTTGGTATTTCACTAAAGCTTTCTATACTGTCTCTCATAGTATCCCTCTGAACAAAATTATTCAGCTGAGTAAACACATCATGTGATGGGTGAGCAACTGTCTCATGGGTTGGGCAGAAAGGGGGTTACTGTGATGTGATAACATCAGGTCAGTTGCTGCACGGCTCCACTGTAGGGCCAGTGCTCTTCAACATCTTCATAAACAATTTGGATGCAGGACTTGAAGGAGTATTAAGTATGTTTGCAGATGATAGTAAATTTGGAGGAGTTGTTGACTCCCTTGAAGGCAGGGAGGCCCTGAGGAGGGACCTGCATAAAATAGAGGGCTGGAAAATCACCAATTGTATAAAGTTTAATGAGGGCAGGTGCTGGATTCTGCACTTGGGAAGGGGCAACCCTGGATGTACAGATAGACTAGAGAACAAGAGGCTGGAGAAGTAGCATTGCAGAAATTCATCTGAGGGTCCTGATCAACAGCAAATTGAGTCTCTGCCTTGGCAGCCAGGTGGGCCACCTGTGTCCTGGGGCACATCAGGCACAGCATCACCAGCTGGGCAAGGGAGGAGATGGTCCCACTCTGCTCTGCACTGGGGCGGCCTCATCTTGTATCCTGTGTGCAGTTTTGGACACCGCAACATAAGAAAAATATTAAGTGATTAGAGAGTGTTCAAGGGAGGGCAGCAAAAATGGTGAAAGGTCTTGAGGGGAAACAGAAAGAAGAGCAGCTGAGATCACTTAGTCTGTTCAGCCTGAAGAGGAGACTGAGGGGAGACCTCATTGTCATCTATAGCTTTCCCACAATAGGAAGCAGCAAGGCAGGTTCTCATCTCTTCTCCCTGGTGATAAGTCAGCATCCTAAGGAATGGTATGAAATTGTGTTGGGGAAGGTTTAGATTGGATATTAGGAAAAGTTCTTTTACCCAGAGGATGGTCAGGAACTGGAACAGGCTCCCCAGGAATGTGGTCATAGCACCAAACTTGACAGAGTTTAAGAAGTCTTTAGACATTATCAGGCACATAGTGGTGTTCTTAGGACTGCACTCTGCAGGGTCAGGCCCTGGACTTTGATACTTCTTGTGGGTCCTTTCTAGCTCAGGATATTTTATGATATAATAGGACACAGCCATAACACACAAAGCTAAATCGTTGTGGTCATTGCTAACTCCCTTGTTATATAATCTACAGGAGCAAGATCCTACTCAATGAGGAGCAAACCTAAAGCATTGCCTCAAATAATGTCTTATAGGTCTTTAATAATGAAGATGGTAATCAACTGCAACAATCATAGAATTAGTCTGAGACTGCTAAAACCTGATATTGTTTAACTGGTAACTGTGGTGTTTAATCTACAACTGAAGCCAGTAGATAAGTGGCAGATAGCAATAGACTGTTTTGTTATTTGGGTTTTTTTTTCTTTAAAAGGAGGTAAGAGGGCTCCCAGAATTTTTTTAGAGTGCTACAGATTAAATTTGTTTGAAAATTCAGGTTATAGTGAGGTATCTTCCTCACTTCTAGAGGTGTCTATTAATGATCCCTTTTATGAAAGGTGAGTATTGGGCTATTAAGATGTTTTGGTTTGACCCACAGGACTATTTCAAGTGGGTTTGTGTTTTATTATGTTGATTGAATTTTTCTGTTCAAGGGTGGAAAGGTGTTTTAAAGACTAAAAAAGTCTATAAAATTTAGGCTAGCAAAGGATGTGTCTAATTTTCCATAAAATGTGTCCACTAACTTCTAGTGAATTTATATTTTGCATAGTTCCCAACATGTGTATCTTTATAGTCCTTCTGGAGGTTCCTTATAGCCTATATAGTGAGCTTAGTAGCAGTTGTGAAAGAATTTTAAAATGTGTAAGGAAGGAAAGTAATTGATAGCTTTGGTTCTTAAATATTTGAAGTAGCAAAAGGAGGTTGAGGTTCCAAACTGTCGTTTTACTATCTACCGGATTGTAAGAGAAATGTAAAAAAACCCCAAACGTTTGGGTTAACTTGGCCATGGAAAGCGTAAGAGAGGATCATCGAGTACTGAGTGTCTAAAAGCTTAGCAGCTGAGACACTGATCTTCTTGGGGAAAAGTCAGAAGACAGAGATCAAAATACAGTCTGAGTAGTTAATAGGGTTTGAGATGTGGGTGGGGTATCTGTTTTTTTCTGAACATCAGTTGGGAGAAGGAATGTCCCACCCAGAGAATGCTACAATTTGGTGATGAGGATGCATCATTAAAACAGTATTTGAATAGCCTCAGGCAGAAAAAGAAAATGAACTTGCATCTTCCATTTCACAAGTGAGTGTGCTTGGACTGTACTGTGGTGTAAAATATGTTTTCTTTTTTCTCCATATGCATTTTACAATAGAATGTTTATCTTCTAATTATTGAAAGAGAAGCAGCTGGCATTTACCCTCGTTCTGATACCTACTTTACTGAAGGTGTGCCAGAAAAGGGATAGATTTTTATATATACTGCAATTCATAGACTTCCTCTTGGTTAATCCTGGACATCCTTCTGATTGATGAACATGATATTATTTATGTCCTTTAAAATATCAAGTTTTATTCCTGGAGTCTTCTCATATGATCCTAAGGTTCAGACTTGTGACCAAGCAGATAAAATTAAGGTAACTTGTAGATGCCTAAGTATTTTCTTATATCTAGTTCTTATCAAAGTATTGAAAAGATCTGAAAGCACATGTGAAAGTTTAACTGCACACTGATCTCAAATCAGCAAGAAGCAGGAGACATGGGCGTCACTTGTGTAAATAGTTTTTTCTTATTCTATTGCTGTTCTCTGGGAAAGTATTCAAGCCTCAAAGAAAGAACCATTTAATAAGAATCCTTACTATTGCCAGTGAGCGTGCACACTGCCTTGAATTAACTAACTAGGCCAATTTTTCCTTTTCTTGTTATTTATAAATACATTGCTTTCATCAGATCTTTTTAGATATTGTGATATGATATTATAATATGATATTGATCAATCATCACCTCTATTACATGCATTAGATCTAGTTGGATTTATCGATCCTCGCCCAACTGTTAGTGATTTTAATTACTGTTGTGTCCCTTGCTTGGATTGACAAATGTGTATCTTGCTTCTGAGTCATTTCTGCACAGAGCATACAGGGACCATCCTGCTGAACACATCCCCAGTCATGTGACTGAGAAGCCTGATGCATGATTTATCTTGAATCATACCCTGTATTTTTCTGGAACAAACAAGATATATTTGCAACAGCCAGGAGCATAGCAGACCTCACTGGTTTTCTAAACAGACATTGCAGTAAGCTCTTTAAAAGAGTAGAAAAGTTAAAGCTTATCCTAGTTTGTGCCAAGAGATTTAGACTGCATTCCCAGTCCTCTTTTCTGTCTTTTTTGCTTTATACACAGTGACAATTTAGTCTCCTTGCTTTTTTCACACACATTTTCTTTGCTGGATATGTCTGTGATTTTGACTGCATAATCCAGATATTGCTTATGTATTAGATAATCTGTGAGTCTGAACCACAAAAGATGAAAAATCATTACAGTCTTATGATACAAAGCCTGCCTTGAGTTACTGAGGTGTTTTTTGTTTCCCAGATCTCTGGAGAAAAGCAGGTCCTCATATTCACTGTTTCTGTAGGCAAGTTCTGGATTGTTCCCTGGTTTAACCTGGGATGCTGTCCAGAGGGTCTAATTCTGACATGCCTTAGGAAAGGAGTTTAGGTGTTTAAATGGGAGAATATTCTGTAGCTACTACTATGAAAATGTAACATTAAAACAAAGTCTGTCACAACAGCTCTCAGCATGTGACTTTAGAAATCTTTTTGTATAGATATTTTCTGGTTTTCTTCTCATTTTATTTAAAGTCTAACAAAATGTTTAGAATCTTAAGTGCATTTTTCTTTAAATAGAGGTTCTTGAAAATTAATATTCCTGTCACTGGAACAGTACTGCAAACAGAAAGCAGTCATACTGCCAAGTGACAGTGAATGCAACAGTTGTTTTGGAGCTGAATAGAGTTCTTTTGATGTGGTTTATACTGTGAAATATCTAAAAATGTTTTGTACTTTTCAATGCTATATAAGTAGTAGTAATAGTATGTCAAAATATACAGCTTTAACATAGTAGCGTGTTTACTTGCAGACTTTACTTTGTATGCCCCTGAGTGTAAAGATGACTTTTTTCCCCCTAGTGAAATCCTGAAAGTGTTGAGCTGGAATTGTATTTATAGTAGAAAATTTATTTCAGAAACTACTTGGCTCACAAGAATAAGCATGTTAAGTTTAACTAGTCACAGTCAGCTGAGTTTATTCCAAAAGTAAAATAGAAATTTTTGTTTATTACTGTACTATTTGCTGCCTTCCAGGCAAATTAAAATAATTTTGTTCCTTCCTATTTTGAAATCTCCACTACCATTGCATTCTGAATCCTAAGAAAATCTACAAAGATTTACTCTAAGATTCATTCATCCACTATTTGAAAATACTGATATATATTTTTGCTATTTTAAGGCAGGATGATGAAATGGCTTTAGCATGTGGTGCTTCATATTATGGTATCTGTATGTATGTGTACTATGGCTTTGTCTGTATTGAATTGTATTTGATTGGAAATATGCAACAGCTTATTTTCTTTTTAAATATATAGCTGGAAAAATTCTTTGGAGAAGGTAGGCTGGCATAGATTTTAGCAAATGTTGATTTTTCTTTTCTGTGTATGTGAGAATTGCAAGATTGATATGGTTGGTATTTATATCTGATCCACACTGGCAAAATATTTTATTTAAATGTTAAATTTGTTACAGTATTTCTTTCCATCCCTGCATTGCCTATAGAACTGTTAGCAGCAGAATGCTGCGTGTTCAAATATCTTTATTTCACTTTCCAATGGATATCTGAAATGAAAAAGCATTCCTACTGCAGTCATATATTCAATATGTGTCCAGTTTAATACTTTTATCAGTAATCTGGACAAAGTGGATTGAGTACACCCTCAATAAGTTTTCAGATTGGATCAATGAGCTGAGGCCAGTTGTACAAGGTTCAACAAGGCCAGGTGCTGGGTCCTGCACTTGGGTTGCAACAACCCCCTGCAGCACTACAGGCTTGGGAATGAGTATCTGCAAATCTGCCTGGCAGAAAAGGACCTGGAAGTGTTGGTCAGTGAGAGTAGAATTTATTTGCCAGGTACTGGACATCTGGAATTTCCTTTGGCTTCCCATAGAGTAATAATATGTGAGGGTCTTTCTAGTATCTTTATGATGTAGTCTAAGTTTTTTATTTGTATGTTTTGATAAGTTGTTCGTGCCCATGATGATTTTTTTCAGGTGTAGCAACTACTTAGCACCTTCTAAGAAATTCAATTCTTACTTACTAATCTTAGTACTATATTTAGACTTTGAATTATCCCCTGGATTGTCTGAGAATTGGAAGACTTTGTCAGAAGTCCAACTGGACAGATGAGTGTCAAATGTTCATTTCAAAATTTGGTGGCATATACTGGCCTGAGAGTCTGTTGTCAGTAGGTGCAACTTTCAGGCTATGCCATGTTCACTTGTCATTACTGGCTCTACATGATAAAGACAGCTTAAAATAGGCACTATTTTAATTTATTTCTATGATACCTTGATGCAAGAGTCTTATGGAGAAGGTACTGCGTGCTGTCAGGCAGTCAGTAGTGGTGAACAGGTAAAGGGGAGCAGGCAAAGTACCACGGTCCATTGGGAATTCTCAGTACAGACATTCTGATGAGTTTTGACAATGTTTGCATATAAATCTCAATAATTTTCTCATAATTCCAAGTACAAAGAGCTACCACAGCTAAAGAGTGAAATTGTACTCTACTTTAGATATCTTCTATGTATAAATACTGATTAAAAATCACAAGCAAACCCCAGACCATCTCCTAAGAGAAGCTCCTTTTTAACATATGGCAGGCTAACATTTTGTCTTCATTGCTTGACTAGAGTTCCAGCATCTGTACCTCTGGCCCAAAGGCCTTATCCTTTCCAGGAATGGTCTTCAGCCTATACCTGCTTTTATGTAACTGGAATAAGATGAAACAGATGGCTGGTTGCAAAAGAGAATATAAAACTGCATAGAAATATTCTAAATGCTCCACTGCTTCTCATCTTGTTTAACACAAGGTCATTTTGTGATTTTTTTTCCCTATCCAAATCCTTCCTGAAGACTAAAATGTGCTGTGGGTTGTAAAACTCTTAATTCCCCACCCTTAATGGCTTGATGAAAGATTGAATAATCCTCATGCAAGTTAGAACATTAACATCAAGTCCACAGAGGCGGAAGGAAACCAGGAAAGCCTAAAAAAGAAAGATCAACAGCTTCTGATTAAACAACATGTTATTTTAATTCTGTCTTGATTTAGCAGATGAGTTAAAATCAGTGGATTTTGAATAAAATCTCTTCTACACAGTAGATGTAGCATGTGTCTCATGCAAGTTGATATTCAGAATAGAGGTTTATCATCCTGGGAAGCTGTTTACTAGTTTTGGGTGACCCAGCTTTTTTGATCCTTAAGGGATAGAGTTCTTACTTTTAATGAGCTTGAAGATCTTTATGCTTAATTGATTAGTTAGATTTTAAAGTAGTAGTGCATGAATTTCTTAGCTTGAAAAAATATTTCTGCCTGTAGTCCACAGTGTTTTCCAGTTTAACCATGGATGATGCAAAATTTTGTAGTCTGATAGTGTTTTCCTTTTTTTACTTTTCCTCTGATTATCATCCTCTGTTTTAACCCTGGGTATCCTGGTCTGGTTTTGTTTTAAAATATTATTCAGATGAATTATTTGAATGCTAGATCATCAATTGAAAAGAGGAGTCAGTGGAAGACTGATGAACCCCCTGCTGCACTGGATAGAGTAAAAGATGTTTACTACATAATAATACCTATTCCTGTTTATCAGGTAGTGTGCTTGGCATCTCATCTTCTAAGATCTGTGCACCTCCTGACATATTCACCTGAGAATAATTTGCAGTCTGCAGTGTTCCACATTCTTGGTATTTTGTTTTGAAGACTGTAGTACTTTCAACAGCAGTTTTTGTTAGACAGGTTTCTAGTATTCTGGGGGAAGTGGGAAATATGGCAAAATAAGGAACTTTCACTGTGGCTGTTTTCACTTAGTTTTTGGGGGTTAGCTGGATCTCAAATTTGAATTCTAAATTGAAGACAGTAAGTACTGACATTTTGCTCTGTAGTTCAGGGAATAAAGTAAAATGGTTTGGGCTTATCTGACTTGCTCCAAATCAATCATGATTACCCTTACTGAAATCAATGTGGTTAGAGTAGTATAAAATCAGTGTTGAGTGTGTGTCCAATTAAGTTAACAGTATTTAGAAGTGAGCACAATCAATGTATTTTCTATAGCCTAGTATTTTATCTTTTCCTATCAGATGGGGCATCACTGCAGCCTCCACAAAGATTCCATTGAACCTCTATGCCTGGCTGAGAAGGAGTTGACTGAAGACCTTGTTCGTAAGCCCTATTCCATCTACTAAAAGCAGAGCTATAAATAACCCACTGCTCTCTGCCTGCCTCCTGGCATATTTGCTGACTTTCCCTTTCTTTTTCTTAACTGGCATAATTTCTTGTATGATAGGTGAACAATGAATACAAGGCTTTTTTAAAAACAATTTTTGAAAACTAACATTTTAACTATTTCAGACTCCCATGATGGTTAAAATTTCTCTCAAACAGCAGGTAAGTGGTGGTGCTGCTTCAAAATAAATAGTTTTGCTTTGAAATAAGGAAAAAAAAAGTCATCTAACCACTATGTTTCCAGAAAGACCATCTCAAAGTAGACTAAAACTCTGTTGAGACAAGTTCAAGATAATACTTTATTTATTTATTTTCTTGTGATCTTAGAAATTACAAAGCAAAGTTTGCAGAAAGCTCATTGAGGGCCTGGATTAGTATATTAAATGCCAACCTTTAAAGGAGTCTCAAGGAACAGATGAAAGAATGCCTTTTGCACTTGTGAGACTACATTTATAGCTTCATTGATCTAACACTTCTCTAGAATATAACTGTCCTGTTTAGCAGAGAAAAAGAAGGCACTTTTCAGAGCCTATGGCAAATTTCCTAGTTGTGAAATATTTATTCTACTTCAAGTTCTGCTAGATGCTCTGGAGTAGGTAGTTTGAAGATTTTAAATGTTAAAAGAACTAATTATTACTTGGGATTTAATTTTTGGAAATCTGTCAAGAGTTCTATGGCTTTCAGAGAGAACAATAAAGGTCAACCCATCCTGACTCAATTTATGTATAATACCTGATATTGTGGTACATGTGTACTATTCAGAAAGAATTCAAAATTAACTCAAGGAACATGTGATTGTTACAGCGTCTCTTGGAACCTCTAGGCTTAGTATGTGTGCCCTTGCTTTTCACTTCCATTAGTTTCTCCATGTATTATATCTAAATGCTTCTTAATACCAATATCTTAAAGCATTGAGGAAGTATAATGAAGGAAGGGATATTAATTACATCAGTTTGATGAGAAGGTTATACTTAAAGACAAGAAAAAAAAATTCTGAATTGTCAAACATCATTTTTTCTGTCACAATATTTTCATGACGTCAGTGTATTTTAGGTGTTCCATGAAAAGATAATGCTTCTAAGGACCTTGGAAAATGTAATCCAGTCTTTCCTTTTTAATATTGTGACCAAGTAGCTGTTTTTATTTCCAAATGAATTTGATGACTGTGTTTTAAATAATGAAGTAGCTTCTGGTGAGGCAGAGCTAGAGATGTTTGTGAGTATCAGTAAAACTCCTTGGATGTTAGAAGGCAGGGACTGTAATCCTCCCAAATGGAAGGACAAGAGGATTTTATTGTGGTTACTAAATGGAAGTTCCTGCCCAAAGATGTGTTAAATTGCAATATATATTTTGGAGATAGGAGTGCTTGTTGGTATCTAATTCTTTCAGGCATATCTGTATATTCAGTTGCTATAGGAACAGGACTTTAGATAGAGTTAAGTAGATAATAAACTGAGAACTTAATGTACAGCTCTTTCTGATGAAAGAGATGTCCTTTAATCCTCACATCTTGATGCCATCTGGACTATAGTTCAATATTATTTTACTATGCCACCTGACTTTCTTCTAAAATATACTTTTGATCATGCTTCAGCAATAAATGCTGAGTACAATAAACTATTTGAGTGAAGGAACTGCAGGGGGTGGGTAATTCACAACTATGAGTAGAAGGCTTAATAACAGATCTCAATTTCCTTTTACATATGTTGGGTGTATGCCTGTAAAATCCCTATGCATACATGAAAATTGCATAAAACTTTAACAATTCTGGAAATAACCATGCCAAATTCTTTTTAGTCTTCTGGTGGAAGCTGGTGCCTGATCACTGTCTGTTTTCAATGTTAATGAACCTTTCCTTTGGTTATATTGACTGAGTAATAAATGGCATCAATGGCTTTAGTTCTTTGTGTTCAAATATAAGGGCTGATTCTGAGAATATGGGACTAGTCGGGAAGAGGAAGGTTTCAGATGACATATTTAGATGTTCAAAATAGAGGAAAAAATAGTCAAAATAGAACTCTGCATCAGTAAAAACTGTATGGTGAGGATAATGATAGATTTAATGAACTGAGAATTTGACAGGCTTTAGAAAAGCACAGTGAAAACTGAGAATAGAAATGCACCAAAATATTTCTTTTGTTACAAAGAAACATTTTCTGGGTAGTATAAACTGCTGTAAAATCTTTAGATTCTTCTAAACACCGTTTTCCCTGTTCTCAGTCTTATGGATGTCCAACTGTGACCTCAAACTCAGTAACTTCAAGAGTCTATGCTCTCTGCTGGATCCCCATTACCTCATTGCAGTCTCTCTTCATTTTTATCTTTTCTTTTTCCTTTTTTTTTTAAATCATAGACAAGCAATGTTACAGACAGTCTGTAATCTGTGTCATGTCTTTTGACTGATATTTAGGCCTTTAGATTTTTAATATGTGTATGTATTGCAGATTCATTCTGCATAATATCTCCAGAGACTCAATCTTTCCTCTTCTTCCATACAACTCAAACTTCCAACCTGAATCTCATTATTTTGAGATGTAACAGAGAGGTCTTTTCAGTTAAAGGAAGCTTATGTAAACTGTCTATAATTTTACATTTTATCATAGTATATGATTTTTAGTTTTGTTTCTTTGATTTTTGAAATATCTTTTGTGGCCTCAGATCCCCTTCTTATTGTAAATAATGACATGATGAAGTGGAACCAGGAAATTGAGCTGAATTAGTTTTCATTAACTAGGACAAAAGATTTTTGGTGTACTTCAGGGTGTATGTGTTATAGACATGACAGATGGAAAAAATATTTCTCCATATATCTATGTGTAATGGCTTTAATTTGTAAGCGGGTGGAAACCACAAATCATGTAGTGGTTTCACGTTCACCAATTTCCTGTTTGCCAAATTTTTGTGTAGTGGCCTAAGTGTCTACCATAATCATTTACTCTTTTTCTGCTGTGAGATATGATTAGGAGAAAAGCAAAGCAGGCTCAAACTTAAAGGGTATTTAATATGCTAATAGGTTTAATATGTTAATAGGCTTATTAACACACACTAAAAGAAGAAAATGAGAATCAAAATGAAACTTTCAAAACACTTCTTATGTTTTAATCACTCTGTTCTCACTCAGAGAAGGGCCGGTGCTTTTGCAAGTCTCGTCTGTCAAGGAAAGTGTTAACATCTCCCAGGTCTGATGGACATGCTGGTTCTCTACCGGGCAGTGGCCGCTAGGATTTCAAAGCTGCAGGGATGGGGGACACTCAGGAATGGTGGCCAGGATCTCTCCCCTGGCTGGGATCTTCCCCCCACCACCCCTCAGTCTCATGGGGTGGGCCCGGCCCAGACCGGGGCTCGGAGCTCCTGCCGGGGCCAGGGGGCACCTCCCTTGGCCCGGTCAGTGGCGGGGTAGGCATTAGGGTTGGCTGGATGTTAATAGCTGTGGCTTCCCCTTCCCCACCAGCAACCGCTGGGCTCAGGGGCCCGGCTTGGCCCTGCCAGAGCTGCAGCAGCAGCAGAGCCCAGCTGGGCTGTGCCAGGCCAGAAGGGGCCCCCATGGTGGAGTGGGACAGGCTCTGTTATCTCTTTCAAGGCAGGGAGGACAAAGAAATGTCCTGCAATTCTTCTGATTTTTAACCCTGTGTAGCCTAGAGGCATATCCCTATATTTAATTGGTTAATCCAGTTGTCAATTTCAAAGCCAGTCACTAATCAGTTTTTGTTATCCGTGCTAAACCAGCACACTATGAAAGTACTTACTGAATAAGGATGTTGATCCTTATTAGACTGTGTTCTTGATTTTTCTGAATGTGTGTGACCACACAGCCCCACTGAAGGCACTCCGGAGTGCCAACAGGAGATTAAAGACTTTCAAGGTCTGTAGGGCAATAGAATAATTACTGTGCAAACAGAGACACTCTCTGAACAAATGGACAATTTGAGAAAGGTGATTAAAGTCCCAAAAGAGGAAAGACACAGTATGCATTTTTGAAATGTCAGATCTGCCAGTCTAATTTTTTCTGTGTGGAACAGATTTATTCTATTTGTCTGAGTAACTTGGCTAGTGCACATAAAGGAAACAGTGTGTCTAAGATATTAACCCTTTGATAGTCTGATATCAGCAAAGTAGAGAGGAAAAAGAAAGTTGTTTCATCTAACCATAAGATCAGTGTGAAGATATTTGAAATGTTTTATTCAAAATAGGTAGAATTTGTATTACAAATGATCTGATAAATTGGAGAACATATCTGAAAGCAACAAGTTAAAATCAGCAAACCTGAAGTGGTTTAGGATGTTCAACCTGGAGAGAAAAGCTTTTGGGGAGACCTTAGAGCTGCCCTCCAGTACTTAAGCAGGGCCTGCAAGAGAGCTGGAAAGGGACATTTTACCAGGGCAGGTCGTGATAGGACAAGGGGTAATGGCTTTTGCCTGACAAGAGGGAAGGTTTAGATTAGGTATCAGGAAAGAATTCTTTACTATGAGGGTGATGAGGCACAGAAGAAGGTTTCCCAGAGAAGTTGTGGATGCTCCATCCCTGGAAGTGTTCAAGGCCAAGGTGGATGGGCTCTGAATAACCTGGTAAAGTGGAAGAGGAGTTGGAACTATATGATCTCTAACATTCCTTCCAACCCAGACCATTTTAAGTTTCAATGAAATACATACGTATGAGGCGCTGCACTTAAGTCAAAAAAGATGAGAATAGCAGAATAGATGGAGCTGTCACAGAAAATGCAAATCTAATGTTGGGACATGCTGAAGAAATCCTTGCATGAAGATGCTGAATGTGCTTTTTTCTTTTTAATATTCCAATATTTTATTAGAGGGCATCTGTCAAGTTTTGGCCAATACTGCAATGGAGTGATTAATACAAAATTCAAGGCATAAAAGGAAGGCAAAAGTAGTAATAGAAGGGCTGGATAGAAAGACTCCTCCAGTTCTCTCATAAGAGAAGAAATGGAGAATAATGGAAAAATAAACTATAGTTTATTAGAATAATGCTTGTAACAATTTTTTTTTTATTAAAAATCCACCCCTCCCTCCTCCCCAGTGGGATAAGATATCAAGTCCCAGGAGGCAAAACCAATATGCAGAATATTTTACAAATTATAGAATTCAACATCATCTACATTAAGGAGTCAAGTTTGTTCAAAGCAAAGTTGTATGCTTTTTACCTCAATTGTACTCTTAGTTTATATCAAAATAGCTTAATACCTTTTTGTTCATATTTATATAACTGCTTGTCCTCTGAAAATTTGTCATTTAATATGATTACTTAAAACATTGTTTCCATTATAAAATATATTTTACTTGAAACTGTATTTTTATATCATATGAAGATTCTTAGTGCATACTTAGGTGAAATTAGGTGGAAAGATGCATGATTCCAAAATATAGAATAAATATCTTACTAAGAATTTTTATATATATATATATA
>VXBB01017786.1:154667-188352 GCA_013399915.1 Illadopsis cleaveri | reverse complement strand
CTGTTCTGCACAAAGTATAGTTCAGGTTAATGTAAGAATGTTTTTTCTTGTGAAGAATATTTGTTTTCAAGAAAAGTACATGTCATCACATTAAATTTCTAATCACAAAAGAGAAAATAGTGAAATATAGAAATTTATTCTGCATATAATCTATAATATTTATTAATATAATAGTATTTAATCAGATATAGTACACCCACATCATAACAAAGATCCATATTCTTATTCATGATTTGAAAATATTTTTGGATGCTATTGTAAACAGAAAAAATGCAACTTCTTTTATACAATCCTGTTTACAATTTGAATAGTTTTCTTTTATCTTTTCTGGGAAGAAAACTTGCATAACAAGTGCACATATAAGAACTAAGATTTTTATTACCTGACTTATTTTCAATATGAATTATGAATTGTCAGATTTATTTGTGTGTGGCAGTGTCTCTTCAGGTATGATTGAATATCTACTACTGAGGGAGCACTCAAATTTTCAAAAAGTCAATCCATTTCTTGTTTAAGAATTTCAGATTTCACCTATAATACTTAATATTATATTGATGTGGTTCTATGATAACTTAGATTGAATATGCTAATGTAATAGAAAATATTACTCTGTAGTGGGTCCCAGAGAAGTAAAGTTATGTGGTCTTGGTGCTTTTTTTGTTTCGTTGGTTGGGGGTTTTTTGTATGATCTACAAAATCCAGGATTTATAAGAATAAAATTGGAATTATTGCCTACTTAAATATAGAAAACTCAAAATGATTATGTCCAGGAGAGCCGAAATAGAAGGCGGTAATTCTAAAATTCTGCCCACAGTGCTCTAGCGTGTGGGATCTTACTCAAGTTAGTTCAACGGCATTGTGCTCTACAGGAAAGTCTGTGGACTCCTGCCTGACATATGGGGTGGTTGTTCTCTGAGACTGAGACTTGGTTGCCTGCTTCACACTGCTGCTCAGCACTAATCTTATTCTCTTTGCTTGAACTGCAGCTTGAAGCTCTTCAGTGCCACTCTTACTTCCTCCTTTTTGTGCTGCCTACTTCAAAGTATCTCCATCATAAGTATGCTCAGCTCCTCCTTGGGAAAAGAGCGGCTTTGCCCTGCCATCCATTCTTTTTTTTTTTTACCTTTTTCCCAAGGAGTCTTACCTTAGGTAGTCCACTAAAGTCATATAGCATAAATGAAGAGCAAACCAATAAAACACTATCTGCTACCTACGCATATTATTTTAATTTCAGTGGTTTTTAAGGCCATTATATCAATCATATCAGTAAACAGAATTACAGCCTTTTGCGTCAGTTCCTTAGGGACTTTACTGTAGCATAATAAAACAAGTAACATGAAAAACCTTTTAGCTATAACGAAACTCGAGAAGTTGTTTAAACTTTTATGAAGTAAGATGATCTCAAACTGAAATAATCTGAATGGGTATTCTAGCTACATCTGGTTATGCAATAACAGCATCATACCAGTGATATTTTCCCTTGGTATTGGAATGATGATGTGAGTGAGAATTTTAGTTTATGAGAGCTGTCTTTCCTATATTTCATTTCAAGTCTGTTCTGCTATTTTTCATCTCATTTGCTTCTGATTCATTATTCTTTTCCCCCTTTTCTTTGAACCTTTCTTTTAAAGAGGAAGGCTTTACAGAAGGGATTGCTTGAAGCTGTTACGGAGGAGATTTGACATATTTTGAAATGTTTCTCACTCTTCATTTTATTCACTTTTTCAACAAGTCTGGATTGTTTCTTTCTTTCCTGCTGACTTCTTATCACATGGCTGCCCACTTGGGCTGCAGTTGATACAGTCCACTTTGTCTACAGATGCAGTTCAAACAACTGTTACTTGGCCAAGCTGTGAAGTAAGCATTAGACCTTAGTCGTTGCATGTTATTCAGTCCTAAAGTCAGTCCAGTCTTTTTCTGATTGGAGATGAGATTTTCATTCTAAAGATTTAATTAAAGTATGAGTTTCAAGCAGTCTACACTGACCTGGTTAAAATTTAATGCCTTGTTATTCTTCCTTCTTCCATGGACTTAATTCAGTTTTCTTAGTGTAAGTGTGGGTAATAACTTCTTAGTCATATGGGATGATCCCCAAAAGGCAGTGTTTTTCATGTCCTTTTTCTCATGGTAATAGTAATACAGAACTGCAAGAAGTCCTTTTCTGTGTTGCAGTGCTTTTCCATGGATCTTTTCTAAGTCCAACTTCTGCAAATGTGAAATTCCCCTGCAAAAGATGCTTTCTTTTGTTACATGTTCAGTTTGGACAGAAGACTTGTGCGGGAGGAGAATAGTGCCAGTCTGGAATGCCACAGGTAAGTACTGTAACTGGAACAAAAATGAACACCTGCTCCCTGGTAGATTTGTGTTACTGAGGACATAAGGTGCTGTGATAAACATCCAGGTCTGTGCACCCCATAGTGCACAAGGGCAAACTAAGTGATGTCTAAAGTCCTGAAAATAGCTTTGCCTTTTTTACAAGTTTGAATCTGGCAAGCTGACAATGTGTATTTGCACTCTGACCTAAAATTCAGACATGGTCTTTGGGGATGTCACAGGAGTTAATCCACAGATTCCAAAGATTTCCCAGAATATTCTGAATTGGAAGGGACCCACAAGGATTGTCCAGTCCAACTCTTAAGTGAATAGCCTGTACAAAAGAGATGAATTGGACAGTATACGACAGATATAAAGGCAAATATTGTACATCTAAGGAAATAAAATACCCCATCTTTCTAACACTGTCTCTAGCCACGATGATCCTCAATGCCCAGAACCTGTCACTGGATTTGTGGTCTGGTAGTTTTATGTTACCATAATTCAACACTAACACAAAAACCCCACAGATTTCTCATGCAAATAAAATTCCTTTGTGTTATTCTGTGGAGCATCTTGAAATGCACTATAATTAATTCTGTTTTCAGAAAATTTATAGATACTAGATGCATTTTCAATACTTAAGGCCCATCCTATTGTGTAAGATAGGCTACTTAGCCATAGAGCCATGTATCTGAGTAATTATCCTATGAAGTTTTGGCTTATACTGTTTCTTTTTATAATTAGTCTGGTGACAGCTTAAATGAAAATTAGTTGAATGACATTAGCTAAATGAATAGTATTCATCTAGTTATTAATAGACCTTGAAAATATTTCTGTCTTCTGGAATCATCCAGTTATTTTCTTTGGCAGTGAATGTCTTAATGAAAATTAAGATCATAAAGGGTATGCTTCTCTTCTTAGTTCATTAAGTGTTTTTTTGAAAGCTGTGTTTGTGGTTTCAAGAAGTGCTGTGCTCTTTGCTCTTTATTATATCACTGGGCTTAATAAATATAATAAACATTTAAAATAATAAATATTTCTATTTGAAGAATGAACATTACTTATGTGTGCATCTCTTTGGCTGATACATGCACATGTGTTTGTATGTATATAACAGTTATATGCATTTGAATAAAATAATAAATAATAAAATAATAATCGATTTTTCAAGATTTAATCTTAAGTAATTTTATTTGCACCTCTCAATTTCTGGATTGGCAAATGTCATTTGTTAATGATGTTAATCTTAAAACACTGTGAGACCATTATTGTGGATTAAAGTCAACTCCTTACTTTGGCTTAAAAAATGTAGGTATATAAGAGGATATAATGGATATAACTGAAATTCGAATGTGGGCTGATTGTTTTTCCCAGTACTGATGAACAGTGATGAAAGTGGATAAGCAGATAGACACTTAAAGCATCTAACTTACACTGGAATTTAATGGTAAGATGCTATTTTCGTATATCCACCCAAGCAAGGTTCACTGCATAATAGGCTAATAAACTGTTCAGTAATATATGAATTTAAATAACAATGAACATAAACACAACTAACATTGTAAACCAGTTGAAAACAGTTCATAATATCTTTTGCTACACCAACTAACATACTCATTCTATGATTATGTAATCATCTCTAGTGGAGATAACACAATAGAGCACACTGAATTAGAAGGCATAATTGCTGTGATAATAATGAAACAAAGATGTGACTCTTTAGGGTTCAGATTGGTTGTTGGAACCATAATGACGTTTTTACTTCTTTGTATTCCAGCTTTATGGTTTTGCTATTTTTTCTACATTTAAGCTTACCAAAGACATGAAGTGAAAAAGGAAATAAAAGCTGCAAAAAGCTACAATTCATATTGCAGTCATAATTTATCTTGATTATTGTTTTATATTCTCTTTAGGTCAGAATTTCCAGCACCCTGTAGAAAGAGTGTCAGAAATCCTTATTAGAAAGATGATGTGGACTAATCTGCCTCCTACATTGTGGCTCACTAACATCTGCCTTGAACCATGAGTATTTATTTTCAGTCTGAAGTTTGGTGTCACTAATTAAATCTCTGGATCTAGATTTGTCTGGTAATTTGGGTTTTTTAATGTTGTGAGTAAGTAATAATCTCTTGAACTTTGAGAAATATGGTAAAATGTACATTTGCTGAATGAGAGTGTTCAAAACATGAGATGGAATTCTGATTTCATAATGGTGATTTTTAGAAATGATGATGTTGAAACCTAATTATACACATTTAATAGAAAATTACATATTTTTGTAACCTTTGCTTATGGTACATCTTACAGAAGTCGTAGGGGTAGAACAGTGACAGAAATGTCCAAATGTTTGATTCTCTAGATTTTCTGTAATAGACTAAGGGCTTGTGTCACAACATTCACACCAAAAAGTTATAACCAATATTTCTCATTACTGCAGATGTGGTCCAACCATCTCCCCCATAAGGATGTGATTTGGATTCCAACCGAATTTTTTTGACTCCTACTTGTTAGTGCAAATTATTGTACATCCATGTGACAAGTATTGTGGACATATCCTTATGAGAGGAAATAAAATTACAAATATCTGTTTAGATGACATATAATTCTTACCATAATTTATGAGGAGAAAATTCCTCATGTAGTTTTACTTAGAATAGAGATATAAGGAGATATGGATTTGGAGCCTGTAATATCAGTGTTGTTTCTGTTAGGCAAACTCACCAAATCATAAATAAGTGTAGATTGAGATAAAACAGCTCCAATTAACACCATAACAAGTGTTTAAGTACAGATTATCTATTTCATGTTTACAGACTGTGTAGAAGGTGAGGACTGAGGATTTGGACAGGTAGTAGATATTAAGTGATTAAGTACAGTAATTTATTTTGAATACAAAGATGCAAATAAAGTAACAAAAATGACTGAGATTTGGTCTTGCACTGAGTTTCATGTTATAGGGCCAACTTGTTCTGAGTCTGAGATCACCAAATGGCTAAGTATCATAGTAAAATTACGAATATCAAACCTCTGTTACTAATCTTCAAATGTGTCTAGTCTTTCTTCCTTTCTTACCATTCTGTTGCACTGATGCCCCACACCCCTGCTTAGATTTTTATTTTTGTGCCTGTTTTGGGGGATATGTTAATGCATTGCTCCTTTTTGTGATAGGGGATTCTTTTTAATGTTTGAAATGAAAGTACTTTGGGGCATGGTCCATGTCTCTGTTTTTTTTGTTTTAATATGCATGCAGTACATGACACTGCAGGTCTGTGCTACTGCACTGAATTTCTAGGCAGTACCACATTACTGGAAAAATGTTGTGGTTTGCTTCCACTTTCCATAAGAACAACATTCCTGGCTGAATAGGAACGTAACAATATTGTATACTTCTTCAAATGCAGTATAAGAACTTCCAGGGGAAAAAGATCAAATAAATACTATCGTGTCTTTATCAATATTTATTATAGAAAGTTGTACATATGCTGAAGTGCATATGTAACATATACTGAAAGTTGGGATCATCAGGTTCTGCTAATTAGTAGACAAGATGCTGCTCACATTACAGTTTTATGAAAATGAAAATTTTGCATCTCCTTTTTTCACAGGTTATGCCATCTGGCTTCACTTTAATTCAGTGCATGAATAGCATGAGCTTTTAATTTTTATCATGTACAAAGTGCTAAATTAATTCCTTTATTTCCTGTTTCTTCTAAGTTGTTAGCCTAATTAAGAGCTCACTTAGCAGAATATTGCATATTAATCACATAGCCTCTTTCAGTAACATGCTAATTTATTAGGATAAAATAACACTGTAACACTTCAAGACAAGGAACTTCCGCTGTGTTTCTAGTCATAATATCTGAATTCTCAGAATTATCAGCCGATCTCATCACCCAGCATTAGTACTGAGTTAAATATGTGGCATCAATGTTCGGAGATGGATTTTTGACTTTCTTCATTTTACTGTTACTTCTAAGCTCTCTTCTTTGAGGAATATCGGCTGTGTAATATGAAGTTGGACCTCCTTCAGGAAAAGGATTTTCTGTTACTCTGGTTTAGTATGTAATTTTATTTGGGGAAACATGAGATAATGTATATGTGCTTTTTGAAATTTAAATCCAAACTCCAAAGCCTCTCAGGTTTGAGATAAATTCTCAAAATTAATACATTTCTAACTACTAGATTGTTTAATTAGTTTTTTACTATTGCAGATGATACCTAGGTGTGTATGTAATTTTGATTTTTTTTTTTATCAAGAAGAGCTTTTATTGCATTATTAATTCAATACAATGGTCACAGGAAAAGCTTGTTTTCTGTCCATTGTGTCTTAAACTCAGTAAAATAATGTGAATTGTATGAATTGAATAGTTCTACCAGGAACAATTGGCCTGGCCATACACTTGGAAATACAGACGTGCTTTATATACCTTGATACTTCAAGGCTGATTTCTACGTGTTGGACTTAAGTTGTCAGGATGAGTAATTGCACCCCAGGTGAGGCTGAATCTAGAGTGCTGTGTCCAGCTCTGAGCTTCTCAGTACAAGAGACATGGAGTTTCTTGAGCAAGTCCGATGAAGGGTGACAAAGGCAATTAAGGAGCTGGGGCGTCTCTCTTATGAGGACAAGCTGAGGGAGCTGAGCCTGTTCAGCCTTGAGAAGGGACAGCTGAGAGGGGACCTCATCAATGTCTGTCAGTGTCTGATGGGAGGGTGTCAAGAGGATGGAGCCAGGCTCTGGTCAGTGGTGCCAAGGAAGCAATAGGACATGAGGCAATGGGCAGACACTGATGCACAGGAAGTTCCAGCTGAACTTGAGGAAAAGCTTTGTTACTGAGTGGGTGACTGAGTACTGGAACAGATTGTCCAGAGGGGTTGTGGAGTCTCCCTCACCAGAGATGTTCAAGACCCAACTGGACACAATCCTGAATAATGTGCTCTAGGATGATCCTATTGGAACAGGCAGTTGGACTCACTATGGTCCCTTCCAACCTTCCCCATTTTGTGATTCTGTAAATTTCACTGGGTGTACAGGTCATGAAATACATACAGCTTCCAAATGCTGGAGTAGATCCTAGAAGTTTGTAAATATTGGTTGGCAAGAGGGTTAGTGTCACAGATTATGGTATCTTTTATGTAGTCAGATATCTCTGAAAGTCCAACACTTTGCATTATTCTGTTTCATATGCTATCAAAACAGTATCTTCTAGTTGATGTTTGAGTAGGCTTGGAAAATGATGTGCTTTATTCAAAATGTATTAATAATTTTTAGGCTTTATGGATTCATTCTATGGATTCATTCTAGTCTCATTCTCCATGTTTGGAAGAAGCAATACTTAGATACCCTCCTAACTGTCAAAATATGCATTCTATTTGTGTGCTTTTTGCCACTTCTGTCTTATCCTGAAGAGATTTAAGAAGTCTGCAAAAGCCTTTTAGTTTTAAGAACTAACTTTCTTAGGTTTTTAAAAAAACCCTTGTAAAACAGAGGTAGTAGTTCCTGAAAATTGGCATAAGAATTCTATTATTGGAAAAGAATGGGGTGAAAGAAATAAGTATTTCTATTCTTATCAGTATAATTCTGAACTCAGTCAAGAGACTAAATATTTCTTATGAGACTTCATTAATCAGAAACTGAAAGAACCAAAAATAATTAATGCAGTGAGGCGAGGTTAAAGGGAAGGAGATCTTGCTTGACAAAATTGATGCCATGATTTATTTAAAAGCAGTCAAGGGATGCTGGAAATCACTGTCCTTAAAAATGTGATATAATTTTAAAATGATACAGCATAGGGTAGAAGGTTGATGTTTCCCAAATTCATTTTAAAGGCTATGTAGGCACCTATAGGGTGTATTTTAAGGGTACTCTGAGGACACTGATTATAAAATGTTTAAGGCTTTTTTTCCGAGATCGGGAACAAAATATGAAGTCACTGGTTATAATGAAACACCCAGAGAATGCAGTGCATCTTTTAGCATAAAAGAAAAGTTCTGAGATGGTCGCATTCTGAAGTATGATACGATAAACAAAAACTTGACACTACAAAGCTGTTTAGTTTCATCAATATAACATATGGCTGAAAGCTGAAAATGATTTTCAGGCCAATGTTTCCCAGGCAGAGCTTTAATGGTGCAGGTAGTCTTGTGTTGACACAACTTCCTAGTGGCTGTTGTGGTGGTTCTCTGACGATGCAATTATGCAGCCTCCATGGACAGGTATGCATAAGTAGGATTGACTGAAAGATTGACAAGAAAACCTGATGCTTTTCAAATCTTAGCAAGTTGAGGTTTGTTAACATTTTATTAGAGTACTGGTATACATGCTGTATGAGTTGAAAATAGTTGACACAACTAGTAGATTGAAATCCTACCTCAGGATTTTGTCAGAGCCAAGACTTCAGCCCTGGTTACTACCTGGATTCAGACTGCTCTGCATGTATGGTTGAAAATTTGAAGTAGGAAGAGGTAAAACCTGTGGGATTTAAGGCATAAGCTGTACAGTGTGTGAGCCTCTGCCACACTGGGGTCTCTGTACCATCCAAGCCCAGCCATCAGTGTTTTGGCTTTTAGTAGCTTAGACTGCAGTAGCAGCACAGTGTTTGCAGGAACAGGACTGTCTTATTGTTCTGCAAATATTCAGTAGCCTTTGAAAAGAGACTGCATGGGAATTCTAAATGTTTTGACCATATTCCTCTAATGTCAATTGTCCCTTGTTCCATCTGTTACCCATTATTTCTCTCCCCTTTGCACAAGACTTATACCACCATAGGACACCACCAAAAGAGAGTTTAGAAGTCTTTAGAAATATTATTCTTGCAATCATGCCTTTCTTCTTTCTCCAGGAGGATCATTTTTGCCATTTCTTTCTCCAGCTCCAGTGGGAAAGGTCCTGGAGACCCATCTTGTTCTGAGACCCAAGAGGACACAGTGCTTTTCTATCCATTTTAACAGCTCTGCAGTATTACCTAGATGCTGTTTTAGAAATCTTACCTCTTACTGAATTAGTGGTAGTGTTCTTCTCCAAGAGCTAATAGAGAAAAAATATACCAGATAATAAACGATGTTTAAATTTCTGCTGCAGAAATTAACCTTGAGGTCTGACATGTATGCTTAACTGGGGAAGGACGTGGATGAAAGAATTAATATCTGTGCAATTTTGCAAGTGAAAAGGCATGAAAAACATCTTTAGAAATAGATAAATACACATCTAATTCATATTGTGAAAATAAATGTGTGATTATATCAATTACAGTTAAATTAAATATCCAAGCCAATGAAACATCTATAGAAAATAATTTCTCCATTTGGTGGAAGATTGCCTTCCTCTTCTTTGTGATCCACATATTACGTCTGAACAGTATAAGTGTATGTATTAATATTAATAATTTCCATAAGGTCATACATGTAATAGATGTGCTAATTCTCTTAGAATTGCATAAATAATCCAATTTACTTTGGGGAATTTTTGCTGTATTATTTTGGCATGTTGTTTGGAACCACTACTTGCCCAAGTAGATTGGGTCTTGTGTACTTTGGTTCAGGAGGCTGGAATGAGGCCTACTAATTTTGTCTTTAAAACATTTATTCTGATTTTGAAGCATGAGTTATGTGTCCATTATACATAACACTAGTAAAGAATAGGATAGCTGTCAGTCCAGATTAGAATCTAAAGATGTTTCTACAGAGCTTTTCACATTTATGTGTGACCTCTGTCGACTTCCCTTTCTCCTTTCTGCTTGATGTCAGGGAGAAGGACTGAAAGGATGTTTATTCATTTCTCACAGCAATTCTCCCAACACACATCTTCAGGGTTGTGTTTTTTAAAGTAACAATCGAAAAAGCTTCAGCCGTTCTCTTCCAGTGGATTTGCAAGATGTTGCACCACTTTTAATGACATCTTTTCCTTTATGGTGGATGTACAACAGAAAATATGATAATTGTAGTAGAATATATCACCGGAAAGAAGTAGATAGCAGGGCAATGACCAGGCTGTGGGAGATAGTCATCCACCCTGACAGTCCCTTCAGAAAATGACCAAATAGGGGAAAAATGTGCTGATGGAACCAAAACTTCATTTGTAATATTTTCTTTTTTTTTTGTCTCAGGTTAAACCCATATGTTTTCTAGTATAGTCTTCTATTTCTTTTCATGTAATCTTTAAGAAAAATTTGTGAGAGGACATCAAGTCACTGTTCTGTCTTAGTTAAACAAATGTCTTGGTCTTGAACCTTTTGGAATTCATGAAACTGCAGGATTTGCTATTGGTTTTCTTTTGTTACAGGTAGAAAAAAGATGTGGTACTATGCTGTCAGTAGAAAATTGATCCTAAATATGATAAATCATTATCAATTAAGAATTAAAATAAATTTTATGGAAGGTGCTTGACTTTTTTTGTTATTTGTTACTTAATAAGAAAATCAAACAAATATTTGTCTTGAAAGTATTCATTGTACAGTTTTTGTGGGTTGGTTTGTGTTTGGTTTTTTGGTTGTTGTTTGTTTTGTTTGTGGGTTTTTGCTTGTTTTTATTTTATTTTTGGTATTTTTTCCCAATAGCCCTATTCCCTCTTCCACTTCTTGCAGAGGAAAATGTGTGTGAATTCAGGATTTGCTTGAATTTAGGAGATTGGGACACCTTTGCATTGCGTGTTCCTGTTTTGTTCATCTGACAGAATTCTACCAGAGTACCACATCTTATAGTATGGACACTTTACAAAGTTAAATATATAATTTACTGGGACAAAACTGAAATATGGTTGCTTTTGAAATAGAAATTCAGATTTCTTGTCTGTTAAATGTTAAGGTGATTAATTATTTTTTCCTCTTCACTTTTTAGTCCAACATTCCTTTTTACTCTTCACTTTTTAGTCCAACATCTTTCACTAGCATTCTTGATTGTAGTAATCAATGCAGTCCTTGGAAGGTTCTCTGGAAAAGGTTTGTGTGGTTTATGGTGTCTTCCTCCCCCAGATCTGCTCTTTTTTGTTTGTTTGTTTTCCTTGCTGCCTTCTGTAAGCTTTATCCAAATGAAGATGAGGAGTTGTTCTTCAAAACAATCTTTTTGCTCCCCAAAATCTTCCATTTGTCCTCATTAACAGCAGCCCAAGCAAGGCAAATAGCCCTTCTTCAGCAGCCATACTCAAAAAAATACAGCTTATAGGTACTAAGTGGTGACTGCAAAAGTGAAATGCACGCATCCATCACAGTTCATGATGGTGTCCTAAACAGGACAGAAACTTCCAGAATGGGATGTCATTGGGCCCAACAGGACATTATTGAAAATGAATGGTTGCTTAGAAACAATACAACTCTGGACATTGAACATGGAGGGAGAGACCTGTTTTGCCCAAGAACCAGGGCAAGCTGGACAGCTAGCAAATAAGTTTGCTACTAAAATTGTATTGCTATGAGCATTTCACAAAATGCTGCATTACAAAGAGGTTTTTCAGAGTCACCAGATAGCTTGTTTTGACAGTTTTTCAGTAAAGATAGCTGCAGGTGCTGTGCTAGTCAGTCAACAAAATTGGGACTGTGTTTTAAAGAGAGAAAAAAGGAAGCAGATATTGGACTGTCCCTACAAATGTGAAGCAGAAAAAATGCCCTGAAGAAACTCCCATAACTCACTCACACAAATACTTTAAATAAGAGATAATAAAGAAGGAGGTCTGTAGTTTCTTTAGTCTTGGCTTACAACTAGGTTGGTTGCATGTGTGTAAAAAAATAAAACGCATATTTGTAAAATAAAAGAATGTTTTGAAAAGTAAAAATAGTGAAATGATCAATTTTTAAATATCTAAATAGGGATCTGCCACGTTTATCCAGACATTGAAACAGATATAATGGACTTACGTATATCTCTGTGTTGGATCAGCCATAGAAATTATTTTCATACAGTAAATTCTAGCTGATGTGCTGTTATATGCTTAAGTTTTCAGGTTAAGGATCCACTTCCTCAGCAACCCTGTATCTTCTGGTTGTCTTTATGGAACGGTATGTGGATTTAAGCATGTCTTTTTATTAAGTTCCAAAATAATTTTGGTTTAGTAATTGGTTTCAAACATTCTTTTCTTTAACTCCGTCTGAGTGTCTTAATTATAATTTAGTTAGGAAGATATTTCAGTCTTTATTCTGCTGTAGAATTGCTTATCCTCCCTGTTCAGAGGCCATTTGGAAAGATGAGGTTTGACTTTTTTCTAATTAGATAGAAAAAGTAGTCAGCTAAAAAATATTCAGCTAATGACCGTGATGCTTTGTTAGGTCTTGAGCAGAGATTTTTTAATGTAACAAAGTAATATATTATAATGATGTAGCAATAAGATGCTTTGTTTCTGAAAATTGTCATGTGTCAAGTCATTGTTGATCATCTATTCAAATGGAGCATGATAACAACTCTGACCTGGAGTACATAATTTTTCAAGTTTAGCAGTGTAGATTGCCAGCATTTTTTAAAAAATTTTATGCATTTTGTGACCACTTATTAGTATTTTAGAGTGGCTGAAGAAGTGAATTTTATTTTTGACATTAGGACAAAAATCAAGAAAGGGGGAAATGATTTAAAGCGGTCACATTGCAAGGCAAAGATAGGCATAAATTCTGGAAATACTAGTTGATATGATAGAAAATGAAAAGCAAGAAATTAGGAAGTTGTGAAATGAGACAAGTTTGTTGTTTTTTTTTTGTGGATGACATCAATAAGGTGTAAAGAGGTGCTGTCAATGATGAAGTTGGTTTGGGTCCTGAAATTATGGTATCAGAAATATACAGCAGACAGCTTGGATCCAGGTAATGTTGTCCAGCTAATGAACCTGGCACATAGCTGAAATTCTGGAGCTTTGTTAAGCTGGGGAGAATAACAAGATGGAAATAACATTAGGAAGAAGTTGATTTTATTTATTTATTTTATTTTTCTAAACAGTGTTAAGTAAGGGATCATGTGTTTCAACAGGTAAAGCTAAAATGAATATTTTACTCAGAAGAGGGATCTCTGTAAAGGGACAGTTTAGATACAGTTATAGTGACAAAGATGACTGGTATATTTTGCTTGTTATGAGAGAGTGATTCTGTTTCCATCTTTATAGCATAAGTGTGTACTTAAATAAATGTGTAAAATATTGGCGGGCTGCCATAAAAACGTTGTGGTTACACACATCATCAGCAAAGAGGAAGGAATTATATATATATACATGCACACACATACATATATATAAATAGCAATGTAGAGCAGTCTCTGAAAAGCAAAACTATATAGACTTGTTTTGTAAATGAACTTCATAAAGCCAAATAAAATGTCTGTGTGAGAATTTTGTACCTTTGTGATAGTTTTATAACTAATTTTTGAACTTCTGAGAGAAAATATATTCAGCATTGCACAAAATAGCTGTGTTTCTTTCCTATAGGTACCACTTAGTGAGATTTTCTTTCTTGCATATCAAGAGTAACCATTTGTCTTGTGTTCCCTTATCAGTTTGTTTGTGGGAAAACTCCAGAGGAAGAACTTCCCTGCTTAAAAATAAAAAATGAAGTTAATGTGCTGTCTGTTAGAGAAAAATGTTCTTCTGAAGTTTAGTGGCCCTTACTGGTGTGTCTCTGTTGTCATAGAAATGAGGATTTTTATTTTTTTGTAGGTTTATTTGTTCTGCTTTTGCTTTTTAATAGCCTTCCTTTTATAAATTTAGCTTTGTACTGGAAGTGTTGTGCTTCATAAAAGAAAAGTTATACTTCCTTTATCAGCCTTTTACTTCCCTTTTATGCCCACTAGAGTTTGCTGGCTAAAAGGCTGAAGAAGAAAAAATATTGGGAGATAAGAAGATATTGGGCATGTACTTCACCTTATAGGAACAGAGTCTCAATCTGGCAGGAAAAAGAAGGCATCATTGCAATGAAGCATGCAATGATAAAGTTAAAAAAAATAGATTGGACTAAATAGTAGTTATTGTTAACACTTTCCATCTTGTACGGATGTGAGTTGCAAAGTTACTGATGGAGGCCATGAAAGCAATCCAGTTTTTACTGTGTCTGTTTTCTGTCATTGACTAAACAGGAGGTTTTTTCCTTTGTGCTTAAATATAGTGTCATGTTGTTTACAGTTCTTTCATACTTGTTTTTTCTGGGTCATGGTAAGAAAAATTATTCAAACATAGAAGTGGTTAATGCTATTTACAGAATAGTTAGAAAGTGACCTTATTGAGTTAATCCTATGTCAATTCTGATGCCAGGAACCCCTGAGGCGTGTCAGCTTCAGACAGACCTCTTCAAGATGTCTGTGACACACTGCACAGAGTTTCCATCCATGGTGAGGTTCAGCATACCTCACCACCTGCCATGCTTTTATAATTTTCTTCCTCACCATTAAATTTATCAGTTAAAAATGGTCTGTTTCATCACAATAAAACCAATAATTTGTGATCTAATGAGTGTGAAATGTCCATGAAGGACATGTTATACATGTTAGACAGGACCATCTGCACATTCTCCTGTAACATCTGTACATCCCCCTGTAACACCTGCAAGCTACCGTGACAGGACAGAGCATGGGGTCATTCAGCGGCCACTTGGGATGACATATGGGTACTGGCTGGGGAGGCTTAGCTGGGTCATCATATACCTCAGGATCACTAATTCCTCATTATATCTTCAGAATGGTTCCCCCACAGCAGTTTTTCTGTAAGTATACAGTCAAATGACCTGAAGCACTGTAAGCAAGTGATAAGTAAAAATAAGCACATAAACATTTTTGTGCTGATTCAGAGACAGAGAGAAAGCATGATTCAGGTTGTGAATAATTTGAGCCTCTGCTCTGAAGACACAGGTTCCTTGCTTCTAAGAAAAGATGGGAAAGGTTAAAAGAGATCACACTTGAGAAGCAAGTATGATCTCTTTATTATATTATCTTCTTTCATGGGAGAATCTTCCTTTTACATCTGTCATAGTTTTCACTCTGATATTTTAGCCTTCCTTCCAAAGTTCACATTATAATGAAATAGGTATGAAGTGAATAACAGCTAGGTTCCTAAGAGGTAGGTCTTACAAACAATTATAAGTTACTGTAGTCTGCTAAGAGCATGAAAAATGTGGGGAAAAATCTGCAAACCCCACGTATATCTAAGCTACCTTCCACTCTTTCTCAAATCTTTAGTTGCATGCTGTGCCTCCAGTATCATCACTTTCAGAGTTTTTATGCCTTCTCTGAGTACTTAATTTTTTAGCCATCCTGGTCATTTTCCTTTTTAACAAGTTTCCTTATTTTTAAGGTTCCTCATATGAACTTCAGTAAAACAATGATTGATATGCTCTGTTCTTTTTCTCTGTTTTGCCATAGCTTTTCTGTGTATTGCTATATGTTTTGAAATCTAATGCCTCAGTGTCTCACTGATTGTTTTCCTTCTGTACTGATGTACTCAGTTCATCAGTGTCTTCACTTGGGGCAAAACTATATTTACATTTTTATATGTATAAATTGCTCTTTCTCTTTAAAAATAAACAATACAAAGGTATTATACTTTGATGCTTATTATTATCACAGGTATCAACAAAATTAAAAAGAATCTTGTTAGTGCAGAATAATTAAAAAAGGCACAGAGCAAGTTAGTACTTTATAAAACATATTCAAAAATTATGTGGGTGGTTAATTCACATCTGAGATTACTTCTTTTAGGTTTTATGTCCTAAGTATACAAAATATTTTTGAAGTGATAAGAACATAGTTTTTGCAGTAGATATGCATTCTTATGGTCTACATTGTTACCAGATAGATTTAGAAAGACAAATAATCTTCATGGTTATAAGGCATTAGACAATTCAGAAGAGAGTGTTCATTTTACTTTGATGCACACTTGAATTCTTAATGGTAAAATAATAGTAGAATAACTGTCATGTGCATAACAACATTTAAAAAGTCCTGATTTTATTTAGCCCAGATTTTTCTGTTATTTGGACCATAGTCTTAGACTAGTAAACTTCCTGAGAATCCATTACCAGAGTAAGTGCTGACTTTACAATTATTGTATTTATACAAGGATTAGTGGAAAAAATAATTTGTGATATTTTTATGTGCTAAAATTCCTACAGCGTAAGGTGTACATTTTAATGAGTGCAAAGAATTCTTAGAGAAATCTGATATTTGAGACATATCTAAACCAGTAATCAGTTTACTTCTGTTAGAGTAAAGGTGATAATTCCAGAAATGTGATTTGGTTTGCTGTGTTTTAACCATCTGACAGCTTTTACTCTCTTTGTGGGAACCTTTTTTTTTTTCTTTTGCTCATCTGAAAACTGATCTGTAATCCATTTATGTGATTTAGTTTTCCAGATTAGGAAGATCCTCTAATTATGTTGTATTAAGAGATTGCAATTAGAATTTGTAATGGAATCTTATCTTGAATACCACTCAAAATGTGCCACTTCAAAAAAAAAAGTTTTACTAATCTTTATTTCCCCCAACTTGTCCTGTTATAATGTTGCTCTGTAATAAGTATATTGAAAGCTACTTTGAGTTTTTCAAAGGCAGTAAGTAAGTAACAGAGATTAAAAAAGGGATTACAGGATCCAGCGAGTTCACTGAACCAGCATCATTAAACTAGTGCTCATGGAAGATATTTATAAACTGTTCTTTTGTAGCCTGTAATTGAACACTCAGTTTCAGTTAGAGTTTTTAAATCTTTCTCTGATTTCCTAGGAATGATAAAGGGCAGGGTGAGGGATGCAGTGGAACACTCAGTGTATGTTCTGTCAGGACATGATTTACATGCCTTTTGTGGAGGAGCTAGCATATTGCATAAAGGTCTCATTTTTTGGACACTGCGTCTGAATAGAACTGCATAGGAATTTATATGTGTATGTGTGTGTTTATATGCATAAATCTACATATATATATAGATACACATACATGCATATTTTTATATCTAGTGCACTTCATCTCTAGCTTTGAACAGTGTTAGAAGGCTGCAATTTTTCTTTTTAAAAAATCATGTTTGGGTTTTTCTTACATTTGCTACATTTAAGTTATAAGAGATGGGTATGCATTGCTCATTGGGGGTATGCTAAGAAGTAAAAAGCTTGCTGGTAAACTGTTACATGCAGAGTCTAACTTCTATTGTTTTACAAATTGTATATTTGTGGTCTCTCAAGTTTTAAAAAATAGAGCAACTAAAATTGTCATTATTATAATCATTAAACATCTATGATTTTTTCATAAGCTTTCTATGCCAATGGAAGGACTGACCCAGCAGCCTTTTGTTTATTTATCTTTTTTTTTCACTCAACTGCTAATCTCCCTTTTTTGGCTTCTTTTTCCTTTCTTATTCTTTTTGGAGCTTGGATGAAATGGATGCAGTTGGAAAAAAGTCAAGTGTTAGCAAAAAATGTAGTTGGCATCTACACAAAGAATCTACTGTAAAGTGATCCCTATGTCTCACATCAGTGCCTGATAAAATCATGGAGGAGATCATTCTGGGCATTACTGACAATCATCGCAGTCATCAGTCACAGCCAGTACAGGTTCATGAGGGGCAAGTCCTGCTTATCAAACCTGATGACATCCTTTTATGATAAGGTAGCCCACCAGTTGAAGGTAAGGCAGTGGATGTAATCTTTTTGTATTTCAGTAAGGCTTTTGATACTGTCTCTCACAGGATGTCCAGCACACAGCTGGATAAGGCCATCAGTGCAACAGGTAAGCAACTGGCTCATGGGTCAGACACAAAGGTTACATCAGACTGGGGACATCTTAATTTAATGCCTTGGATTCAAGACTCAAAAGAGTACAAAGTGTGCAGATGCTAGTGAACTGGGATTTTAAGGAAGGCAAAGCCAGATCCTCCACCTTGGAAGTGTCAACTGTAGATGTACATACAGAGTGGGAAATGACAGGCTGGAGAGCAGCACCATGGAGAGAGATCTGAGGGTCATCATCAATGACAATTTGAGCATGAGTCAGCAGTGCCTTGGCAGCCAGGAGGGACAACCCTGTCCTGGGGTGCATCAGGCACAGCATCACAGCCAGGCAAGGGCAGGGATTGTCCTACTCTGCTCTGCTCTGGGGCAGCCTCACCTCAAGTCCCATGCACAGTTTTGGGCGTCACTGTGGAAGAAGGGTATAAAGTTATTAGCCATAACAAAGGAGAGCTACAAAGATGGTGAAGGGCCTTGAGGGGAAGCCTTATGAGGAGCAGCTGAGTTCACTTGGTCTGTTCAGCTTAGATAAAAGAAGACTGAGGGGAGACCTCACTGCAGTTTGCCACTTCCTTGTGATCAGTGATGGAACCAGAGGAAATGGTCTGAAATTGTGTCACAGGAATTTTAGGTTGGAATTAGGAAAAAGTTCTCTACCCAGAGAATGTTTGGGCACTAGAACATGCTCCCCAGGGAAATGATCACAGCACAAACTTGACAGACTTCAAGAAGCATTTGAGTAATGCTCTCAGGCACATGGTGTGTGTCTTGGGGCTGTCGTGAGCAGGGGCAGGAGATGGACTTGATGAGCCTTGTGGATCCTTTCCAACAAAAGATATTCTGATCCTATGTCTCATGTTGTCTAAAAGTCTTAACTGCAAAGATTGTTTTGTGTCAAATAATGAACAAAGCCAATACCTAAAGTAGAATAATGGGGAGATAACTTTAAATTAACCAGCTTGGGTGTCGCAGGTAGACAGTCAGATAGTCAGGTTATTATCTGTGGTTTGTGTGCTGTACATGTTCAGAAACTTGGCTATTTGTTCTGTATTGTGATTTGTGTGTAGAAACTGTAGTATCTGAAGTGAAAAGCAGAAGAAATAGATGAGTTATAGACCTGCCCGTCATGAAGCGTAAATCAACTCCTTCACCTGCCCCTTGTAGCCAGGGCATGGATAACAAATAATGAATCTTAAGATAAGATTTAAACATAATAGTGTTTTAATGATGCCTTGAATTTAGTCCCTTACACTTGCACATGGTGAACTGTGATAGAAGTGAGGGATCATGAATTCAGTCTCCTATGTAATGCTTGTGTTTCCCAACAGGAATGGTCGAGCTTTCTTTCTATTAAGTAGGAGGAAGATATGACTGATAGTGACAACTGTTTTGAAGCATTCTTGTCTGTGCATTTTTATTTTTGGCCCCTCTCCTACTTTATTTCCATACTGTTATATTAATTTATTCTTGTTATAGTTATTGTATGTTATGTGTATGTTGTGTATTCTTCTGTGCACAGCTGCCTTCTTAGTTACTAATTTAGGAGTCCTTGTCAAAACAAAGGACTACACCTTTTGAAATCATCAGAAGGTGCTTTCAGACAATCCTCAAACTTTGAAGACAAGACAGAAACTCTACAGAGCCAAAGAGAAACTTGAATGCTTTAATAAACCAATAACCTCCAATGGAGCAGGAAAATACACATACTGTTGTTGCATGTACGATGAATAATATTTAATCACAGTTTATTTGGCTCCGTAAGACTGGTGGGAAGGGAAGAGAAAACGGGTTGACTGTAAATAATTCTTCCATTCATCAAATGCCAAAATTTTGAAGATATTTGAATGAACACTTTGATATACAAAGACCACAAAAGTCAAGGAAATCTCAGAGCACATTAAGGTATGAAATCTCTCAGCAAACATGATTACAGCTTTAAATAATTAAGTGATTAAAACCCAGAAGGGCCTAATGTGGTCATTTAGTCCAAACTCCTGAATAATGCAAGTATTAATCAGAGAATTCCTATGACCTAATTAAATTTAACTAGGAAAATAGAGATTATTATTTAGTTGTGTGTGTGGGTCCAAGAATCCAATCTTGGCTAATTTCTCAAGTGTTTGGAAGAACTAATTTGAATATAATTTCTATTCTCCAATGTCTGGTTTCAAATTCCACTAACACCAACTTAACTTTAACAACTTCCTATTAGAGCTGTTCTCTCGTAGGTACTCTGGTGTAATGTAGGTGCCCCTAATTTTTATTCTATAATTTACCATCCTAACAGCTTACATTTTTTCTGTTGAAGGCATACCTGTGGCCAGTTTTGAAGTACTTCCAATTTTCAGCAGCAACTTTGCATTGACGGCACCAAGAACTACATGGAATATTTTAGTGATAGTTACACCAGTAGAGAATCTTAGAATATGATCACAATGATTTGATTTGGAGAAGACCTTTGAAAATAGTGCAATCCAAGTCCCCTGATAAAAGCAGAGTCTGCTAGAACTGTATGTGTTGAGTATGCTACCCTGTGAAATGTTCTTTCTTTAATCACTTGGTGTAATACATATCTGTATGGGTATTTATTAGTATATCCACTTCCTATAGCACAATATGGGGTGAAAAAGGCTCTGTTCTATGATCACAGTGCTGTGCTTATGTCATGGCATCCAGTTTTGAAAGGGGATGTGAACAGCTATCTGTTGTTGGGCTTTAAATATACTTACAGGCTTACTGCTGAGGTTTAGAGTATCTATGTGGAGAATCTAGCCATAACATTTAGAAACCCATATGTAAAAATGTATTATGAGGCATCTCCCTCAATTATACTGGCGTTCATGGTCAGTTGATTGTTCTTCAGGAATCCATCAGCCAGGAGCATCTTTTCAGAGTTAAACCTTACCGAATGAGTAGCAGTATCCTTTAAGAACATGGACAACTAATTTTGATCCCAAGATATAAATGGCATAATTTTCTTAGTCTTAGGTATCAAAATGACTGAAGTTCTTCAGAACTTTAGAGGAATTATATTGACAGTGTTAACTAATTTTACTCTGGAAAACTTTACTTATTTTCAAAAGTAAAACCAGTAAGAATCATGAAACATAGCCAGTCAGACTGAAGGTTTTAAATTACAGATGATACTTACAATAGCTCCAGGTAATAGTCTGGAAGTATATTAAGATTGGTATTCTGAATCAGAGATACTGTTAATCATTTTTTATCTTTCTCCTCTTGATCGATATAGCGTATATGAAATATATATTTGAATACTGATATGAGCAGGTTACTTCCTATCTCTTGTGTTTTAACTCTGAATATCATATGCAGTGATGAAAGATTTTCTCAGTGAAGGAATTTTTTTAACCAGACAAGACTTTCACAAAGAGGTTAATTTCTGAATATGATAATGATGTTAGTGTTTATTAATATGAAACATAATGAGGCTATAAGCAAGGAGATTGTCTTCTCACTCTCTTCAATAAAATGTCTGCTTCTAGATGTGTTAGAATATAAAAGAATGCAGAAAGAAATGAGAATAAATTAAGGTCATTAAGGAAAGTATGTCCATTATTCTTCTGTCAAATGTAACACCCAGACTTGAGCACAAAAAAAGGAAAGAGACTTATTTCTATCAGGTGAAGCCCTGTACTGAAATTTCTCTAGGTTATATGACCATCCTACTATCTCTTGATAGCTGTATGTTTTAAACTGGTAGTTTGTTCCTCTAGAAGAATATAATTTCCTCAGAAAAAGTAATTATTGGGAATTAGTAGAACTATACAAATCCCATCAATGGGGAAAGCAACAATATTCTGCTAATGTTACATTTTGCCTTCTACTTTCTTCCTTCCTCTCTTAACATTCCATTTCCCCATTAATTCTGATAATTTTCATGTCATTAAGCATTTCTCCTTTCCCTGGACGCTTGTGTGAGTGTCTGCTATGAGTTAAACTCAGGGCCATGTGCTCTTGGTTTATTATTCTTTAAGTATCTCATGAAATTGTAAATATGAAATACATATCCCACAGCAGACATTTAGACACATTTTGGAAGTCTTCCCAATGTTTCCTTCAACACCACTCTGTTGGGATATTCCAAAGATGAAATACGCTTTGCCATTATTTTATAGTTACATTTCACTTTTGAATATAAAATATAAATAGCAGAGCACTCTAAATACAAAATTGGAGTGCCAGTTTTAATTTTTCTGTCTGTGTTCTCAAGATTTCTATTATCTGCTGCCTAATTTACATAAAATAATTACTACCTGTGCATCTACATCAGTTTTTAGGTGAGTTTAAGAGTGAACTTTTAAAATGTATGTCCCACTTTTCCTCACCTGCTATATTTTGGTTTGCATCATAGAATATTCTCTAAGAACATAAATTTATAACTTATATTTTCATAAATGTTTTGTATATGCATTTTATTTTTTCATATAATAAAACCAGAACATGCTTTCCAGGAGTAAACTGTACACCACTGCAACTCCTGAAGGGCAGTCCGCCAGTGGGACCTGACTGGCATCAGTCCAAAGTGAATTCCCTCAAAGCACCGAGAACACGTATTGCTTCACTCCCCATATCCATCACAACTTCCTCCTGTAGTCATAGACAAAATAGCTGAAGTAATCTGAGCTGGCTTTTGATTTTTCTTGCTTGGTTATTGTAGTTGTATTAGCAACATAAATAATTTTGTGCTTTTAAATTATGTATTCATAATCAAGTTTATTATGTTGTCATGATCAAGACATCACTGCACCACAACATTATCATTATTATGTAGTTGAAAATCAATAGGACTGAAGGATGGAATGGTAAACTGATTTGAAGGCCATACAAAACTGGGAGTAAAAGTCAGGTGTTTGTCATGCTGTTTAAAGCTGTAAGTGCTCAGCTACATTTCATAATATCATAATGGACACCAGGGGATCCCTTAATGTCATCAGCTTCCAATTATTCTCTTGATTAACTGTTTATTTAGTCTCATTATATAGTTGGATGTTCTGTGTTGCCTTGCCATTTACAATTGGCATCGTTGTCCAGTGATCACTTGCACCAATATTCTCATTTCTCATTAAAAGGGAATTTTAGGCAGTTGAATGTAGTTCCCACTAACATAGCTTTTTTCTGTACTAGAAGTGTTTTCAGAAACAGAAGCTTGTGTAGTTTCTCTGTACAATTTTAAAGTAATTTATGTATCACTGGTGGTAAATATGTTTCCCAGTATGCTGAAGAAAGCAAGCAAGCCTCTGTGCTTGCTCCTTAGAAAATCACATACAGTTGGCATTTTCTGCCTTGGTTTGTTATTCTGTGTAAGACTTGCAGAACTTTTCTGTTCTTTGGCTTTGGGATTAACATCTATTCATAATGTAATCTTGAAAGGTCCTTGGAGCCGTTCTAAAGAAGCATCAAGGAGACATTTATGTTTCAACCTTGTTAATAAAGTGCAGTTAAATGTGAAGGAAGCTTACATGAAATCTCTTTCACGTTCTCTTTGTTGCTCACTCTCACACAAGCTGTGTAGATGACCAGTTAATAGCACCTGAAACTAAGCAGAGTTCTTTGAAGAGGGAGTTTTGGCACTTACATAGTTTGGAGGAGTTTTTGTTTAATAGAAGGAACTGTCAGTATCTTTATAACAAAAATATTTACGAAGAAAAATAGATTATTGTAGGGGTGGGGGTAAAACTTAAAGCCATTTTTTGTCAATGTTATGCTTTCCTTCATCAAATGCAGTGATTTCATCTTAACCTTTGGCATGTAAGTATAGTAGGCTTTTTAGGAAGTTAAAAATCCTCTCATTAAAATGGAGGTTTGTGTGAACCTGATGTGAAAATGACCATAGTGGGAAGTAGATCAAGGATTCACTCAGTTCATATATTTGTGTCAAAAGCAGTCTATCTTAAGAAATGGCTAAAACTTTTTCACAAAATATTCTTCTACTCCCCAGCAATTTGCAGCTCAGGGATCTCATATCCATGAATCCTTGTGATTCAGATTCTCCTTGTTATTTTGTTGGGTTCTTTTTTGTCCTCTACAACAGTCTGCTACAACAAGTTTCCACAACTTAAATACACATTGTGTAATATGCCTTTGTTTACTTCTGGGCCTACTTTCTTTGCAGTTCCTGTCCCTTTATTGAACAAGTTGTTTCTTCTTGATTTTTTTATGTCACTCAAGATTGTGCCATCTTTATTGTATCATCTCCTAGTTATCTCTTTCCAACCTTTCTTCTTTTTGTTTCCTGTTATACTTGGAAAAAAGTTTGTATGTTTGTTTCAAGGAACAAGGTAATTTGGTTTCATCAGTGACCTATAAATTCCATTGTTGCAAACATCACTGTTGAGGATGTTGGTCACCTCAAACATTTGGTGCTATTGAGAAATGCAACTTAGAAGCAATTGGCCAGCCTAGGTAAAGTATTTACAGACCCTTTTTGAGATATGAAGATTTGTTAATGCTTATGTAAGAAAATATTTTGAAGAGAAAGAATAGCAGAGGAGACTTACACAGGAGATCTGTTTTAAAGGAAATATGCCTCTCTTAAAAAATTACCTGAAAGAATAATTCCTAGAAAGATGGAAGGCACTTAGATCCTATGGTGATTGCAGCACTTCTATACATATAGACCTTCTCAATGTGTTGAATTTAAATGATCAATTAGATCTGAGAATGAAAAAAAATGATAAATTTTTCCAGTCATTCCAGAAAATTGAGCCCTAGAAACATGAATTAAAAAAGGAAAAAATGGTAGAAATATGCTGAGTTATAAATAATGATTCAGTTATTTAATTATATATATACATTTAAATTCATACATGATAATTCTTCTGATGTGAACCAGATGTGAACAGATTTATATGCAAACACGTTAAAAAAAAAAACAAAACAAAAAACCCAACACCCCCTCCAAAGCCCCTCCCTAAACAAAATCCCAAACAAAACCCAACCAGCCAAAGTAAACAACTGTTTTTTTGTGTCTCAGAAGGCAGAACTAAGTCAATGTATTCAGATAGCATAAAGTAAATGGATGAGCTATTTATCATATGTTAATAGGAATTTTCAGCTATAGTAGTTGTTATTGTTGTTTATGTTTTAGTCACTTCCCCCAGAAGGATGAGAAGTTAAACCTGCAAAGAAAAATTGGTATCGTGTTCAGTTTTTACTTTTGGTGAAATAATAAGAGTCTTAAAATGATATATTACTCTGTAGACTAAGGTACAAAAATGCTAATTTATTGCTAGACTGCAGCGTCCAATTTGCATTCCAAATCAGACTGCAGAGCTCCCCAAATTAGTAGGTACCCTGACAGTGTATTTAACCTATGTTTGTCCAGAGCAAACTCCTAGCAGTGCATGTGTTTGCATGTGCTTCCTCGTGTACATACCCACATGTGGTGCTTCACCATTTTAAGATCCAGTTATTTTAAAAGAGCTTTGAAAAAGCTAATTTGAGATATGAGGAATCAGAAAAAGAATTGATGCCAGAACAGTTTTAAACCTCTGAACTTCCCCTAAATTCCTCTTTACTGTGACAATGAGAATGTGTATAGTACGTAAATTTTGCAGTGATTAATGTCATGTGTTAAATTGTGCTTGTGTGTGTAAACACATATACATGCACACAAAATTGTATTGCTATAAAGATATTTTTTAGATTACTGTAAGGGCAATAGTGTATATTTGTTGTTAGTTCCCGATGATACAGATGTATGAGAAGAAGGGAAATGAAGAGTCATATTATTCTTAAATGTGCTGATACAGGAGGAGGGGGAGAGGCGGGGGGAGAGAGAGAGAAAGACAAGTAATACAGCATAAAGAACCCACAGGCATTTGGGCTTTCCCACTTCAGTAGCAAATAGGGGGAATTATGGGTTGGTGGTCTGCTTTCCCTTAGGAGGACACCCCTCCATCTGTTTTCAGTACAGCCTGTTTTCAATTTAAACACAGATTTCAATACAAACCTCAATTTCTTTACTCCATTTTATATGCAAAGTGAGGCTTATGAATCGGTGTCACTGCCATAAGGGCTCAGACCAAATTTCCCCCCAAAATTCACAGGCTGTTCATTTGAATACCTGCTTACAGTGGTACACAATGGGCAGCTTTGAGAAGAAAAATTGATAATCTTCACGGAAGAGTAATTTGAATGAAATTACACTTGACAGCCCGTCTCCAAGCAAACAAGGAGAGTGAGGAAGCCTTAGCTAAGCTCTGAGGACTTGCCTAAGCCTCTGCTGTTGGAGCTTCCCAGGGAAAAAAAATTCCACACTTTTTCCTACATCTGACTGAAGCTTTTGATTAATTCTCTGTAGCTGTTTCTAGTGAAGAAAGGTAGCCATGGAAGAGAATATGGAAGAGGGACAAACACAGAAAGGTATTTTTTAAAATTGCTTTTTCTTTGCATGGAAATAATTATTTTGCTGTTCCTTATTTGCCTTAGCAGCATGCTGTAAGGTTGGGGGATATGCATATGTGGCAGATGGGGAAAGACATATTATTTTCATATAATTTACTTCATTTTTTCTCTCTGCAGTAACACATAGCATTAATATAGTGGCTGCCAGCTGATATCTAGTATAAAAAGAATGTAGGTAGCAAATTTTGCATCCATACGAATAATGCTGTGAGCATTTAATGCAGCCTGTTTTCCAGACTGGTCTTTGTTGATGTTCATTTATTTTATGTTTTCACGCTTGTCTAGCTGGGTCAAGGGAGTCTAGTGTGAACTATAAGAGAGCTACTCACACAATATTTGGAGCTGGTTGCAGTTGGATATCTAACAATGTAACCAGTATTTACACCTTGAATGAAAACCCAGACTGAACAAAGACATGGGGTACATTTTGTATGTATTAGGCAGTATTGAAATTTCCCTCTGCCTTTTTGCCAGTCTGGTTTTGTAATGTGTTGCAGCAGACTTGCTATCGTTCTAATATTTGCATGGCACAGATTTGCATTTTGCAGAAATTAATTTTGGAGGCTGCAGCTGAAATTGCTTTAACAAGATGTACACATCATGTTCAGAGCATTTCTGTTCCATGGCTTCTGGCTGAAAACAACTGAATGTTGTGGGAAATGTTAGCACTTAAAGGTCCAGTTTAAAGTGATTGTGGACAATTAATTAATGTGTGGATCTTTGGGAGACACAGTGTTTTCAATCTTTTCACTGAAGTGTTCTGTACAAGTGACATAGCAGCAGTGAAAGGAACTGAGGCTTTTTTCATTTTTCTTTACTACAAGCACAAAGGGTAGTCCTAGTGAATATTTGCTATGTTAAATTTTTATTCTTTTCATTTTACATTTTTTGAATTCACTTCCATTTTTGAGGAGGATATAGGAAGTTGCCAAATAATTTAGCATAAGCTGCCTGTAAAGGCATATTTTTCTGCACTGATGCCATATTCTGTTTTTCTGCTCCCGGATCAATCTACTTCCTACATGTAAATGTCGTGCTTTCTCATTATAAGTGACCCATTTAGACAGAATGCAGTTTTGAATTGTTTATGGTCTTGACTTGATCTAGATGCACAGTATATAGTCATGGGAACATTAAAAGAGGATAGATGTGCTCCATGTGTATGCACACTTACATTTATAGATAAATAGATTAGTATCTGATTACAGCAGTTTCTTCAGTTGAATTTTATTATTTGTTAGTGAAAGATAGTACAGGAAAGTACAGGACAGGTCATTTTTTCTGTTTTGGTTTGGTGTGTTGTTTTTTTTTTTCTGAAGGTAAAATCAATATTTTCCTGCATGATTAAAACAGTTTAGGGTGGTTTACACTTAGAAATTGAAGGCATGCTTTTTAAAAAATTCTGAAATGCATTCTTTTGCTTCTTAAAACAAGTAAATTGAACTGTTTCACCAAGGAATCAAAATACGTCATTGTTACCAAATGATGTTGCCTGAAGAAACAGTGTGAAATTAAAAATCCCTAAATTCTTATTAGAGAGAGGTAAAAAAAAAACCAGAGAAAAAAGTGATTAATCTTTGTATATTGAAAGGATTTGTTATCAATAAACTCTGTCCTCATTCTTCATATGATAAGCAGTTGAATGACCAATAGCCACTCAAAATGGTGTGATTAATAGTGTGATTACAACAGCTAACACTACTTAGCCCCCACCCCCATTTAAAATGCCATGTGTTCAGCCTTTTTTCCCTTTAGTGGTACCCAGCTGTCGTCACAGACAGTGGCACAAGAATGTTAAGAGCTCATAAATCATGTGTATTTTCCCTTATTGGTGTGAAAGGGGATGCTGTTTAGTTTCTGTGACCATACCTGTGAACTTGTCATTTCAAGATGTCGTGTTCCCTTGTTGGGTTATGACAGCTTTTAAAATGTATTTAGAGTTTTAAGAAAATTTGCAATTCAGGAGACAAATTAAAAAATATTTTCAGTTTTGAGTTTTCAGGTGCTTGATTGCATGATAGGGAAGTATAGGGATGATTATGAAATCGTGGATCTCCTTTAAGTTTTGCACTTTGCACTTGAAAAATATTGACTGGTACTAGTATGACATAATAGTTCTCTTTCATAGTTTCTGGGTTGTTTTTTTTTCTTTCATTTAGTGTGGTCTATCTACTGTGTGTTTAATTGATATCCACAGGATAGTTCCAGGTCATCCAAACCAATTTTGCTAATTGTAGTGTTTTAGAAACAGTAATTGCAATTCATATATTCTATTTTTCATCCTCCTGCCATCTCAAATTAAAATGTTTCTTTCTTTTTCTTTTCTGATTTCTACAAAATCAATGGGAGTATAAATTGTCACTGCTTCTCAGCTCCTGTGCTTTTCACAGCAGATGCTTTGAACCTCCCACTGAACAGCATTACGTCTTGCTAGCAGCCATGATGGAAGGGAATAACTTCATATTGATGCATTTCATAAATACGATCAAGATCGCTCTAGCAGATTTGGAAGTCTTTTTATTTCTGCTAATTTTATGAAATAGAATTAAGTGCAAACATAATTCTTATCACAGTGGTTCCAAATAATGACCCCCTGCTGCAGTATCTCAGTGTTCTAATGTTTAATACTTATGATTTCTTTATGTCTGTATCTTGGAAAATTATTCCATTTGGAAAATACATTCTATTTTTTTTTCCTCTGAAAGTAACAACTTACTAGAAACTCACTTCAAAGTAAGGGACATCTTCTCCTCTCCACATTTTCTTTCTGTTGGCTGCAGAAAGTGTGTTTTCGTACTGGCATCACTACCCTTAATATGGTAAAATGAGATAAGGCTGTTGTCTAGTAGTTTTTGTGATTAAAGCTGTAAACATTGAAACCGATAATAATTTCTTTTCATAAACTTCCTCTTTTAAAGTACTGGAAGACTTGTAGTGCCTCTTCCACTCCCTTTAATTCCTCTTGATGTCACATTTCCCTTGCTAGGAAGTCAGTATAGGCTGGGGAGGAGGTTTCAAAGGTATTTGCTCTGCAGCTATCTCTAGCTGCCCAGGAACTGAAAGTGTGTAGGATATCTGTCTCAAATGCCTGAAAAGTAAATTAACACTAAATATATACTAAAAAGGTAAGAAGTCACAACATCTCAGAAATATCAACTTGTTTGCAATTTCTGTAACACTGACATTATGCTACATCCTAGACCTCGAGGATATGAAGACATTTGATTGCAAATTTGCTGTCAGGAAAACCCAGAATAACTAAACTGGGTTTATTTTTCAAAAAATATCAGGTCTACTAAGAAGAAGAAATTTCCCTGATGTCTTTAGGGATGCATGCTAATTTTGAAAACCTCATGCATAAATTGCATGTGGCAGTGGTAGGTCTCAGCTGCCAGTGTTTGAAAGACTGTGATGTCAAACTGATAGCTTTGTGATGTGGAAAAAGATATATGTCCAGTTCCTGCCCTTCACATCTTCCCTCTGCGACAGAACTAAGATTACAATGGTGTCCCTAGCCCGAGTTATTCATCCCAATAAAGAACTTTTCAGAGGGCAGGCATTGTAATTTTTTGCACTTGTAAGGAACTTTTTACAGGGGAGCGATAGATTATTCTCACCACAATCTCTTTCAGAAAAAAAGATAAGTGTTCTGGAGCACAGTAAATCATACCATTTGCACTAAATGGAAGATTAATGTGCCTTTTTTAATGATTCATCCATAACTTCACTTTCCAGTTTGAATTCCTATGTAAAATAAAGTCTTAGGAATGAATGGAGCATCATGTGTTTGTACAGCAGCAAAAATGAGGAAGATACTAATTTTACTTAAGCTCTAACCTAAGTTGTAACTGTGTATGCCTATCACAGTTAAGGTTTCATCAGTAGGATAGCAAAAAAGTATGTAGTATTATTGTGATTAGAAATGATTGAATGCCAGAAAACAATATTTGGCCTGCATTAGCAATAAAAGTGGATCTGCAGCCTGTTATCAGAGTTTTTTCATTTGTTGTCACAGCATACCAGTAAAGAAGAGGTTTAATCAGAGTTTTGAAAGAAAATCATAAGGAGACTAGGATGCTGTCAGTAAAATGTAGACATAGCCTCTGCTTCTACAGCCATGAGAGGGTAAATTGTTTCTTCTTACTTCAGTACTTTTTGGAAAATGGCAGACTGACTTAGTAGGATAGCACAGAGTAGATGAAAATTATGTTTGATTTCATATTAAGAAGTACCAACAGCCAAACAGTCCAAACACTGCTGGCATCCTTTCCATGTTAGTCTTCTAAGTCTTCCTATTTACCTCTAAGAGAGAAGAATTTTCTTTTCTTCTTTTCCTTTTCTTTTGACTGCTGTTGCAAAGTTGGTTAAAATAAGAGTGAGGAAATCCCAGTATTTTGCACTTTGATTTTTTTTGTGACAATACTTGTAAATAAAGCAAAGGAGGTTTTTTTTGTTCTTTAGTGTAAATGCCACACTGAGTGAGAGTCATGTTTGTATCTTCAGTTAGATCCTTTTTCTGTTGTTAGTACTCAAAAGTAACTTGCAAATAGTTTTTAAATTTGGCTTTATGAGTAGGAAGTAGCAGACATTTGCTGGCTGATATTCTTTGTACCAAATCTGGATTTGTAGCGCTTCATTCTTAAAGAAAACACGGTGGGCAGAGGTCAATCTCTATTTACTTTGGGAATACCTTTTCAACTTAGTAGGCTTGTGTTCAGGCTTTCCCAAGCTTCTGTTCAGATTGGATTTTTGCAAGTTGCTTCAGAGTAGAATAGTCTTAACTTTCATCATGTTTATTGTTTCCTGTTCTTAAAGGTGTTAGTGTTATAATAAGAGCATCAGATAAAATACTCACTTAACCATTACAAAGTCACTAACAGAGTAAATAAATTTTCTTCATAATCAATGCTAAATATGGAAATAAATTTTAGCATCTGGCAAACTATCTCACTGTATTTCCTGCTTAATACTCCTTAGTAGTTAATCAATATGGTTTATTAGAGAAAAATGCAATAACAGTCAATATGAATTTGAAGTTAATTGTTCTAATACTGTAAGAGTTATTCTCCTTTATGTAGTAACTACAGGCTACCTTACTTAATATTTTTGCATAAGGAGCACTGACTTGTAGAGCTGTAATTTGAATATGTTATTATTCAATACATTAGACTTTTATTCATAGATAATGATGTACATAAATTTAGTCTTGTTTGCTTATTTAATCTTTAACATTGAAATGTCTCTGTTAATAGTAGAAAACTTTGTATTTCTAACAGGCTTAACATTATACTAGTCCTAGGCATGAAAATCCAGCATTAATAGGACTTAATTACAATTTTATATACACTCTTTTAGGGCAAAAAACATTCCAACTGCCCCAAGGCAGATGGAATCCTCAATTCCATGTGTGAAAATTTAAGTCTTCATGGTTATTTTGACACTCGAATGTCAATTTCATAAATAAGCTATAATAAAAAGATTTTTCATAGGAGATGTAAATGCTTAGGAAAAAAGTGTTGAATGTATTTTAAATTATTGATTTACACTAGTTAGTGAAAAAATACTGTATCGAAATAGCCATGCCACATTATAAAAAAGCTTTTTTGACACTTTGTGAAGGTAAAGGCTCACCTTTGGGGAAAAAGGGCTACTCTGCATTTCCAATTACTCTAAAAAAAAAAGAAGTTAGGAAAGACAATGCAATACTGTAGATACAGCAAAATTAAATTTGATTCAGCTGAGTGCTTAGGTTCCTTATGGAGAAGGATTGAGAGATTGTTATACCTAATATCCAAATTATTTTCATTTTAGATTGTTACTGTGCATTCATTTCCGGTAAGTACCTTAAACAATTTGGCAATGTGACTTTGTAGCCTGTTTTAAGCAGCCTGCCACAGCACTAAAATTCAACATGGAAGAATGGAGGAAATTGCTTTCTTGATAAAATAGCTTTTACATATTAATTCTCCTCCTATACATAGGTAAGAGTATGCTATTTCCTCCTGGTAATTTTATATGGAGAACTGAGTAGAAAATTATTAAAAAAAAAAGTCATGCTTTTGAGCTGTTCTGCCTCAGATTGTAGACACTAAGAATGATTTTATAAAACCCATGAAGAATATAGGCAGCTGATAGCCATTAAAAACAGAATGTAAAAAAGGCAAGGGTGGATATTGATCTTATATGTAATACTTTATCAGTTAATATTCTATTTGGCAATTCTATTTCAGAAGAATTTTCAGCCAATTCAAGTGACTAAGATGCAAAATTCCAGCCATGTCTTATCATGTGGCCTATTTCTGAGACAGGCAGCAAGTCCCACATTGATGTGTTGTCACAAATCTTTTTCATGTGGGAGTGGCGAGTTAGAGAGGCTTCAGTTCCACTGTGCAAGGAATGAGGAGTAAGCCTTGTCGTTTTCTCAGCTGCAGAGGGATCAAACTCAGAGCATCAAAGTTGAGAGAGTCAAAGAAATACACCAAGTAGGAATTAACAAAACAGGGAACTATTGTGTATGTGTGCTCTAGGGCCTTATGAAGGAGCAGGACTGACACAAAAAAATGGCTTACATATTCTCTTAGCTTGTCCATGGTAACTCTTATGCTTCAATGCATTTGTCTCAAGGAGGCTAATTTTTATCTTTTTTTCCCCAAAAATTTTTATCTCCTTCTTAGTAGTTATCATGTAGGAGTTCAGTAATCCTTCCAAAATTTATACTTCAGCCATCTGGAACAACATTTTTCCAAATAACAGTTGCTGAAATACAACTACTAAATGCAAGCATTACTCTTCTTTTTATGCTTATAATACACCTGACATTTGCACTTGACAGTTTTTGAGGACTTTTTTATTTGAGTCACACAGTGAAAGTTTCCTTTTCTTTCCCCAGTAGTGATAACAATACAATTATACAGCAAAGGACTATCACAATAAATTTATATCACAATAAATTTAGTATCAATTTTTTAAAAGTTCAGTGTTTTAATAATGGCATGAGGCAAATAGTGCATTTGCTGAGATTTTGGTACAAAACTACACCAACAAAAATGCATTTGCTGCACTTTTGGTATATGAGATTTTCAGAAAGGTACTACTGTCAGAATTTAAAAAATAACTTAAGGCATAAATATTTTTTCACCTCATTTATTTTAACTTAAGGCAAAAATATTTTTCCCCTCACAGACATGTCATTGTCTTCTTATTTGTACCCCAAGACTGCACTTCTTTTAAATTCCTCTTAAAAAAAAAAAAAAAAAAAAAAAAAAAAAAAATGCTTT
>VXBB01017786.1:130718-154650 GCA_013399915.1 Illadopsis cleaveri | reverse complement strand
TTTTGTCCCCCAAGACCGCACTTTTTTTAAATTCCCCTAAAAAAAAAAAAAAAAAAAAACAAAAAAAACGTAGCTCTTTTTGATTGTTGTCTCTGTTTTCATTTTTCTGTGGACACACTGTCTTTACTTTCTTTTTAATGCCTGGAAGTCATGGAACTTAAATTCTGCAACATTTTGAAGCTTCTTCTAGGAACATGTAATAGAAGATGACAAGTGCTGCATGCTTATTAATTAAGTCATAGCTGGTCACATCTTACTTTTCAGGTTGCAGAAGAATGATTTTATACAGGCAAAATTGGACATTAAGGAGGAATTTGAAGGAAGAGAGTGTCGTAGCATAGCTAAGTGGGAGGGATATAGCATATAGCATAGCATAATTAGGCAGGGATTGCTCTGCACTAAGGCACAAAGAAGCAAGTAGAGAAGATTGATGATTGTGCTGATAGGGGTTTAAGAGAGGCAAAATGAAGACAAGGAGAAAGGAATAAGCAGCAGAATTTGAAATACCTTTAGAGGGCTTCAGAAGTCTGAAACTGATATGGAAATAGGACAATCTTATGATCGTTTACATTGAAACAAACCTCTGAGGTCATCAGGACCAACCACAATCCTAGCACTGCCAAGTCCACCACTAAACTATCGTGGAAGACAATATTAGAGTTGAAAAAACATTTGAGTTTTACATAAGAAGTTAATAGAAGCATAAATTTGAATTATTTTTTTTTAAATAGTGAACAATTAATTTATGTACATTTTTCCCCCAAGTAAAACAGCAACTATGTTCATGGCTACTAATAATACTGTAAAATTACTATGGTAATATTGTAACTGTGGGTAGTTTCTAGCTATTTGAGCTATTTCAGGCTATAGGTGAGGGAAGAGGGAGAGTAAGCCTGGTTTTATCTTAAAGTGATGAGAAATAGGAAAGATTCTGTTAGTTCGAAGAAGAAAGTATATCACTTCACAGTCATGGAAAAGTTATCACAATTGACTTGTTGGCCTAGTTTCTCTGGTGAAGGAAGCTGGTATTGCACTCCCTTGCTTAGCAAGGTGATGTAGCCAGTGTGGGAGGCTCCACAGTGTAGTGGCACCCTCTGCTACTGGTGAATCAGCTTAGCTTTCTTTATGTAGTTCATCAAAGCCTCCCACCCCCTGCTTTCCCATCAAATCATCTCTTAGTCTATTAAGATACATGCAATAGTAAGCACCTGGCATAACTTTGGATCAATTTAAAAGTGTTTAGAAAACAACCATGGGAAGAGCTTGGGGTATATCTTTGCAGTTCTCAAGTGAGGAAATCTGACCATAGCTAAGAATTTAGGTTTGCATATTTTTATGCACGAGTAGATCCTGAGGCTCTGGTGTCATGGTTTTGATTGGTTTTGACTGCAGGGTGAGATGAGGAAACCTATCCAAACTAAATACTTATCCCTGTGCTTGGATGGCACAAAGGTCTGACTCTCATCTCTCCACAAGAAAGCTAATACATACACTCTGTTTTGTTCTACGTCCATCTGCCACATTGTTTGCTCCCAGTCTCTTTTACCATTTTATGACTCATCTCACACCAAACAACCTTCAAAAGATTTTCAACTCTGAGACAGGGAAAGTTACTGTCAGTAATGTGAATGCTTTGGGAGCGTTTGTGAGTTATCTAAGTAACAACAGTGAAGTCCTTCAGTTGAGGATTGCTTTCCTTGTTAGTGAATGGCAATAGACAAGGTAAAGTTACCTTAACCTGTGCAGTAAATTAATCCTTGCCTTTTGCCACTCAAATACCATAATGTGTTCATATGTACTAAGTGATATATATTCAGCAACTCCTTGCTCTGCACTGGTCTACTTGTTCTATGTTCTATGTGATGAAAATTTATTTCCAGCTAAATTTTTCTGCCTAATTTATTTACCATGTTCATGACACGGCTTGGAGCTGGGATCTATTCTCTGTGGCGCTTATGTTTGATTTGCCCCCTTTCCAATGGAGGAGGTGGGGAATGACTGAGAAGAACATGCTGCTGTCACTTGGACCAGACAAATGCTTCTGTGCCCTACCTGAGTACAGTGTTAAACAGGCCAGGCAGCTGCAGTAGGAGAGGATGCGGTAGCTGCTACTGGGTGCAGTGAGCCCAAATACAGCCTCTCTGGCTGCTGGATTAGTCCACTGTGAAAAACCTTAACTGAGCAGATGTTGGTAAAATTATTTTTATTTTTAGTGATAATGATGATAGTAAAATAATATTTTGAAGTCTGTGTATGGTGTGAAAGAACTTATAAACTCTAAAAAGATAGTGTTTTTCAAAAACATTATGACCAATAAAGAGCGTGTACTTGAAATTATGGGGGTAGTGGGTCGATAAGTCATTGTAAATGGTAACTCAATATGCATAACTGAGGATGAAAGTAAACGTCTGAAATTGCCTTGAGAAAGGGACCATTGAATACTAGCCACTGGGTTGATCATGAGGATATTCAATTATATTATTGAATGTTGTATTATTGATTTTTAAACTGAATAGCTTTGGTGTAAAATGCTTCCTGGTTAAAATAGTTTGCCTTTGTTCATAACTTGTTGATAAACCAGTCCTGTATAGAAAAGGCATTTACATTACTAGCTCATTGACACAAATACAGTGATTTACTTTATTGTGAATCAGTCTATTAGATATACAAGGTACTTCTCTTATTTGTTGTGGTGTTTTAATATAGCAGTGCAATTATATTCAGAGAATTTCTCAGCCTTCTAATTTTTTACTGACATGCTGTCCACTGCTTCTTACCAACATACACTTTTGACATTATAAATCAACATAGCCATGATTTCCCCCACCTTTCCTCTTAGTAGCAGTTTGCAGTTCCTTGGAAACACCTGCAGGTTCTCTTAGCAGTTCTCATGGTAGTCAGGCACCTTATTGCTATGTTACTTGACTAGATGGCTGAACTAGATTAAAATGAAAGCGTCTTGTTCTCCAGGTGTTCATAATCAGCTTGATATCTACTCCTCTGAATCACAAAACATGTCTACTATTTAGTCCTGACTTATATTTGCTACCTAATGCTTTCCTTTTGCTGGAAAATTCATAGTTCTGATAGAGCGTTAAGGACCCCTTTTATCAGCACTGCCCACCAATGTTGTAGAAAAGACTAAAATTTGCTTGTAAGTGCATATATGGCCCTTGATTACTTCCAAAAATTGTAGACACCAGTAATTTGAAAAGCTGAAAAATAAATGACCAAAGGTCTTGCATAGACTTAAATAAACATCTTGATGTCATGCACAGTGAGTAATCCCTTTGGTTTTATACCAATATAAGCCAAAAGGGAGCACATGAACATCTAAGATTAGGACATAATAATGCCATGGAGTAATTTGCACGTTGCTGTCAGGTTTTTGGCAGGATATCTGTGAGAAAACATGATGATGCAATTTAAAAGGTTTTGAGAGGAGACTGGAAGAAAGGTTGAATGAAGTTTTTTTATTAGCTGAGGGATTTTTTTTTGTTGTTTGTATCACATGGTATTACAGTGATTAATATGCTTTGGGTCTCCTATTGCTGTCTGCAGTTTCTAAAAAATATTATTCTTCTTAGATGCTTTTGTTTTTAAAGGTTTTTGTTTGTAGTTTTTTGTNTTGGGTCTCCTATTGCTGTCTGCAGTTTCTAAAAAATATTATTCTTCTTAGATGCTTTTGTTTTTAAAAGTTTTTGTTTGTAGTTTTTTGTTTGGGTTTTTTGTTGTTTTGTTTGGTTTTTTTTTGAATTAGTGGAATTTGGATTTACTCCCAGGCAGGGTATACTGGATCTTCTAGTGGCATCGAACAATTTTGCTAGTGTGGCCTGTTCACATACTTAAGCCAAGATGATCATCAAATTTGCTGTGCAGATGGAATTTTTCCCAAGGCAGGCTACTAGTGACCTTCTTTTTATCTTTTTTCTTTTTCTGTAATATAGTCATGGTCTGCTTTCTAAGATTGTCTGGGAGTTTGTTTTCATTAAATTCTTGCTTCTAGTGCAAGACTAACACTGGTGTTTTCCTTCTTGCTCTCCTCTTGTAACAAAATATAGATGATCTTTGAATGTAGGTCTGGACAAGCATGTTGGTTATTTGCCTGCATTTTTTGGGCTAGACTGGTGTAGATTTAATAAACCCTTCTGAACTGAACATCAGTTACAAGGTTTTCTTTTATTAGAAGGTTCTGGATTCTGACAATGTCTAGTCTGAGCACTGTGCATTTTTTCCTAAGACTTTTACCTTAACAACTGTGCTGTTAAAATTTTTATAGGGAGAAAATATACTTTTTTCTGCTACATGTAGAGTTGGTGTATCATCTATTTTTATGATAGTGCTTCATTAACATAGATAAAATTAATAAAAAGGATGCTCATCACTGTGACTATCCTAAGAATTCAGTAAAACATGTATGCTTCAACCACACCCATAACATGTAGCACAAAGGCCAGAAAATTAAAATTAATTTCAGATATTCGACAGCATATGGAGGCTACCATTTCTCAAAGATGTTATCTTTCAATATCTCCAAATTATTCTAGATTTATGAACATTGTTCACTAGTGAATACACTGGTGTAATTATAACCTAGTGGTGGGTAGGTCTTTTAGGTCAGCTGTGTTGATGCTTGTAGTTCAGACAAGGTATTTTTCTCCCCCCTCCCCATCTGGTACATTCATCAAATATTTAAGACACAAGGGAACCTGTTAAGGGCATTTGGACTCTTTTATCTGCTTTATGGCTGTGTTTATCTAGTGGGGACCTTTCGCTGTTAATATTTTTTCATTTTGATCTGTTACGTGTCTATACCATCTGTATTGTCTGTACTTCCAGCAGATGTTCTTCCTTTATTATCTGTCATATCTCCTTCTAGAAGATAAATACATTTACTTTATTGCATAATTATTGACAGTATGAACTTTTAAAATCCAGTTTGGACACCTCTGAACTGGATCTAGTGATTGTAATATGTGGATTTTGCGACTTTAAAGAACGTGTAGCTGTCTGTGGATGTATTTTGTGAATATTATACATGACCGAAGAGCTGAAATACACTTTCCTGAGAGAAGAGTAGCCTGGGGAGTTACCTTCCAGTACACAGTTATTCCTGCTTGTCTGTCTTGATTTATTCCTAATGCTTTTTAATTTTTATTATTATCTTTTAATGTAGACTCAACTAGATTTGATATAGCTGCTGCAGTTGCTGTCTTGTCATATCCTCTGGGATACATATTTTCTCCTTTGTGTTATTCTTGCCTTAATCACTCCTGATCTTTTTTTTTTTCTGACTCCATACTAACTCTGTACCTCAAGCTGGAAAGATGGACTGACTCCTACTAGAGATATGAAAGTACTACCACTCCAGAATCCCTGATCTGTAATTGTTCCTCTAATCTAATACCCTGACAAGGTGATAGACTTCAATGTTACAGAATGTGGTTGTTTTATTTCTAAAGGGATAATTTTACTAGGCTTTTTGTGGTCCTTCCGGGACAATGAATTACACAATGACCCAGATGTAACAAGCAATACATAGCAGTCATTAAACTAAATTATTGCACTCATCCTCAGTGTCCTTAATCTGTTAACGTTTTTGGTGTTTTTTCTCCATTACCAGTGTGACAAACTGTATAATTTAAAAACTTTCCTACCGAAGCATGATTAAGAATAATTTGACTCAGGGAGGAAGTGGGTAGTAATGGTGCAGAATTTTCAGGTAAGCATGGTCATAAATTCTGTAATAAATTAAACTAGTAAGTACTAAAATATAGAATACTTACATAGAATTAATATAATGAAACAAATTTCTCCTTTGTAAGTGGGAAAACATGTTAGAAACTTCCACAACAATTCATTCACCATTGTCAGAATATGGAAAACTTTCAATGTTTTTCATTTCAATGATGTTATGTAAAAAGAGGGCGATTATTTGCATTTGGTTTGTGCAGTTGCTTTGACTCTTTGTTTTTATTCTTTGTCCATTATGACTCATTTTATGAAATTGTTTGTTTTACCTTTGTTAAGAAGAATTAAGAAAACACCTCTTTTCTAAGTGTCTTTATGGTTTTTGAGGTAGAATAGCAGTTGCTCTGTCAGTGTCACAGTGTTTATTTTAATCTCTGAATTAGTTTTCTTGGTTGCTAGGCAATTCTACTTCATAGATTTAATGGAAATGACTAATTCAGTGTGCTCTCATTTCATAACAGGCAATCGTTTGCATTAAAACTGAAACTAGGTTTCTCTATGACATAATGTTTGACAAATACTCGTATCAGTTTACAATGTTATTATTTTAGTGAACAAAGTATTCAGATTTCTGTTATCCAGTCTTGTATTTCTTGTACAATCCAACAAAGCTGTTGTAAATATAAAGTATTCAAAAGAGGGGGAATAGGGCTTTTATATATATGTAGAACGCAAACATCTGCCCTAAGGTCTGGAATTTTGGAAATTTTTTAAGGCATCTTATGGAGATGGTTCTGTAGTATATATTTAGAGCTGGTATCAGTTAAGTCTTTTTATGTCCTCAATGGCAGTGGTGTAATTAATAAGTGCTCTGTATCTCAGTTACTCAGCCTACAGATGTATTCAGCAGATACTGCTTATTAGCAGTGCATGGAAGTTCAAAAATAGGTATGAATATTCAAAGTAATAATAGCTATATTATTAAAGAGAACCTCTCAGCAGTTGGTCATTCTGGAGGCTTTTCATACTGAAAAACATAATGCCTGAGGACAGTTTCTTTAAATTTTAAAATATTGGTTTTGCTATTTCGATACTACTCCTATTTAAGAACAAATGTGCAGGAAAAAGAACTTTAAATGAAGCTTCTTAGGTGCCTCAGTATCAGGGTAGTGCAGAAGTGCAGGCCTCTTTCATTTTGTTGCTACCAGCTATGCTTTCATTTATTCTGAGATATCATCTACTGAAACACTGTCTTTTAGTTTGTTATCTCCTTTTCACTCATGTTTCCATGTTGGGGAGCTTCATAGCTTAAAAATGGATGGAATCCACCCTTCTCTGTAGAAGAATAAAGGATTCTGTGGGCCAGACTGTGAATGGTGTATCCTAGTACTCTCTGTGCTTCTGACGTTGGTTCAAGGTTTATCAGTTCAACTTTAGCCCGGAACATCATTCTGCATGCTTATTGGATCTTTCTTTTCCTTCTCTTTAGTTTATCATACATTTGTTTTCCCAACAGTGGCCACTTTTTGGTACAGTTAGTGGGCTGAAGACCACAACTGATTTGGTTTATCTATATAGTTTGTGGCCATCAAAACCCTAAATTCTAAGTCAAGTTCACAAAGACAATACTTTATGCTCAGAGAAGGCTGGGAATGCTGTATATTTTTAGTGGTTTTGTATTTAGTACACAGTCTTTCAGTATCTATTACTACAAAAAACCTCTAGAAAAATTTTCCAATTGGTATCTTACAACTTTAATTACCACCTAATGGTGGTGAAGTAAGCAGCAATACCATGCTATTTTTGAGCTTTCTAATTGGATTTGAGAGAAAACAAACTTAAAAAACCACACAATTAAAAGTATTTTAAGATTTTTTTTGAAAGATTATAAGAGGAAAAAATTAGGTCACTCAACTGTATTCCTCACAGAAAAAAGTTCTTTTGTTCAGTTTTTTGTTATATTTGAGCAAATAAGATGGGTAGTTAGCCAGAATATTTACAGCTGTAATGTTGATGGCCACCAAAAGCAAAAATTTGGCTGATTTGTATTCAATACATACTTGTGGGACTGTGTCACTTTTTGTAAATGAGAGGTGGAGTATCCAGCCAAAATGAATAAGATTATATTTATGTCAGTGAACTCGCCCGAATCAACTTAATCTATTTTAACATTTAGAGAGAGCAGTACTGAGATATTAGTTTTTGGTTTGTGGAACTGGGTTATGAAAGTCCTGCAACAGAAGCACGAAAATGTTAATGTGAGTGAAAGCAAACCTTTAGGAAAAATGAAATTAATTTCTTACTGAACACACTCCATTTGCCTGGCTCCATGAGGCAGAACACTTCAACAAACTGGTTGTCAAAACAATCTCTTTAGTGTACTAATTTACAAAATCAAATCAAAGACCTCCAGGTAGTTTCAGCAGTGTGCATCTTCAGTAGGTACAAACATGAATTCTTTTTTATGGGGATACTAGGATAAGGTTCTTCACTCACAGGGTGGGATTCTCAGTAAGAGTGCACGATTACAAAAATAAAATATGTCATAGTAATAATTTCCATTGTGGCTGGTAATTCTGAGAAGCAAAATTGTTATGAAATACTGAAGGTATTAAAATTTATGTTATTGGATTAAAAAGTAAGCTCTTTTTTCAGCCAGTAATTTGTAAATTACTCCTTTAGAGATAGTGATTTGTGAAATTACTGGGACATCATCTAAGATTCTGGATTGAGATATGAAATATCTGAAACAGATTATTTGTATAATTTACATTTTTCAGTTTGACTTGCAGAAATTACTACAAAATTATTTCCCACCCTGAAAAAGCTCTCTGTAATACACTTTGTCTTGATTTCCCATTTGTGAAAAGCAATGTAAGACATGCATAGACTTTCACTTCTTCTACTCATTGTATGACCTGTTTATCACTTTAATAGGTGGTAGCCTTTACAATTCTGCAATGAAATCTCAGTTGAGTCCTCTAGCTACTAAAGCAAGATGAAGTATGCTAGGGAATAGTTACTAATTTGTAAATAAATAAATAAATTGCAGGCATTTAATATTCTTTGCTATTAAGGGTGAAATGCAGTGTAATTGAAGATTCTTTCCTGTCCCACCTTAATTTCTAATCAAACATTTTATTTAAAAATGCAAAACTAAAGGAGTTGCATTCATTATGCATATGGCATACGTGTTGTTAAACTGAAGAGTGACAGACCTTTGATTTTTAGCAGTGACAATCTAAGACAGAGTGCTGTGATATACATATGGTGGATATCTGCATAGCATCCCAAAGGAAGGAAGAGTTCAAAAAGTTAACTTCATTCCCTTCCAAAAACCTGAATTTCTTAGTGATTATGTGATATGGAATTTCAGAATGGATATGTGTCTACTAGTCATTAATGCCTTTTTAAACTTAATTTACGGAAGTGGTACCCAACAGAGACAAATTAGCCTGTGTTTGCTTGTTTGTTTAAAAAAATATGCATTTTCTGAATGGCTATTTTTCTTTAGGAAGGTGATTGCAACATTTTCAGCTACTGAAATGATGACAAAATTTGTTCTGTCTTTGGCAGCAAAAAATAAAGACTGTTTCATCAGCACAGGATGGAGTGTAAACCCTAATACAAAGAAAATTTCAGGCTGAAAATTAACAGGCCTAACTCTTAACAGAAATATACTCAAAATACTGTTTCTTAAATGTGTCTGCTTTCTTTGAATATATTTGGTATACAGCCCATGCAAAGAGATTCTCTGGGCATCTTCCTGCACAATGCATGTGATGTGGTCCCGTCATGTCATATCCAGTCTCTCCCCAAAACTGTAAGCACCATCGTCTAATTTGTCCTAGTGGGAAGAATGCACTGTGGTGAGCTCTACACTGTTATGGCAAGATTTATATCTGCTATTCAGGCTATCATGTTTAAGTGTTGCTTATAGCCCCTTCTTTAAGACTGCTGTCTGTTAACAAGGTGCACAATTAGATTAGCTGTAGAAATAACCAGTCTTCTGCATCCCTCACTTTGTTGCAAGTTTGAAGTCCTCTTAAACAGCAGCTCCGAAAATCATGCAATATGAATAAAATCTCAGCTGTTTCATTATAAAAGCAAGTTTCTGGCCCCACTGGCTTAAATGAAAATATTATCCTTAAAATAACATTTATTAGATATTTCATCAATAGGATATGGATTATGTAGAGGCTCTGACAGTGCTGGTGACACTTTTGGCATGCATGAGCCCTATCCTTGTTTTCATTTACATAATTCCAAAGAATTTCAAAGGTTGGTTTATTTTCTTTCTTTTAATTTTTTTTTCCTGTGATAAATAAGAGTATTCCTCAGCCTGTGGTATTTTACTTTTAATGTCAAAGCACATGATGGACCTAGTGTTTGCCACTAATGTGTTGAATAACATTGAAGAGCAGTTCTGCCCTCAGACAACAAACGTTGCATTTAGAATGACTGAAAGCAATGTCAAACTATTATAGGCTTCCCTAGATATAAAAGCAGGCATGATGGACTTATTGCAATTTAAGCAGATGAAGCATAGAATATAAAGTTTTCTGAAGTATAGACTGTCTAGTATGTGGATTTAGAAAGAGTTGTAAAAGACAGAGAACTCATGGGTTGAGATGAAGACAGTTTAATAGGGAAAACAAAAGCCATGCACACAAGGAAAACAAACCAAGAAATTAATTCAGTACTTCATGGGCAGGCAGGTGTTCAGCCATTCCCAGGAGAACAGGGCCCCATCATGCATAGCAGTGAGTTGGAAAGACAAATAACATAATTCCAAACATCCCTCCCTTCCTCTTTTTTTTCCCCCCACTTTATATACTGAGCAGGATGTCACATGGTCTGGAATATCCCTTTGGTCAGTTTGGGTCACCTGTCCTGGCTGTGTCCCCTCCCAGCCTCCCATGCACCCCCAGTCGCCTCCCCAGCCTGGCGGTATGAGAAGCAGAAAAGGCCTCGGCTCTGTACAAGCCCTGCTCAGCAATAACAAAAACATCTCTGCACGATCAGCCCTGTGTTCAGCACAAATCCAAAACACAGCCCATGCTAGCTGAAGAAAACTAGCTCTGCCCCAGCCAAAACCAGAATAAATATATAGAAAACTTATTGTCTGTAAGTAAACACTGCAATTTGTGGGGGAGAGATATACTGGTAGAAAAGGCAGTAAATTTATAGTGGTTTGGTTTAGTCATGAAACAGTGCTTTTCTGAGTCCCGATTAGACATAGGTGAAGTAATACCAAAGAGTGCTTAGAAAATGAATGTAATTTGGGTCTGCAATCTGGGGCTTATATTCAAGTAGGTTGTACTAGCTGTGCAATAAGTTGGTTTGGGGTTTTTTTGTTGGGGTTTTTTTTTTTTTAGTACAACTATACTGTAGTTGTTATAACAGCAGAGTAGGTAATGTTTTGAAAAATGGTTTGGTTTTCTCACTTCTGCGAAACAAATTCCTGTAAATGATGATAAACAGGCCTTCAAGTATATATTCTTGAGGAAAAAAAAAAAAAAAAAGGCATTTTGCAGAATATTTGCCTTTGCTGTGTAGCAAGCATTAGGCCATCATTCAGAGTCATGAAGTAAAACAGACCCATAAAGTTTCCTGTGCTAGCAGCAGGGGTCGAGCACGGTTGTATGTTGGTATTCCTCACCAAGGGAAATTAGGAAAGAGGGAAATGGAAAGCGTTTGCAGCTTTCTCATGCTCCACTGTTCAGCAAAGCCAGGTAGATCTGAGGGTGAAGTAGTCTGGAAGAAATGAATGATTACCAATATTCATTACCACTGGAGAATAAAAGAACAACAAAAGAGGGAAAAGGACTTTCAGCATGAGGGAATTTTGAACAGCTATGCAGTACATGAGGTGTCTGTTGCCTGAAGTTGTGTGCCACATCTGCTTAGATTTTCACAATTTCCAAGGACTAAGTAATAATGATTAAATGAAAATATCAGTCTTAATGCCATAAAGAAAACGAGACATCTTAAAAATGTGAAGTAGATGCATTCTGAAAGCTCCAGAACCAAAATAAAAAAATGAAAGAGTAGAAGACCTGGTAACAAAAAACAAACAAAAAAGAAAACAAGTAAACTAAACATAAACACCTACACACAAAGGTAAAAAAAAAGGGCCCCACACTTGTTTTAAGTGTCATGTGGCATCCTGATTTTCAAGTTAGGCCTCATTTACCGTTGATGACAATTAATGTAGTCCTATACAGTTAACTATTTTATGATAGTAAGGCTAGCTGTTCTTTAGCAGTTCCTTTCAGTTGAATAATCGATTTCTAGGCTCCTAAAGCAGATAATAACAGGGCTACTCAGAATGTGTAATTTGTTTCTCTGTATCTAGGGGTGTCATAGAATGCAGTAGGTGGGTAGAGACTTAGTGTTAGGTCATTATTCAGTGAAGATCTGCACTTGCAGGAGCTGGATAGGGAGGACATCTGATGGGCCACAGACAGGACTGTATAGTCTTATGTGGAGAGGGTGGATAGCTGCTGGAATTTCCAATGACCAGCAAATTAGGTAACTATACAGATTGAAAGGGTTTAATGTACAGAGGGAGTTGTTAGGACAGGAGAGTCTCCATCTTTTTTTCTGTGTTTAGGGAATGTGATATCATACCTACATAATATTTTACTCCTGCTACTTGCTATCGAAGCAAGAAGGTGAGAGAAGAAAAGTAAAATCACTTTTCAGCTAGAAGGAGTTTCTGTAGCAGCTACGTTGGATCTGTGCAAAGCTATTGGGGGTGGCATTGGCACTGAGACTTTAGCCGGAGAGGAAGCTTCAAGGACTGTAACAATTCCCCCAGGCAACAGAAGAAAACAGACAGAAAATGCTATGCCTGCTCCTAGCTGCAGAATTTCTATAAGCTCTTAGCCCTGTATCACAGAATCACAAAATAAGCTCAGTTGGAAGGGACCTTCAAGGATCATCAAGTCCAGCTCATTGCCCTACACAAGACAGGCCCAAGAGTCACACCATGTGCCTGAAAGCATTGACCAAATGTTTCTTGAACTCTGTCAGGCTTGGTGCTGTGACCATTTCCTTGGGCAGCCTATTCCAGGACTTTCATGAAGCTGTGCTGGCTGTGACTGAGGACTGTGTTGTCTTTCTATAGCTCCCAGAATAATCCTCTCCATAACTTTACCAGGCACTGAAGTAAGACTGACAGGCCTGTAGTGGCAGACTCTTTGTCTCCCTTCTTGAAAACTGGGACAATGTTTGCCAGTTTCCAGTTAGCTGGGACCTCTCTGGATTCCCAAGACTGCTCAAAATCATCCGGAGAGGTTTTGTGAAGACATCAGCTAGCTCCACCAGGATTCTACAGTGAAGCCCATCAGACTCCTTAGATTTGCAGAGATCCAGCTGGAGAAGCAGATCCTGCACCATTTCAGAGTCAACTGGGAGCTGGTCATTCTCACAATCATGGTTCTCTAGCTATCTAGTATCACCATCTAGGTTGCAGTGCTGCATAGGATGTGCACATTAATTTTGATTCAAAATTATATAAAAACTTTGCTTTGAGCAGCAGCTCTTTGGCTGCTCTTTGGTGATACCTGCCAAAAGCTCAGTGCAATGTGTGCAATGAATCATAGAATGTTCCTCTAGTAAAAAAGATTGAATTCTCTCATTTTTGCTGCCCTCAGTCTTTGGGAAATGCATTTTGCAGTGGATTCTCACAGAGATGGGGGACATTGGACTGAGATCTGCTGGGAGTTTTCCCTAAGATTCTAACTAGGAGGAAATGCCAGACTTGTGGAAGGGAGGACTACCTAACAGCACACAGAGGAGTCTGATTTTTCCCTTCCAGATGTGGTTTGAAACGTGGAGAGAAAGCTGGTAGTACTTTCTCCCAATTTGGCATTGACAACATTTGGAAAACTTCACTTCCAGAGAGTCAAGAATGTTGAAATCATTCTCTCACAATGACTCTCATTTAAGGATGTGTTGAGGAGAAACCTAGGTACCTTTTAGTTACTGGCAGATGCAAAGTGGATTACTTGGTGTGAGGAGCAGAGGGGAACTGCAAGGTTCATGTGTCCTGCAATCAAGAACTGACTGAGCTGTAAGAATTCTGATAGTTTCCAGGAACTGGAAGTCATGGAGAGCATTTGGTAAACTAGCAGATATTCCCTCTTCACAAGGGCACCATAAGGTTTCCACAAGATGCAGTCAGTTTGGGATGATTCTTTCCATGTCCCGTTTTGCAGAGGTACAGGAGAAGCTGTGCTATGGCCCAGCAGACCTGGACTGTGTTCCTGACAGCATTTGTTCTACAGACACAGCAAATCTCTGAGTGTATATGCATATATCACAAATTTCATGGAACAAGTCTGAAGGAATTTTTAGGAATGCTTCAAAGAGCACACCTCTGAGAATATGCCTGTCCCATTGCTGTTTTCAAGTCCCTCCTGTAAATCCTAAAAGAAATCTTAAAGTTGTTCAAAGAAAAGCTTGCTAGATTTCCCCACCCCAAGGGAAATTTAATATATTTTCCTTTACCTTCACACTTCGGAATAGTGGGAGGTATTTTGGCTGTAACTTTAGAGATTACAGCCTGGAGGGACACCATGCATAGCCAAATGCATCCTTAATAATTGATTTTGGAAAATTAGTAAATAAAAACACTGTTTTTCATTGGAAAATATTGGTATAATAATGCAAGTTCCTACTATGAGAGAAGTCAAGTGTAAAGAATAGGGGAAAGGAGTGGAACAAGAAAATCAACACAGCTGTGTATCTCTATTATTGATATGTAGTATCTGAAGAATGGGAGCTTATGGATCTCATAAAATGTGTATTGTTTAATGAATTTAACTTATGTGGTTTTATAATATGCTGATATTTTAAACAGCAAATGCAGACGTGTATGGGATAAGACAAGAAAATAAACAAAGATAACCCTCCTGGGAGATAGAAAGGAGAGTTCCTCTGTTCCTTTTGCATAGTAGCATGGGCCTAGGAAGCCTTTTAAAGATATGAGAGATTTGGGATTTAATTTTGTGTAACAAAACAAAGCTGGAAGAACTCAGAGGAAGGACTGAGTGGTCAGTAGTGTGGAATATAAAGAATGTGCCTGGGAAAGGTAGCTGGAAGTAAAAGGGTGGTGTGTGGTTCACCATATCTCTAAACTAGCTTAATCATTAGACAGCACTGCATATTATATATAATCTAGATTTGCAGTTTTTACCACTCACTGATGCTGAATTTTCCAGAATAAAGTTTTCACCTTTAAGTTTGTCTGGTATCAGTAATCTCATGCAGGCATAAGGAACATTTGCATTTCCCCACACCTCCTGAAAATAATTTTAAAAAATGTACAGAAACTATGGGACTCTGCAAGCCACAAAGATTTGGAAATACCAGTTTCAGGGTATGAAGCAATACCCACTCTTAGATGTTAATTAGAAAGGTACCCTTGCCTGGAGTAGGTGATGGAGAAACAATCCAAACCAACAATTTTGGTAATATCTAATTACAACGGAGCCCTGCAATATGGGTTCATACAGCCAGGCAACTAATAGAAATATATAAAATATTAAGAGTAAAAATATAAATAAATCTTCATTGGATTAAAAAATAGCCTTTTCTACAGATACTGCAGAAGGCTGCAGCTATTTTTTGCTCACTGCATGGTTCCTCAGATAATTCCATTTGGTAACTGGTGATACATGCATTTAAAAAAAATTGCTGACTTTCATTTAAAGTGACAGGGTAATATTGCTAAGAAACCAAAGAATGTAGGTAAACATATATTAAACATACATTTTTTGCATTTGGTAATATACCGTTATGTATATTTAGTTCTCTTGGTAGTTTCCAGCCTTTTTAAGCAAATTATTTATGTTTGAATAATCTATTTGCAGAGAATAAAAAGAACAGACGGAAACTGGGAAATGAAGGAAGGGGGAAGATTTTGAGCATGCCTGGAATGATATGTTTGTAAAGGGGTGGAATTGAATGGGAAACAGTAACTAGCCTGCATGTAGTTAATTTTTAAATATAAATCCATGATCTAAGTGTCTTGTAGAAATCACTGTGGGAGGTTTTGTAATGATTTGCTCCTACGATAGCCATCTGTACAAATATATTCTAAATTAACCATTGCATTCTTATAGCTTGAAAGAAGGTTTTCAGGTCTTAATTCCACTCAGCTCTAGCCAAGAATGCAATATACAAAACCTATTTCATTCCCATTACTCTTATGGCAATATTGACTTAGTTTTGTGAACCTAGTTAAAAAAATAAATACACAGATAATGAATACAGATTATCATGGTGGAAATTTCTCCTTTAAAGCAACAAATACATGGGAGGATTAAAACATATTACCGTTAACTCTGTTTATAGTGTTCTGGCTTTTCAAGCTGACAAAGATTTTTTCCCAGACATCTTTGTAGTTCAGTCCCTGGGATTTAATCTCCGTAATGTGTTACACTCACTATTGTCCCAGTGAATTTGTTGACAGACAGTAAGTGGGTCACTGCATTGAAATGCCCAATGTAAGCCCTGAGTTCTCCCTTTGCGTTGGCAAGGCAACGGCAGTGGTCCAGGAATCATGCGCAGAGCCAGCTCCCAGCCTGCTGCTTTCACGGGGTCTCGCTGCAGGGCAGGGAGGAAAAATCCCTTGGATGCTGAAACAGGCAGAGGATTCTTCCCCCTTTTTTAATGTGTCTATTGTCTTAGAGTGGTGGTGGGAGGGACAGAAATGCAAACTTGCAAATCAAATGAAGCAATGCACAACAATTGACTCTACATTATTGTTTGTTCTAAAGTCTTTGGATATTATTTTAGTTAGGTGGGATAGAATACAATATACATCAGTCAGACCTAGTTGTTCTAATGTATAACCCAAGAAAGATAAATATTTCATAACTGCTTTAGATCTTGCTGTGGTTTGTCATTCTCTCCTTCCCTCTTTCATAGGTCCCTATAGAAAAGCAACTGACAAAATGCTTTTTTTCCATTAATCCATAAAGAAGCAGAATTCCATGTGCTGTAATCCTTGTGTATGCTAACATTCAAAAAACATCTGCGATGATTAAATTTATAACAGTTTTTTGAAAAGTAGTCCAAACGCGGAGAAAACTTGAATCTGTACATCCACAAGTTCATAGTAATTGTTGATCTAATTAACAGATTTCTGCAGTTGACACTGACCACTAGTATGTTGCCACTAAAATTTGAAGAAAAGGGATGTGAAAGGGAAAAGGAAGGAATTTTGTAATTGCAGAGAGATTCAAATCTTTCCTGCTGACCATGTCACAATATCAATGAAAGTCCTGCATCTGGAGGAAACAGCTTTTTTACTGACAATGCCATGGACTCTGTGTTCATTTGCTTCAGTTGAGCAGCTGATGACTGGAAGAGGTGTGGACTTCAGCAAAACCATCCGTTTCTGTAAAATCAAAGATTTGTACAGAGCCGAGGGCATGTAATGTTCTTGAGCTACAAAGCTTTTTTTCTAGAAAACTATATTCAGGTAGGAATTCCTACAGCTAGCTTTCTCCTGAGAGCAGCTATAGAAGTGCAAACAGCAGCAACAGCCAGCTCTGTTTTGTCATTCATGCTAAGCTGACACAGGGAGCCAGGTTTCACTGTATCTTTCACAGAGGTTTCAGCTAATCAAAAAAATCCCTAAGAATGCCACTGTCATAATGCTGCAGATCTGGACCCAAAATAGCATGTAGCTTTTGTCACCTTCAGAATTCATGTACTTCCCATCCTTGGCTGATCAACAGAAATTACTTCTTCTGGAGAGTAAACTCACATTGCATGGTAAATATTTCATACGTCATGTTTTGGGCCTGCAGGTGTTTCGTAAGTACCAGAAAACATACAGGTTGTAAACCATCTTATATACAAACAAAAATTCAAACTACTTGGGAATCTCAGAAAGGATTTTGAAAGTATTTCTAAGTAAATGCTCTAATAAAAATGGCACCCTTGACAAATAGGAAGTAGGCAGGCTCCAACTCAAAATAGCTGAAAATAGAAGGTGGGAAAATTAGTTATAAAAGTTATTCAAGTTTAAAACTGAGGCTAGATGAACACTGAGTCATGATCTGGTGCAATGCCTTCTAATGCTCTCTAATGATTTTAAGCAAAAGGGAAAAAAATGTGGAGCTAACAAGTCTTAGTTCTCCCAATGTCCCTTGCAGCTTATCTTTCTCTTTTCTCCTTTTCTCTCAAACCATCCTTGTCTGATTTAATTATTTCCCTGCATAGCTTAACTAAACCAAACTTTGAATAGAATAACTAAAAAAATTAATTTATTATTCTACCACTAATTAAAAAAAGGGAGAAGAACAGTAGATTTTGAATTTTTAAAAAATATGATTACAATTTCTGAAGTAGTTGACTGTTTTAACCTTTCACCTTTATTGCCTAATTATTATGTAGGCAATTGAAAGTATGTTTTTAGTAAGAAAGTTAAGTAAAACCAACAATACATAAGCATTTTTACAGACTGGCATACATCTAGTAGCAATTCTAGATTTTGTTCTTGGTGAAAAGTCTCAGGTTTGGTTTCTCACCCGAGAAAGGGTTATTTCTACGTTAATCCAATCACCTAGAACTACTTTGTGTCACCACCCCAGAAGATGGAGGACGAGGAAGAAGGAGAGGAATTTAGGGCGACACCCTAAATCCTCCGTCTTGTCCCCCTTCATGTCTATTCTAAGAACTCCTAAACTACAAAATTTTTCACCCCATGCTGTGCTAAACTACTATTTTCACACCATTGAGGTTTGTAATTCCTCTCTGTGCTGGAACCGTCTCCCATGGACTAAAATCAAACCCAGTGTCTTTCTGGGCTCTGTGCCAAAGTCTCCAACCCCCCTGGACAGGCTCCACACCCCCCTGTCCAGGGTTCAAACTCCCTTTCTCGGGTCCCAGGTCATCCAAAGGGATGTCCTGGACTCCAACAAAAAGAGCAGAGAAAATTTTCCTTTTTATTCATTTTCAATTCAGGTTTGGAGAAATTCCATGGCTTTTGAAAACATTGCTTGTTCCTTGATAAATGAGAAATAATGTGCAAAAAAATTTTCAGCCTTTTAGAAGTATTTTTATAAATTATTTTTACTTTTTCTTTCCTTTAGGAAGTTTCCAGTTTCTTGTCATCTACTTCTTTAATACTTTCCTGCTGTTTGTTTCTGTTCTGAACAAAATATCTAGACATATTGCTGTTCAGTTTGACCCAAGTAGTCTTGTGATTCTAAGTCTCTATGCTGCTTTTACAGAAATTGATAAAACTGCACAGAATCCACTGATATATAGTCAGATCTCAAATTATTTGCCTCTGTAGGGCTTTAAATCTCTTCAAGTTCATGAATAATTGCTTCATATTTCATTGGAACATGTTAAAGAATGTGAGAGACAGAGCTGCAAAAACCAGCCAGAGACAGTAAATAAAATGGCCACAACTCCAGTCAGTGGCACCAGGGACTCAAATTTCTAGAGGCTGTGCTTAAGGAGTTTATTTTCAAGTGGGTGCACAAGACAGTGGAGGACGTATGGCACAGTCTTAAATCTCACAGCTTTCTCTGCTTTTATTTCTCATTTGTAGCACTGTTATTTTCAATGTGTTCCATATTTTCCAAAATGGACTTTGGATAGTCAAAAGACATTAGAATTAAATTTTATTCACCTTCAGTGATGACATTTTCTCCTTTAGACTATGTATATGGAGACAACTAGTACCTGTAGAAAAGTATATCTTAAACACTCACTGGATCTTTTTTAACAGATGGACTGCAGTGAGAATATAGGAAGCAGGTGCCAACTTCCAGACAGCAAAGTGTGTCAGAGATGAGGATATCTTTAAGATGTTAAGGAAAATTAACTTCTCCCTGCACCAAAAATGCCCAGAGCTCCCAAATGAAATAAGCCTAAAAATCCTATCACTTTGATTTTTGAAGAGTGATTTACTGCATAACTAAAATGACATGTAATTTTCCAGAAAGAGAAGAAATGCATTTTCATTTTGAAATTATTTTAATTACATATTTTACTTGTAACTCAAGATGAAAGTGTACCTCTTTCTTGGCGTGGCTGTCATGTCTTTTGAGGAGCCTACTAGAAGTGAAAGGTAAAACATATATGTAAATAAGTGTACAGAGATGTGGAGAAGATCCTTTTACTGGGCTCCAACTTAGTGGGGCTTCTTCTAGTATTTTTTACAATTATATTTGTTTGATTGGTGGCTTTGAAAGTGATAGATATGACTTTTACTTCATTCTTAGGGATGTAGAATATAGCCTAATGGATTGAAACATCACAGAGAATATTTACAATTTTCTGCATTTTAAGATCTTGCAGAGTTAATGGAATGCCGCTAAAGCATCTCTCTCCATGTTTATTGGTGTAGTAGACAATGTTATTGTAACATATCCTGCTGCTCTCTTTTATTTTAAAGTTTTTTTGGGGACTCCAAGGTCTCTTCCTTCCCCTTCATTTCTCTTCAGTAGTGGGATGGAAGAAAAGCTGAAGTTAGTAAACATGAATGGAAGAAGGCACAATTTCTGCAGCAGAAATGTATCCACAACCATGATTTTTTCAGAGTTCATATGCAGAACAAAATATTAATGCCTTTATTTTAACATGTGTGCAACCTGAATCTCCAGATACTTTAGCTGTGTATTTTGATATTTTCTGTCACAAAATATTCAGCAATCCTTGTCAAAGGTTTGCATCAAGCGTCTACATTGTAAACTTCCAAAGAGACTTGTCTTCAAGTGCATCCATGCTTCAAAATGAAGAAAAATGCTCTACTCCTCGCAAAAGAAATTGTGGGAATAAAAACTATCTAATACCCACAGGAAGATCTAAAGTCTTCTCATCATGGTGTTAGGTTTTGTGGAGATTTTTTTTGTTGGCTTTCATTTTCCCCCATCTTCCTCCTTCAAAGTTTCTTAGGTGTTTATCCCCAGAGAACCTCCCACAACTCAGCTTTGGATTGGATTGGATTGGATTGGATTGGATTGGATTGGATTGGATTGGATTGGATTGGCAGGGAAGCTTCCTGTGGCAGTATTTTCATGTAGGTTGTGATGGACAGTAACGCTGTATTTTCAGGTTCCCAGCCTAAATCTCTTGCAGTTGTCTGTATGAAAGGAGTTGAAGACATAGGACTTATCCAAAAGGGAGTTAGAGTTTAGGTATGTGCATTTAAATCTGATTCTCACTAAACCTCATGACGTTTTGCCTAATTCTGGTGACTTCTAAAATATGTATGTACCAAAATACCTTAAGATGCACTAGAGACATCCTGAGTGGAGCTGCCAGTAACTGGCTTAGTGAGTTTCACATCTTTGTGCAGTTCATCTATGTGCAGAGTGTTGCTTTGCCTGTGCTGACTTCCAGGTTTCATCTTGAGAAGTGTGATCTGAAAATGCATCAGAGATGAAGAGTGCTAAGTTAATGGTTACAGCATATGCTTGGGATCAAGTCCCTTCTCACCTACATTTCCTATATCTCTGAGTATAGTCTAACAATTGATCTGTATGCTGGGTTAAAATAGGGCCATTCTATTTCTGCTGAAGCTGTTGAATATAACTGAAAATAATTATAGATTGAGTAGAAAAGAGAGAGGAAGGGGGAAAAAAGGAACAGATGAGGAAAAAAGAACATGATGAAGTCTAGTGTTTGCGTACATATTTTAAATAGGCTGTCATTAAATAAATTATTGAAATAAAAATTTAAGGTTTGCTTATTGTGCAGAACTATCACAGTTGCCTTTCTTGTAATTCTTGTGCTTCCACTTATAATTCTTGCCCTTGCCCCACTAGGAAAATTGTGCATCTTACAAGAAAATTTCGTGTTCTGCAAAAGAGATATGAAGCCAAAGTTATTTTGGACTTGAGCTTAATTTGTGTAATTCTAGACACCTGAATGAAAAAACCCCTCCAGCCTTAATATAGGAGCAGTAGCCACTTTGTATCATAAAAAGGGTGTCCATATTTTATTTTTTTTTAAATCATATAATAGTTTGATTTGGAAGCACCCTTGATGTAGATGATGATGTAGTCATCATCCCTGCCATGTCCAGAATGGACAGGGACACTTCCCTTTAGACCAGATTGCTTAAAACTTCATCCAGCCTGGTCTTCAACACTTTCAGGGATGGGGCATCCGTGATTTTTCTGGGAAACCTCTTTGGAACAGATTGTATGTGACTCAGCACTCTCAAAGTAAAGAATTTCTTTCTTACATCTAGTATAAACCTACCCTCTGTCAGTTTAAAGCTATTCTCCCTTGTTCATCACTATATGTGCTTGTAAAAAGCCCCTCTCCAGCTGTCTTATCAGCCCTTTTTAGGTACTGGAAGGCTGCTAAAAGCCTCCCCAGAGCCTTCTTCAGGCTGAAAAACTGTCTCAGCCTGACTCCACAGGAGAGGACTACGTCATCTTCATGCCTCCCCTCTGGACTTGTTCCAACAAGTCCCTGTCCTTCCTATGCTGGGAGCCTCAGAGCTGGAAATGTAATATAAGAATGTAAAGTTAATTCTAAAAATTCAGCTGGTACTCCCAGTTACTGACATTCTGGGGTTCATGGTCCTTTTGAGTCTTCAAAGAGTGTTTCAGTTTAGCACACACACTTGTTTTCTGCCTTTTTTTTAATGTTAGGATACATGGGACACCAAATGCAAGATCTTAATGGGTATATATTTTGTATATATAAATAAAACATTTACAATCTATTGGATTGTATGAATAGAAAGAGCCTTTTGCCTAAGCAGCTTAAATATTAAATGTTGCAAATGAAGTGTGAAAGATGAAGATAAAGCACATATCTGACATACTTCTATGCAAATATTAGGTATTTTAGAATTTTATGTATTATTTTTCCATTGAGCTATTTGAAAGGAAAAGTGCTAGCTCACAGTAGTTAATGGAAGATAATTTAGGAAGAATGTGCTGAGGGGAAAACAAAACTTATAATGAGCGAGACATCACAAAGGAAGCAGTGAAATTCTTTGTTCTGATGTCTTCCATGTTTGAAGTTGTTTTATTTATAAGTCATTAGTAAATTAAAGATTCATAAAAATGCTTGAATTATCCTATGAAATGGGATGAAGTTACAAAGTTATATAGACTTTTAAATTTTTCTTGTCTATTGTCTCATTGTCTAGCTAGATTTTGGCCTTTTTATGAGTACAGTCCAGATCACTGTGTGATATGTTTCCAGTAACCAATATGAAATAGGACAGGAAAAAAATCCTGAAAGAAAATGGCCGTAATAACTCATACTGAGCCTACAAAAGAAGTAAACCAACATGAAAAAGGAGGAATATCTCAAATGCTTATTTTGTATTATTGCAACTACGTTTAATAGTTTTCTGATGGAAGGGAGATTTATTTGTTTACATATATTATTCTAGTATAATTCTTGTCACACAGGTTCATATCGCTGTGCATGATTTTTTTATGGACTCATAGAATATCCTGAGGTGGAAGTGACCCACAAGGATCATTGAAGTCCAACACCTGGCCTGCACAGAACAGCCCCAAGAGTCACACCATGTGCCAGAGGGCATTGGTCAAACACTTGAACTCTGTCAGGATTGGTGCTGTGACCTCTTCTCTGGGGAGCCTGGTCCAGTGCCCAACCACCCTCTGGACGAAGAACCTTCCTCTAATATCCAGCCTAAACCTCCCGTGACACAACTTTATGACATTCCCTCAGGTCCTATCTGTGGTCACCAGAGGGAAGAGATCAGTACCTGCCCCTCCATTTCCCCTTGTTAGTAAGCTGTAGATTGTGTTGAGGTCTGCCCTCAAAATTGCACTATTGAGGGTGAGGTGCAACAGTGCAGAGCAAAACAGGACAATCTCCTCCCTTGACTGGCTGGTGATATTTTGCTTAATTCAGCCCAGGACACAGTTGGCCCTCCTGGCGGCCAGGGCACTGCTGACACATATTCAACTTTCTGTCAGCCAGGACACCCAGGATCCTTTGCACAGTGCTGCTCTCCAGTCTCTTGTTCCCCAGTCTGTAGGTACATCCAGGGTTGCCCAGGTGGTCAGAATTAATCTTCTGCCTGACCAGAGTACTTCAGATCCAATGATCAACTAAAATATTGTTTGATCTACTGATGTTTAAAATTTACCTTCATTTTACTCAGTGTCAAAAAAAAAAAAAAAAAAAAAAAAAAAAAAAAAAAAAAAAAAAAAAAAAAAAAAAAAAAAAAAAAAAAAAAAAAAAAAAAAAAAAAAAAAAAAAAAAA
>VXBB01017786.1:120056-130699 GCA_013399915.1 Illadopsis cleaveri | reverse complement strand
GCACCTTAAGTTAATTAAACTGAAGATGCTTAGTTTTCTAGTAAAAAATACATGATTAAAATGGTGCAGAAGTCTTTCCAAGAGTAGAATGACTTATTTAATGTGTTGAAGACAAATGCCTCATCTGTGAGAATTTCAATATATCTCAGCAAGGTGCACTTGCGGCCCAGAAAGCAAACTACCTCCTGGGGTGCATCAAAAGAAGTTTGGCCAGCAAGTCAAGGGAGGTGAGTCTGGCCCTCCACTCTGCTGTTGTGAGAGCCCATCTGAAAAACTGTCCAGCTCTGGGACCCTCAACACAAGAAAAATGTGGGCCTGTTGGAAAAAGTCCAGAGGAGGGCCACAAAGTTGATCAGATGGCAGGAGCTACTTGCTTATGAGGCAAATCTGGGGAGGTTCAACCTGAAAAAGAGAAGGCCTTGGGGAGATCATATAGAAGCCTTCCAGGACCTGAAGGGAGCCCACAAGAAAGCTGGAGATGGACTTTTTACAAGGGCATGTGGTGTCAGAACTAGACGGAATGGCTTTAAGCTGGAAAAGAGCAGGTTTAGATTAAATTTGAGGAAAAAATTCTTTACTATGGGGGTGGTGAAGCACAGGAACAGGTGGTTGCACAGGGAGGCTGAGGATGACTGATTTCTGGAAGTCTTAAATGCCAGGTTGGATAGGGCTTTGAGCAACCTGATCTAGTGAAAGATACCCCTGAGCATAGTAGATGGCTTGGAAATAGATGGTCCCTTTCTACTCAACCCATTCTAGGATTCTATGATCTTAGCCTAACCCAGCAAGAATAATATTAAATCAAACTAGTTATCAATTCTCATCCTACCTAACATTTAATTGTCTAAGTTGAATCATAACTTCATGGTATATGCTTGAATGAGGTTGTGCCTCTTTTTTGGCTGCTGGGCTGTATGGCCAAAAGTTGTGAATTTCCAAGCCAGCTGTGCAAAGTGTCTCATATGAAGCTGGACAACAAAAAATTATTGAGACTTACCTATATTTTTGGATGTGCTCTTTAAATTTTGTTAGTTTTGGTGATTGCAACGCTATTTTATGCAATTCTTCATTGGGCTATGTTTCTGGTTTTTTTCTTACATTATCTGAAATTTTTGATGTGAGCATGCTACAAGAACCATTTGCCTGCTGTAGACTTTATCTGATAGTTGAAATAAAGACTGGTTGTCCTCTCTAAACTTTGTAATCTTCACACATTTTCAAACTGGTTTGGGTTTGCATTATTAAATCATCTTTATAGTGTTTATAGTATGGTTTGGATATAGAAAAATAAAAGATAGAAATTTTGTGGTAATAATAAAGACTAAATTGTTTTTACTCATTCAAAAAGGATGGTGTGAACATATTATGTATGTATCTCCTTATTTTTCTATTGTGCATATGATGTTCATGTTAGGAGTTCCTCTATATACATAGAAAAGAGTTCAATAAAGTCTGCTGAAAAGTCATTCTTTCAAGCAAACAAAAAACTACTAATGATAATCAAAGAGGTTATGGTAATATATCACTGCTTTTCAGAAACTGATAAGCAATTTTCAATTTTAACTTGTTTACTGATAGATTTGTACTGCAGCTTTAGTGTTATAGCTTTAACATTGCGGTGGTGTTTTGCTTACTTTCCTACTTTTTTATTAAGCAGAACTGAGAGAAGGAGGTTTCCTGGGAACTTAGTGCTTAGAACAGTGAGGAAAACTTAGGGGTTTTTTGTGAGGGTTTCTTCTGTTAATTTGAAATTTTCAGTTTTATTTTCTTACCGTTGGTTGTTGCAGCATAGCACTGCCTTTGTACTCAGTTCAAGGTGTTTTTTTGCCTGTGTTAACTGATAGGAGAAGCTAATGCAGAAAACATGCTTCCTGACGTGTCCATCCTTGCAGTTTTCTAATTGATTTAATTTCTGCTCCATCTGAGCATCGAAGCCTCAAACCTATTCCTTAACCCACTCTATTAGTCTGATGAGAATCGTGCAATGAGGGGACCTTGATTTGTCTGTTTTTATTGACTTAAAAAAGCCAGCAGCCGAAAAAACTTAATCTTTGCTACATTTCAAAGCTGTGGACATAGACTTAAATCACTCAGAAGCAGGCTTATAGAGATATGGGTAACTGATTTTTTGAGAGAGTTTAGATATAAATCTGTGGCTTAATGAAGTGTTTTGCTTTTTATTTTTTCTAAATTGTGCAACAAAAATGAGCAAAAGAGCACTTTGTTTCCATTCACTTTTGGCTGCACAAAAGCTATGCAAGGTCAAAGACAATTCCATCAACTTTTTATTTGGTCTGTACAGCTAGATATAGTAAAAACTGGTTTTCTACTCAAAAATACTTTGTTCAAACTGGTTGCCCCCTGATTTATTCTTTATCTGTAATGATTTATTTTTTTCTTTTAATATTTGTTTTTCTGTTCATCTCATTTTATATGATCAAATTTAAATTTCTGTAAAGGCACAGGCAGCACAGAATTTTGATAGATGTATTGACACCTAAATGGACGTTGTTGCATGATGATTGATAGAGAGATGTCATACTATCTTCCATGTTTGAATTTTTTCCTAAGAAGTTTGGTTTGTTTGTTTTTTTAACTGACAACCTTTCTTGTCCATACCCATACAAAACTGCTTCACGAAATGGTGACACTGATGATTTATACTTACACAGAGGAAGAATCTAATATAGTTGTTTAAGCTGCTTTTTCTTTTCAAACAGTCTTCTCCATTAAGACTATCCTATACCATACTTTTGCATCATAGTTGTACAATAATTTACACTGCTAGTGGTTCCTTCTAGGTTCCAAACTGCTGTAGTTTTGGAGTCATGACCATCAATTAATTTTCAGTAAAAAATCTGACTATTTACATTTTACTTCATTTTCTTAAGCCACGTTTAGCATGAGCATGCTCCTTTTGTTCCGCGGCAGAAACATATACTTGTGGAGGATTTTGTTTCACTTTCATCACACTATTTTTCACCTGAGGTCTGTATTGTATTGAAATACCTCTCAGCTTGCTGTGCTCACCTTACTTGGGATGTCTAAAAATATTGATAACATGAAAATCCTGAGTAATCATGGTATAGAATATGAAACATATTGCATTTTAACACTTGGAATTTTGGTGAATTTTTAAAGTATCACTTGTGTATTTAATTCTATTGGTATAATTGAATTTGTTTATCTTGGAAACAAAGTTGTGCTGAATCAAACTGGCCAACAAAAGGAGGTATTTTGTTTTCTAGGGATGCGTATCTGCTGGAATGGCATGATGTGATTAGTGACTCCCCATGATTAGGGAGATTAGGGAAAACTTCTGAAGTCTCCAGTGTACTCAGGTAGTAAGTGCAGTCGTCTGAGACTCATGTACACCCTACTATGCATTCCACCTACCTGGAGGGTCACATTTTGCCACAATTTTAAATGTGAAAGCTAAAGTAAACAGTCTACACAACCAAGACTTGAAAAATCTGTCAATCTTATTTTCATTTAGCAATTTACATATACTGAAGAAGAATACAGATCTCTGAGCCTTGAGGTGTCAGGAAGCTGTCTAACCAGACACAGAGTCATATGTCAGACTGTGATAGCCTTGACTGTAGCATGCTCTGCTGCCTGTAGCCAGGCATCCCTCCTCTGCACAGCAGGTTCATCAAGGGTTACAGTCACAGAAAAGCAAAAGTGTTAGTCCTAAAATAAGCTGGAGGAAATAATTTGATAATGAAGAATACATATGTGCTGGATGTGAGGCAGAGGAGATTCAAAGGTGTGAAATAATGTTCATGAAATGTTACTGTTACAGGTACCTAACCCTTTTCTTTCCCCTTTAACTTCTGTTTATTCACTATTTTTTCCCCTAGAAAAATTCTTGGTAAAACATTGTGAAACATTTGGCAATGAGCCTATCAGCATGCTTTTTAATCACAATTATCAGGCAATCAGTGAACATAGGCATACTGTTGTTAGGTATGTATTTCATCTTCTGGCTGGGAGACAGCTGGTTATTCGATCTATTGATCAAGCACTGGTGCTTTATTTTTATATTAGTTGTGGTTAAGTACATGTAGTAGTTATTTATAATACACAGTGATATACTTAACACTTTCAAATGCCTTATATTGCATTTGTAGGTATGTGACTTTGTGTACTGGTTCCTGAGCTGCTCACCGGCCAGCAGTTGCTCTTTGACCAGCACAGAACGAAAGTCCTGGTGGGCTTCAATCTCAGGCTTGCGCACAGTAACAACTTTGCCCTTATTAAAACATTCGGAATTAACACAAAGTTTCTCAGTGTGTGCATGCTAAATTTGTTGGTATTTGAAATGTCTGGCATGATAAATTATTGAATATATTTATCTGGATTGCCTTTTCAGGGCTTACTAGTGAAATAGATTATTTTTTTACCTAAAAGTGGCTTCACGCTAGGAAGGTTTTAAAGGCATTCTGTATGCACAAAGTCCGTGTGATATAATCCACTTAAATCCTGTCTATTTCATTTGAACTGTAAAGTCAAGTACTAGGCAGGTCTTGTGCATTAGGATGTCTGGTATTCTGTCTGCATTAGCATGTGATAAAGATACTATTTTGCATATATTTCAGCTTCATATGGGCAGCAGCACATTCAAGACAAAACCAATTTGCATTTATGGCTTATACTTTAAGAGCTACCTCTTCACATTCTCTTCATATCAATAATCCTTACAGTGATTCTTCTGAGACCCAGAAAGATTACTTGTCTCTGCAAGTACTGCTGTACAAGTGCTGTTGGTGCCATACAACTCCACCTTGGCTGTTTTTCTGTTATGTGCTTGGACAGCTCTCTTAGACACATTAGAAAACATTTTTAAGCAGCATTTTTGCTACTATTGGTGCTACTTCTTAAAACTACATTACCCACTAGTAGTTTTTAGCTAGAATCAGCTTTTATATGGTTCTATGATTTTATAAATATTTTATTAACAAAGAGGAGTTGTATCCTGGTTGAATGGTGTGGCAGCGATAACTGAGTGACTAGAATGAAGCGTATGGTAAAGTCTCTGTCCCTGGCATTATCTATATGTGGAAAACATAGGTAGGAATATATTGTGAGGAGGATAAAAGTCTACATTTGACTTTCCAAATGAGAGCTGTACATTGAAGTAAATAATTCAGCTGTGGTTTCTATACCTACTAGGACACTAGATGTTACAGTGTGTGTAATTCTTATCTAAATGTGAAAACACCAAATTGCAAGTGAATGGTAGTACTCATCTAATTGTACTCTTCTAGAGGTATTACTAAGATGTCCATTTTAAAGCTTTTCAGAGTGAAATGCATGAGAAAGAAAATGCAACTTAATTCTTCAGCCTTGAAGGAAAATCTGTCTATACTATAACAGAGAAGATAATTTATTCAAAGACTGTTCTTTATTATTTTTTAAACCTTATTCTTGTTCTTTATTATTTTTTAAACCTTATTCTTGTAATATTTCCAGCATCTGTAGCTGAGTAAGCAATAAACAAACTAAACTAAGGCATTGCAGAGACATTTTTCACATCTGTCTTCTTTTGGATCCCATCCAGTTTGGTGAAGTTTTCTGAACTGTGCTAGTTAGTCCAAATCATTCATTTTTTTTCCCCATCTAGATTTATCTCCTTGGTATTCCTAACCAGCCGAGTCACTGTTCTGCACGCTAAATGTCATAATAAATACCTAGTTTGTATGAGCTACATGAAAAAGACGTGGCACAATTTTCTCACTTCTTTTATATGTCAACTTGCACAATATGGTGTGGCTAATTAAAAAAAATATATATATATATAGTGTAGTATTACTTAAGACAACTAAATATTTGGCCATGGAAAGTAAAAAAACTTTTATAAAATAAAAAGAATATATTAGTACTTTAAGTAAATAGACAGAACTGTACCAAGTTATACACAATGATGCTCAGATTTAAAAATCTGTTCTAAGACTGTTATATAACCTTAAAATTTTTTAAATCTCTTGAAACAAAGTCTTAGGAGCACTTCTTGCCACTTTTAAAGTTAGCTTTTTAATTATTTTAAGTTTAAATTTTGCAAGGGAAACTGTTCAGTGCTTTATTGAAACATAAATATCCCCCCCGCCCCCATCTTGAATGAGAAACTTTGTTTTTATAAGTATGTAAATTGTTCCTAAAATGCACAATAGATGGTTCAGAATTTTAGTGCTTGTTGGGGTATCGGAAGGCATCACTGTCTGTGTCTTTCCGAGGACTGTGGGAGTGAAGAGTTCCCCACTGTAAGACCAGGTTTATGACCACCTGAGGAACCTGAATGTATTTGTCTATAGGATTTCATAAGATGCATCTCAGAGTCCTGAGGGAATTGGCTGATACTGTTGCCAAGCCACTCTTCAGGTTATTTGAAAAATCATGACAGTCAGGTGAAGTCCCAGGTGACAGGAGAAAGGGAAAGGTACTCAAATCTAAAAAGAGTGAAAAGGGGCACTCTGGGAATTATTGACCTGTCAGCCCCACCTCTCTGCCTGGGAAGATGATGGAAGAGATCCTCCTAGAAACTATGCTAAGGTACATGGAGTACAGAGAATGTGCTGTGCCTGGGTTGGAGCAAGCCCTGATGTCAACACAGAGTGGGGGATGAGCAGGTGGAGAGCAGCCCTACTGAGGACTTGGGAATGCTGATGGATGAGAGGCTGGACATGAGCTGACAATGTGCACTCCCAGCCCAGAAAGCCAATCCTGTCCAGACTAGGCTGCACCAAAAACAGCATGGCCAGCAGGGGATGCAGGGGATTCTGTCCCTCTGCTCTGGTGAGACCCCACCTGCAGAGCTGTATCCAGCTCTGGGGCCCCAGCACAGGAAGAACATGGACCTGCTGGAGAGAGTGCAGAGGAGGCCACCAAGGTGACCAGAGAGATGGAGCACCTCTCCTGTGAGGAAAGGCTGGGAGAACAGAGATTGTTCAGGCTGGAGAAGAGAAGACTTTGAGGTGACCTAATTTTGGCCTTTCAGTTCCTAAAAGGAGTCTACAGGGAAGCCAGAGAGGGACTTTTTACAAGCACATGTAGTGACAGGAGAAGAGGGAATGAATTCAAACTGAGAGTAGGTTTATATTAGATATTCATAAGAAATTCTTTACTGTGATAGTGGTGAGACACTGGAACAGGTTGCCCAGAGTAGTTGTGGATGCCCCATCCCTGGCCAAATTGGATGGGACTTTGAGCAATCATGTCTAGTGGAAGATGTCACTGCCGATGGCAGAGAGTTTGGAACTCAATTATATTTAAGGTGATCTTCCAACCCCGGCCATTCTATAGTGTCTTATATCACTAAGCCATCATCTTCTAAGTTAAAAAAAAAAAAAAAAAGAAAAAGGAGGATCATTGCTGGATAACACGCCAGGAGCCTAAGGCTGTGAGAATTGCCTAATGAAGGCTGCATTTTCAACTCATGCGGAACAGTTTCTTTCTGAATTAAAATGTGATCGTTATTGAAAAATAAACTTTTGCCAGAATTTAGCAGATTAGATTATATCTAATATGCAATAAAAGAGTTTACAGAACAATAGTGAGAGTTCTCCTTGTGAGTGCTGAGATCCCCATTTGCAATAAGGATCCTACTTGTCCCACATCCTCTGAGAGAGTTCATTGGTTTCTAAGGAAAACCACATTTATTAATATTCTTCAAAACAGTCCTATGGGCTATGCCACTGCTGCCTGGTATAAAGATTTCACCTATTGGGTAAAGATGGACCTTTCTGTATATGGTCAACAACAAGTGGCACAAATGAATTAGTTATAAACCTATTTTTGTCCCAGTGGAAGCTCTGTGGTTTTTTGCAGTAGAAAAGTCCCATGGGAAATGAGGAATTCATTTCCTTTCTGTGTTTGGCTTTTTGTTGCTTTTTCTTTCACATATTTAGGCCACAGATCTGAAAATCTTCTTAAAGCACCTAAATCAGTAAACCTTTTAGGTGGAGAGGTTAGTGTACTGACACTGTTTAAACAGAATTAACTTTTTGTCCTAATAAATTATTTACTTTAGTCTGGTTATTTTAGTTTAGAATTGTATCTTCACTTAGTCTGAAAATATCAGCTGGATTGTTGTATGTGAAGCTGGCATGTTCAGAGTTGTGGGTTTTTTTTTCCTTCAATAAAACATGCTGTTGGAAGTCTGGTTTTTTAAAGAGAGCTATAAAAATATGAGTTAGAAAGGACCATTTTTTTCTCAATAGTGTATACACTTAACAGCATGTTTAATTCATCCCCTGAAGAAACATGAACATTCACTTTTAAGATTTATTTTAGCTTTTGCACTGAAAAATAGAGGTTTGAAATTTTGATAAGTATCTTTGCACAATACATGCATATTCTTTTCAGCATTATGACAGTTGGTGAATGTGCATTAAGAGATCATCTTCCTGTCCCCCACAGGAGATCACCTCCACACAACATATGCAGCATTTATCTGCCAAAATTCAGAAGTCTCTTGAATCAAGCTTTTCAAAAAATTCTTCCATCTGGAGCTCTTAGTGTTTTCCAGAGATTCTAGAAACCGACCAAAAATCAGAACATTTCAGAAGCCATAGTTAAGCTTAAATATCTTTTATAAGAAAAGCATGACACAAGCATAGCACAAGCAGCACAGAATTTTAAAGACCTGTGGGCATATTTCTGTGTTTTAATATAAAAAATGCTCTTTACATGCATATAAAATGCATATATTCCATGTATAAATAAAGAGAAATAAATTGTAGTGTATTATTATTAATAATAATAATAATTATTATTTTCCCTTCCATTTGTAGAGAGGTTAATACACAGGACTAGTGTCACAAAAATGGCATACATTCTCTGGGAGGTTGTGATGTTCTCACTACATCATAAATTTGATACTAATACCAGTTGCAAGTTTGTAGTATTGGCAAGTGAAAAAGCTATGCTGCTTTTAGATCAGAGAACTTGAAAAAGAGAAGCAAAAATGGAGTGACAAAAATAAATGGAAATTGTAAAGCCTTTATTCTTCTCACACTTTTCTCTTTGTTTTATATACACAGGATCTAACTCCCTAGTTGCCTAGACAGGGCAAAGAAGGATAGAAGTGATATTTTGAATACTAAACAATCTCTTCAGTACAGCTTTTTGGCTGGGAAAATGTAAACCTTTTACTGCTAGCTTTGCAAAAGTATTCCTTCAGTTATGGTGGTCAGCACAAAGAAAATGATTATTGAAGAACAGAGATGGGAAAAGGATTAGTAGATCTTCCCCCTAGACTTTGACTATTTATTTGAAGAATGACAATTGCAGACTCTGATAGTGGTCAGCATTCAAGACTGAATGGGTGCAACTTGTTTTATTGAAATTATTAGGTAATTTTATAGTTCCATCATATCAGATGACTTCATTTAGCCAAAGGCTCATATTATAGACTACTTGTTTCCTAACAGATTTTGACAATCTGATTTTATGAAATGGTTGTCTTGGTAACCCATTCACTTTGCTTCCATCTATGAAAAAGCAAATGAGAAAACAGTTATCTGGCTTGAATTGTTTCTTAAATCTTCCACCACTCGCTTGTTTTTATTTTTGTGTTAGATAACATACAAACTGGAACCCAATGTAATACAAATATGTAATATGTAACCCTGAATAATGTTGTCTGTATAGCTCACAGCCAGATAGATATACTATCCTCAATTACTTAGTATATAATTCACTGGGGGGTTAATTATAAGCTCTTCAAGGCAGTGACCTCANATATATATACATACATATATATATATATATATAGGTCTTTTTTATTTGCTTACTTACCTAATGGCTATTTTTGTCAAAATACATTTGCACAAATTAATTTTTTTATATCATGTTTTCAACTTATGTATTATGATTGAGTCTCTGTGGTATGACTGAGCATTTGTTTTCATAAGGTACAGTACTTTGGGAGGTTTAAATGCCATAGGAAAATTTGAAAATTTTTACAAAAACATGTAAATGACAGAAAGGTTATTGAAAATTATCAGAAAATATTCTGAGTTAACTGAAATTATATGAAATTAGGGCATTTAATGTCATGGTTAGCAGCCTTCTTGTATTCAGCCTAGAAGGAATAGCTCAGACTGCATATAGCCACATAGCAATTTTCAAATTCGGGAAAGCAAATTTGAAATGCACTGAGAAATATAGTTAGTATGTGAAAAATGAGTAATAAAATTTTACCAAAATGAAACACAGCTGAACAGTCTTAAAAAACCACACTGGTTAAGGCATGACTGATCACATCTCCAAGTGAACAGAAAGAAACAGGAAAAAAGCCATGTGCCTTCATGATACAGTTAAAGATGTAAGGCTGAGAAAAAAACAGCTCCCAAAAAAAAAAAAGGAAAGCAATGAAGCAATGTGTCAGCATTAGTTAAACTGGAAAGGAAGAAAATAAGAAAAGCATAAATAGAAAATTAATTCCTTTTCATAAAAGGGTTAGAGGATTTATGAAAAGCTTGGGGAACAGTATAACAAGATAAAGAGAAAATAGAACCAATATTGGGAAAGGTAGGTAAAAGGAATGGGGGGTTGGTTTTATTTTTTGGTTTGTTTGTTTGTTTTTTAAGAAGAAGAACTGAGTCCCAAATCATAAGGTTTACATCACTTAAATTTTTAAT
>VXBB01017786.1:0-119959 GCA_013399915.1 Illadopsis cleaveri | reverse complement strand
CTAACAGATTTTGACAATCTGATTTTATGAAATGGTTGTCTTGGTAACCCATTCACTTTGCTTCCATCTATGAAAAAGCAAATGAGAAAACAGTTATCTGGCTTGAATTGTTTCTTAAATCTTCCACCACTCGCTTGTTTTTATTTTTGTGTTAGATAACATACAAACTGGAACCCAATGTAATACAAATATGTAATATGTAACCCTGAATAATGTTGTCTGTATAGCTCACAGCCAGATAGATATACTATCCTCAATTACTTAGTATATAATTCACTGGGGGGTTAATTATAAGCTCTTCAAGGCAGTGACCTCATTTTTGGAGGCATCTGTGAAGTGCCAAGCATAATAATGGTACCATCTGAATAATAACACAAAAGCTCTGCAAAAAATAATTTGTGCAATTGAANCACACTGGTTAAGGCATGACTGATCACATCTCCAAGTGAACAGAAAGAAACAGGAAAAAAGCCATGTGCCTTCATGATACAGTTAAAGATGTAAGGCTGAGAAAAAAACAGCTCCCAAAAAAAAAAAAAGGAAAGCAATGAAGCAATGTGTCAGCATTAGTTAAACTGGAAAGGAAGAAAATAAGAAAAGCATAAATAGAAAATTAATTCCTTTTCATAAAAAGGTTAGAGGATTTATGAAAAGCTTGGGGAACAGTATAACAAGATAAAGAGAAAATAGAACCAATATTGGGAAAGGTAGGTAAAAGGAATGGGGGGTTGGTTTTATTTTTTGGTTTGTTTGTTTGTTTTTTAAGAAGAAGAACTGAGTCCCAAATCATAAGGTTTACATCACTTAAATTTTTAATGATATTTTTATTTTAGAAATTTTAGCAAAAGTAAGCCTTGACTTTGCTCTTTCTCTCTTTTCTTCACTAACTCCCACAGGTATGCTGGTTCATAAGAGTTTAAAAGAAAGAAAGAAAAAAAATACTTTCACATGTGAGGCAAAAGATTTGCTTTCTTGGTTTTATTGTGACAGAGAACAGATTTCATTTTCTAGTACTTGTTTCCTGAGATGTTGTTTGTGCAATTGGTTATAAAAGTGGTGCCATGTAAGAGTTCAGGATCAGCTTTTCCTAGGTCATGTGTGATGCCTTTCCTTAGCTTCATATGATGGATTTTTTAAATTTGTTTTTTGATTGTCATGAATGTCAGAAATTATCATGTTTTCTCTTTATATGCAAGAATTCACTTTTCAGTTCTAAATCACTGGAAGCCAGTAGAAACTGAAAATGAGAAGGTGCCATAGAAACACAATTTGCACAAATTTAGTCTTCTTATTGTTGATAGTTTTACAACTAATTCCTAATGTTCAGTCTCTCAATCTGAATTTGGCGTGCAGACTTCAGAAGACTAAGCATATGTTCTCTAATAGTTATAGTCACCCTGTGTGGTTTAACTCTGGCCGGTGGTTTGTGGACTACTTTACTTCCTGTGTTCTGTTACCATAACATTTATAGTGAAGATCTCCAATCCAGAGTGTCCCAAACTTTACTCAAGTCAATTTTACTTCTCCTGACCCCTGCTGTATCAGCTTTTATCTGGCCTGTGCAGCTCCAGTGAGGCCTCACTTTGTTACCTGCTTGATACAATGTTGGGGATATAGGTAAGGGTTCCCAAAGCCTTAAAAACTATGAACTCTCCATGACCTTTTGTGATGAATTCCTTGCCATTATCCATTCTCTGAAATAACATTTTACTTGAAGTAAATTGATGAAAAATTCAGGTATACACAATTATTTATAACAGTTAAATCATGCAGTAGAGTTCCAAATTATTATAAGGTGCTTAAGTAAAGAATGGTAACAAAAAATGCCCTTAGATATTAATGTAGCTGTATCATTATAAAGCTCTTCCTCGTTTTTCTTCATCTGACTTGTTTCCTTCTTGACCAAGTAATGGTGATAATTTCAGCATTTTTCATGCTTTTTCATTTGTGTTTAGATTTGATTGTGTGTCTGTTCTTTGAGGTCTTCTCAGGTTTTATCTTTTTTTCCTGAAATTCCTTCATTTGTTTCATACAGTGGGAGAAAATTGTCATTTGGCGTAACAGCAAACTTGAACTTTGACTTTCCCCAAATTCTTCCTTTGGTGAAAACTACCACATTTGGTGAAAATCTTACTGCCAGTAGCATTATCATAGTGGGGAATTTTCAAAGTCCCTTATATGTATTTTTCTGTATTGTTTACTTTCCCTGTTTTGGTATTTCCTCACAAAGGACCAGCAGACTTTAGATTGCTGTGGGCACACCAGTCACGTGTGAATGTGCATAGCTGGCTGGGAGCTCAAAATCATTGGTCTGTGGACTTGCTGAGTAGGAGAAAATCCTGGTGCCTGGGCACATGGCTGTACATTACGTTGTGTGGTAGGTAGGATTTTGGCTTTAGGCACAGATGGATAATATGAACACATAAAATTTTTATGCTAATATTAATAAAATAATAATTGTAAAATGTGGAACATATAATACAAGATGACATGTGGTGGATTAAACATATTAATATTCATTTGGAAAGATCATTAGTACTCAGTGAGACATCCTGCTGATGATCTTTACACCACTGCCTCATGTATATATTATCTCTTTCCTCCCCTTAATGGACCGAATTTTCCAGTGTCACAGAACCTTATCTTCCTGGTCAGCTAGGGATATAAAATAGACACGTAGTTTTGGTAACTTCATTTCTGGTGTGTATTTTAGATTCCAGAAGGATTTTTGATGTGAGTCTTTGTAGTGGGGCTCAGTTTGAAAAAAACAACAGTAATTGCATCCCTTTCACAAGGCTAATTATTGGCCCCCAGATATGTAAAGATGTATTCATTTTGTGTGCATGATGGATTGCTAATTGTACTGATTAAAAGTGTCAGCAGAAGAAGCTTAGGTAGTAGAAATAAAAATGCCACAAATCTCTGTTGTTGTTTTCTGGGTTTCATAGTAATCAGGGAAATGAAGACTAAGCAGATATTTATAATTGGTACTCAGCAATAGGTCTGCCTTACTTTCTTGCTTATTTTGTAACTCTACAAAGCTTGTGAGATACTTTATAAATATTTATCCTTTTCATTTTTCCCTCTGTTTTTAATTTTCTTGAAAGAAAACAATTTGTGTTTGAGAGAGGCTGATTACTGAATGTGGGAGTAAAAAATGCCCATATATTCCTGACACTGCACTAACGTTCTGTGACATACTGAAGGCCTTAGAGATGAGCTGAATTTCCATCTGATTCCAATGATTTGTCATGAAGTAACTTGATAGGTACAAACAGAGGTTCAAGTTAGCTGTATATGGATGCTGCAGGAAACCTGAGGTGGATTTGACTTAGGTGGTGTATACATAATAGCTTAAAATTTTGTTGTGCTGAAATGCTACTGCAGACTGCTATGGATTCAGCTGATTGCCCAGGAAAAAAAAAACAAAAACAAAACAAAACCAAAACAAACCGCCAGAAAGGCAATTTACAATTGTATAAGTTTATGGATGGCGGAATGAATTTCCAGTTTGTTCCAACCACATGATGCATCACTGTTGGCTGTCTAAATTATGTGGCGGTCATCTGTCAAGCTCGTGGAGTCGCAGCGCAGTGTGATTTCCTCTGCATGCATCAATAGTCTCCCTTAGCTGGCATACACCTCTCATGCAGAGACACCATCAGGGAAGCCTTAAGGACAAAATAGTTGCCTTTCTGGAATATCTTACCTTTTAAAGATAATTAATCTTAACTCTAAAAGCTATGAGAAAATTCCTTTAATTGCAGAGAATGGGTCAGTCAAATTATATTAAAAATTCAATATAACCTGGATTTAGCAAATTTTGATATGAAAGTGAAAGCCCCTTTTAAGACTTAAATGAGGTTCTTCTGACTGAAAGCTTATATGGTATCATTCATGTTGCAACTTTGGAACTCTATTTAAATCTTTTGTCATGGTCCTTTAAGTTATGTATTTGAGCAACAGTTGTTTCTCTTGATGGTTTTGGATGTAATATTTGAGGTTTTTTTAAAGGAACTCTATTTTGAAGGAACACAAGTCCTCATTATGCAAGCATCTACAGGTGGGCAGATAGTCTTTTGCACATGGGGCTGAGCAACATCCTTAACAACACCTGATGGGTCTGTGGTCACACCTCCCTATTAAATTTGCTAATCTTTGTGAGGGCAAGGTAACTGATAAGAATAAAAGGTGAAATGAACAGACTGGTATCTATCAGGGCTCTTAGCTGGGGTGCCATTTGTCCCCAGGCTCATTCAGTTAAAATATTCCCCAAAAGAAATAAACTAGTATGAGTTTCTCTGTTCCTTCTATTTGGAGAGTTTTTGGAGTGTCTACAGGGATGCAGCAGCAAGAGAAAGTGGAAATCTGAGATGCAGATGTCACTGCCTGAAGATTGTGCAGAAGCATGAGTCATTTAGGCAGAGATTTTTTGAATTGCCATAATTGACAGGCTTGGAAGCAGTGACTTGATTGTAGTAGCAGAAAGTGGACACTCTTACTCTCCAAGTAGCCAGAAACACTGGAAATAAAAAAAAATATTTTTAACCATGATCTCAGGAAGCCTGTGGCAATTCTTTCCAGAAGGCTCTCAATATATTCTGGCAATACACTGCAGGTTCCTGTGCACTTCTAAGATCCTACAGCTGTGAAAACCTGCAAATCAGGAGCAGGAGGGCATATCAACAATCATTGTACCTGAGCAGAATCCTGATAAGACTCAGAAGTGAATTTTTCCCCAAAGTTCTGTTGTTGCTGTCTTGTTTTGTGTTGAAATGTGTACATAGAGGAAAAACTCTACTGGTAAGTAGAAAATGGTTACTGCATTATATGACTAAAATATTATTCAGTACATAATTTTGTAGAATTCTCTGGTTTATGAGGCAGAAAAGTCCTAACTTTTTTTTTTCTCCATCATTTAAAAATCTGGTTATGTCCATTTGTATTTCACATCAGAGTATGTGCTTTGTGTGGTTGAAATTACTTGCATTTAAAAAAAGACACATGAATTTTACTTGAAAGTGATATGCAGATATGGCACTGATACCATAATTATAAAATATATATGATGCCTAAGTTTTTAAGTGCTTGCACATGTGAGATTCTATTAATAACCTATAGTTGATTTGTTTAAGAACTAGACCAGATTTTCCCCGACATGTTTATCTCACTCACATTGCCCTATTCATCTCTGTCTCCTCAATGGAGATCCCCAACAGGGATATTTTCAGTAGATCACACTTCCCTTGCACAGAAATTACTGCTCTTCCAGGAGGGTTCGGCAGAAAGCTGTACTGTTCCTCTGTTGTTTGTACCTACTCATCTTGGGCATTGTTAGCCAAGGATCTTGGATGACAATAACAATTGTCTCCATCCACCTACCAGGTCTCCTGGATGTCCTGTCACTTCCAGGATCTTTTCTCCAATCAAGATCTTTACCACCTTCTATCCAGGTCCCTTTTTTCTCTCCTTTTCTTTGCACAACCCCAAGGCCTCAGGCTTCCCAATTTAAGCACAGTGTGTGATCAGCATTCTGATTTCTGATTTTGACTTATGTGTTTAAAAGCTGGAAAATTTGGGAGATGCCACTTTTAATACCAGATGTTAGAAAGATTTACAGTACATGCATCTGGCAAATAGCAGACTTCTCCTCGTAAGTTCAAATCCTGGGTTGTTAACATACAGTCCTCCCACATACATACACCCAATTATCTGCCACCTGTTAGTGTTCTCAGTTTAAGATGGAAGATATTTTTTGTTTATAACAGGTGCTGATAGTCCTAAAATATCTGCAGCTGGATATCCTGCAGACTGACCCAGTCCCATACTGTTTGCTGCATCTCTGTCCTTCCTAGAATGTGGTTTTGAGTGGGGTCAGTAGAAGAGAGAAGACTTTCCAAAGTACCTTTGAGTTTCACCCTAAAGGTATAGTAGTGTTTTAAAGGTAGGTGATAATATCAGACTTTCAACAAGTGTATATGAAAGATTAAGAAAATTTTTGCCCTCATTATTGGGCTATGCAGGAATGAACTCCCATCAATACTCTCAGTAATAATGTGTTGTTTTACTGTTTTACCTTAAAGTTCCTGAAGCATTTTAGGGAAGGAATACAAACATTTGTATACCTCTGGTCTGGAAAGTACAGTGAAGATAGTTCACATTATTATCAAACTATAATTTCAATTTTTTTTCCCTTTTGGTGTGTTAAGCCAGAGCTGAAGAAACAAGGAAAAATTTTCATATTTTGCAAGGATAACCAAAATGCCCCAAACTATTTTTTCTAGTTTTGTATTTTATAAATATAAAAAGTGCTTGTAATTAAAAGGTTGGGATTTCTCTTTTCTTTTCATACTATGTGATAAACAAAAAATTTACAAACACTGTTTTCATTTTAATGCTTTTCATTGACTTAGATTTAGAATCTTCATTTATCTCAGACACAGTCTTTATATGGTAGAGCCATCTTTTGTGACTTTTATAACTATGCATGCTTTTATGTTTTACAATGTGCATTTATAAAGAGCTTTATAGCTACTTTATTGGATTCAAAAGATCTCTGATGTCCAAAGAAATATACAGAAGAGCCCACAGACATCAATGAGTGTATAATTTGTTTGCCAGTATTTTTGGCAGTCAGCATTTCATTAGAAATCTCCTAATTATTCATAAGTGCCTTTTTTTTTTTTTTAAAATAACCATTGTACTACCACACATTCTGAATTCTAAATTTCAATAAAGGAAATGAAGGAACGTCTTATACGAAAATCTCATACAAGTTTGTGTTAAAGAAAATTTGTATTCTGGCCATACCCCAGTGACAGCTGAAATAAACCCAAATGATTTCAGGCATAAAGCTGTGCTTGTTGCAGCTTGTCTACAGATTTAGTCATTAAGAAATTGTGGATAAATTGTAGTAACTGCTACTTCTGAATTTTTATATATCAGGCATCAGGATCTATTTGAATAAATAAGCATTAAAAAATGAGTTAATGTTTACTTATATTGAAAATTATCCGGAATTTGTTATGCCTATGCTGGTATTCACTGACAGACAGATTGATGTTTAATTTACATTGTGTTCTAGCTTTATTGACATGACTAATAATCTTAAATATTTTTACATGGAATTTCTATTTAACAAATTAATTGCTAAATCAGTATAGTACAGAAATATGAATCTGATGTTTCTTTCTCTTCATTAATACTAGATAAGAAACAGATTCTATCTTTTTATGGTTTACATCATAATTTGCCATTTGATTATTGAAGTTAAATGAATATGACCATGAGTAATTTCTATGAAAATTATAATGGTTCACATCTGTTTATGTGAGACAATAAAGGAACTACCATTACTAGACAAATTCCTGAATGCAAAATAAAATGAAAAATAATCCTCAAGTTTGCTGATTACAATTTTGTTCCTCTTCATTGCCACCATTAAGCAGAATCTCAGGTTGAAAGAATCATCAAGATTGAAAAAGGTCTTTGTAGTCCATCAACCTAGCACCTCTATAATTTCCCCTAAACCATATCCCCAAATTCAATTTGTATTGGTCCCTAATGACGGCAAATACCTGTAAACTCTGGTAGCTTTATTTTGTATAAAGGGGAATACAGGCGACTTCGCCCCTGAGAAGTATCGGCTGTGTTAATTAACCAATACAGCCTTGCCCCGATGAGTCACAGCTATAGCCAATAAAGATACGTGTGATAAAAGGGAGTGGGTTAGCTGGTGAGGCTTGGGTCATGAAGGAGGGGGAGCTTTAAGGAAGAGGGAAGGAGAGGATCATGAAGAAGAAGGATCCTGGGCAGAGAGAATCCCTGCTGTGAGGTCAGTGTGGGTCTGCAGTTAGAGCCTGTTGTTGGAACCTGCAGTCACAGTCTAGCCAGGTAAAAGCCTGCAGTCAGAGTCTGCAAACTGATACATGCAGTCATAGTTCATCAGGAAATACCCAACAGTCAGAGGCTGCAAGGGAAACCTGCAGGAGGAGCTTGCTGCAGCCAGAGTCAGTGAATAGTTGGAGTCAGGATGGCTGAGCTGTAAAGAGGAGTAAACCAGGACCCTTTTCATGCTGTGATAAACAAGAAGTCTGTGTCTTGGCTCATTTTTACCCTCTAAGAAGAAGGCTGCTGCAACAATTTTGGTGTGAGGGGTTTTGTTTTGAATTACAGATTTTATTGCATGGTAATCCCACATGTCAGAAAGGCTGATAATCAGGGAAACCTGTAGTGTTGCTAGTGTCTGGGATTGTTACCTGGTATCCTCTGAAGCTTTTTTTAAAAGCTGCATTTCCATTGAAAAAGGGCCTGTTGGAGAAGTACAGTGATTACAAATGAAGGCTTGATGATGTGAATGAAGCAACTAGTATCAAGTAGTTGTTTTCATTGGACTCTATTATCTCTTCTTCAATATTTGGAGACAGTTTAGTTCTAATGTTCCGCTGAGGTTTCTTTTCAGTCTTAAAATTCCTAGAAGAAAATGGCCTCACATCATAAGTGTTAAATAGGCTGTCCTTTCCTATAGTTATGGTTTTCAATTAATGGAAGGGATATTTTGGCCTTCATCAGATATATAATGGGTATAAAAAGATTCAAGCAAAATTGGCTGTTGCAACTCCTGTCTGTACAATGTGCATTTGTGAAGAAATGAATGCGGCAACAACAAATGAAGGAGTTTGACACTAATGGATGGGTTTTGGAGCAAAAAAATGTTTCAAAATCTTCAGACCAAAATAGTCCAAAATATTAATGTTGCTACAGCTGAGGAATTACATGGAAGTTTTCCTAGTTCTTCAGGACCTGTTTTATTAAGTCCTGCTGTGTATTTGTTCTACAGCAGGTAGCATTGTGGCTTATTAAATTTTAAAGAGTGAAGCCTGAAGTTTTCAGCCTCAAGAAATTTACATATGATAACTTCTATCATGTATTCTTCCTGCCTAAGAACATTTTTTAATACCTTGAAGTGCAAGTCAGCCTGTACAAATCCATACTGTTTATGTTCTGTTGTGGTTTTTGACAGTTCTGAGCATCCTAGAGATTTCAGTAGATTCCTCACTTGTGTGTATTGCCAACTCCAAATACCCAGCCCATGTTCTTCCTTTCTCTTGAAGGGTTCTGTGTCTTTTGTCTTCTATTTAAACAGTAGATGTCAAGGCTTTCTCGTAATTCAGCATTTTTCAGCACAATTTGGCATTACGCAGCTAGTAGATTTCTCAGTAACAATGGGAGTACAGCTGAAAAACTGTCCCTTGTAGTGCAGCCTTTTTCTAGGTTGCAGCTATAGATAAGAGTTTGATAAAGCAGCTCTTCCATGAGAACTTCACCCTGGACTGTACATGTGAAACTGTCTGCACTCTATGACCTTCTGGACATTCCTCTGGAACTGATTGTTGGTTCTAGATCTCACCTTGCATTTAATGTGATTTTTTTAATAAACAAAGCAATTGCTAAAGTTTCAGTTGTCACTTCCTGGATCTTTCAGGAGGCAATAGAGGCTGTACCACCTTTGATAGCCTCTATTAGAATATGCATATCTTGGGACTCTAAAATAATGACAATTTTTTTACAATATTTTACACCAGATCTACCCTCCCTTCAAAGGTCATTATGAGGACTTCTCTCAGGCCAAGATATTAATAATATTTGAATATTAGAATAAATTTACCAATAAGATCAAAAAAACCCTGTTTTTAATCTGTGTTATCTTACCTAATACGATAGATAAATGCTGGTGTTAATGCCCACAGCACTACACCATTTGGAATCAAAGATGGATAATTTCTTGTCTCTTTCAGTCTATACTTCTCATCTCCTTTTAGGCTGATGCAGAAAGGGAGATTTGACACATCAAGAAACAGGTGTCAGGAAGCTGTTTATTTATTCAACTTCAACTATGGAAAAGAGAAGAGCTTTCAACTCTCTGGTTCTTTTCAAAATAATTTCAATGTTTTAATATATTTTGCACCAGCCATGTGAAGGAACATTTTGGCACCCTAAACACCATTCTCCAGTAATTGTAGGGAAAATTTTGAGAAAACTATGGTTTGTTTTATTTTACTGTAGAAATGGCTTATGAATAAAGAATAACAGAAGAGCAATGATGTCTCAAACAGCATCTTATTTCTTGCTTAACCGAAAAGAAATTTTGTTTTTGTGGAATGTTCTTCATCATTTTAAAATCAAGGAGGATGTATTGCTGTTATGTTCAACTGTGTTGTAGAATTAGTTGTTTAACAGCTCAGGCTGTGTGGCTATAAGCATCCATATATATATATATATAATTATTAATATTAAAAATGTTTTTTTCAAATTTCAAGGAGTATGTTTTTGATTCATGTAATTATCCTAAATATTGTGTTTTATTGTTGGTTTTGTAAGATCTTGGATACCCATTTTTTTCACCCTGGTAAACTCCTCAGTTAGTGGGTGTAGAAATACTGGGAACTGAAAATATTTGCCTGCCTAAAGAAATATCTTAAACCTGAAAACTTGTTTAGTGACTCATTTATGCTTCATAAATGGTTAGTGATGAAATGATGCCATATGAAATGTGTGAACAAGTTATGTGTTTTCTCTCTAGCTTTGCTTTTCTTCCTCTGTGTTTTCATACTATATGAATTTCATATTTCAATTTCTTACTACATAGTATGTCAGATATGTCCTGAATTTCATATAACTCATGAAATTATATAAATATCAATATATTTCAGTCATTTTCATATTTAAAAATAAATTAGGAATTATAATAACACATTATTTATAGTATGGTGATTTACTTTTAGTATACTTGGGGACAAATGTAATGCTTGGGTCTTCAATTCTCTTGATTTTTTTTTTTACCTTGAAGATAGCTTTGTCACAACTATTCCTTGTTAATTCTTAGAACCTCTGAAGATTCTTTTCTGTTTTTTTTTATCTTCTTTAATTGGAAATAAGAGAGGACATACCTTTGTTAAATCTTACATGAGTAGATGCAAATTATGGCTTTTAGATGTATGGAAAAGCTAGTCCGAATAAATCTGTTTAAAGAGAAGGTATAGAATATCTGTTGTCAAGGGATTTCCTGATCAGGATGCCAGAAAGCTGATATAAACACATTGGGCATGACTAATTTCTCTCTGATAGTAGCAAATGGCCTAGATAGGTTTTGGAGGCCTCTTCTTTCTCATTTTATATGATAGAAATTAAAATCTGCACATCAATCAAATGACAAATCAATGTCATCAAAGAGCTAGGGCTGGAAATAACCCATATACTGTACCAGCTTGGTGAGTCACTATGCTGGTTTTTTTTAATTTCATGAAAAGAAGGAAAATGTTAGCATAAAATCTGCTTGTTACAGTTTATGAAGTTGCTGGAGCTACAGCTGTGCAGGCCATGTTATGACCAATAGGACTGCTTTGAGCAGTCATTGAGAACACAGATATTTTGTTGAAGAAATCAAAGGAAATCTTATAAAAAGCTGTGTCATACTCAAACAAATACACTGAGATAATATAAAGACAAAGAGAATATGTGATGAAATTTTGCTAAAACTCTAGTATCTGACCATTGGTTGAAAACAAAATATTGGTCAGCTAAGCAAGCAGATGCTTTAGTCTTGAATATGCCAAATGCAGTCATGAAGAAAGAAGATAACCCTTAGGAGTCTTCCGTGTTTAACTGAGGAACAACAAAGTTTGATACTATCTTTAGGAGAAAGCTACTCTTATATTTAATACTTCCCTTTATGAACAGAAAAGAACAATGCATGTCTTTTTGATATGTTCAAAACAAAATTTAATACTCTATCACATTTATGTCAGGTAGGCCCCAGAAGTTTATATTCTTTGCAAAAGTCCAAGACAATTGCATTTCTGAAAGATGCAGACAGAGAGGACTCATTATTTAAACAAGTATCAAGCTTTTTCTGTATTTAAACATTTTGAGACAGGAAATATAATTGTAGCCTACTGTCTCTGAACTACATCTCTATTTCCTTCTGATATTGAAGTTCACTTTTGTTCTTTCACATTTTTTCTTTTCTTGTATTTCTTATTATCAGAGGACATGCCCACAAAAGAAAAAACTAAGTAGTCCAAACTTCTTTGCATATATACTTCAATATTTTTCACTTGATGAAAAAATGGGCTTGAGGGTGGTTTTGTACCAGATTTATGCCATCAAATTCAGTTTGTTACAAAGTATGTTGGGCAATTTTTTGTCCCTGAGGAGAATAATGAACTTATGACTCAATTCTGACTGAATCAGTGCTCAATGTATCAACAATATATTTCTAGTTCTTTAGAAGTAGTGAAAAAGAAGGAGCTCAAATATTTTTATTTGCAAAATTTATTAAAATGTATTTTTTTATCTACACTGGCATTTTTCCCATTTTGACTGGGTTCTTTGTCTTCTTAAGAGAAATTATTGACAGCAGTTTTAACCTGTGTTCCCCTGGGAACAAATGCCTTGGAAGCTGGCCATTGTAACAGATTTTCTGGGTGACATGCATATTCTATACTGATCTTGCCAAAGCCTGGTGTTTCAGATGCTGCTTCCTTTTCAAGAGCAGGTGTTCATTTATTCCACATCATTCTGCAACCTTGGCAGATGAGATAAAATTCAGAACTAGTGCAAAAGAGCTCATTGATCCAGCTCCATAGAAATAAATCTTAACACTTTGAGTCTGAAGTAGAAAATCCAGAAAGAGGCAGAGTGTGAAGTGGTGAAGTAGCTGGTTGGGTTTACAAAAAAAAGGTGACTTATACCTGGACATACTACCATATTAACTGGATTCTGCACTTTTCAATGGAATATTACAATGGCTTGTCTGGACAGGAATCTTACAGTAATAAAAAAAAAAATCTTTGCAGAAATAGCTGTATCTGACTGCAATAGTTTTATTCTTAGTTAAAATAAGTCTCATTACCTCTTATTTTCTTTTACTTTTAGTATTTTCACTTTATCAATGTTGTTTAATTACGCATAATGTAAACAGTCAAAATACATCCCTAGTGCAAAACACATGCATGGGATCTGATAGCAAAACTGTGCTTGAGAACCGAATGTGCTAACAACCCCCCAAAATAAGGAAACACTTTCAGCCTGTGTAGTTTTATGGATATTGTACACTTGAGGAAGGTAAATATTCAATGAATTTCATACTGTAGTAAACTCTATTTTCCTTTACTTTCATTGCACCACCTCTGTTCCCTTGCTTAGAAAATAGTAAATGCATTTTATCTTCAAATTATTCCTTCACTCTTGCATAGATAATTAAACCAGCTACAGAAAACCTTTGTCTCATGCATTTCTGTATTCATCCCATGGTCAGTGTAAATGTTTGAAAGCTGTTCATCAGACTTGCATCAGAAAAATACATAATTGTAGATTATTAAACCTGCTGAGAGAAAATAATCTTACTATAAAAGCTAGTATGGGTATAAAATAAAATTCAATTAAAGCCACCTAGCTGACCTACTCTGTGGACTGAAGACTTTCTGTGATGCTTCAGAATCTTATTACAATGATACAAGAAAGAGCTATGTGTTTTCAGAGGACCTATTGTAAAATGATAGTGCATTTAAAGGGAGGAAGAAACCAGAAATGAAAATACGACTGCAGCTCTTGGGGACATTTCTGATCTTGCTTCATGCACAAAAAACAGCTTAGGTATTCTTACCAGTGTACACTGGAGAGGATGTAGGCAAACAACCGAGTGGGTTTCTCAGGTGGATTTTGGAGCTTCTGTTGCTCTGTGATGGCACAACTGCTCTGATGGAGACACCTGAGCTCACTGCTGTGTCTGTCTGTATGATTTAGAATTACAGAAATTCTGTCTCAAAATAAAAGTTAGGTTCACCAAATAATGAAAAATTAGCCATAGTTCTGTGAGAAATAAATATTGACTGTCTAAAGTAGATTTACAGCTCTCCTTTAAATGTAACTAGTCAAATCTTTGTGTTCTGCTGTGTTTTTAAGCAGACATTCCAGTCTAGAAATGGCAAAAGTTCATCCAAACAATATGTTCCTGTGAAATATTTTACTCCCATTGAACTTGCCTCTTTACAATGATTTTTAAAGCAAAAATATACTGTTCATGCCAACTCTTTTTAAGAAAAAAATCCATTATTTTTGGATTATCAGAAAGATTTTAAGCTGTTCTTTAGTGATTTTAGACAGAAATGTGTCTAGGTATCAGCACCATGCTAACATTGAGTCCATAGTGTCATACTTTTTTTTCTACATTCTGAAATCCTTTCTCTTGATCTGCAAAGCAATGGAAAAAGACACTATGTTGTTATGTGTTTGGGGCAGACTTAATTTGACTTAGAATGCTGTAGGTTAATTTTGCGTCGTTAAAAAAAAATTGCCAAAGCACCTTGATATCACAGCATGAAGGTATATATAAGGTAATGAAGGGGAAGGATTATTGAGAAAAAAACATTTATATTAGGTACTCATAATATAAAAATTATATTTCTAAATAATAAAGGACAAAAGGTTCTCTATTTGATCCCTCAACCTAATTGAATTTCAGTAGTGGTCTTGGCACAAAAATTTTTAAAACAATGTGGAATTGTTCTTGAAATGTTCAAAAAAACTTTTGTACAGTGCAAATAAAATGTATATGCATTCCTTAGTATTGCAAATATTGGTTCTGCGTCTTTCCTTCCATGTTTTTTTCCCTGTGTTCTGTCTTCTTGTTAAGACTTTTTTTCCTTCCTAAAAGGAAGTCTAAAGCAACACAAACAATATCATGAGGTCTTAAGCACAAGTTTTAATGAAAAAACTGGCCAAAGAAGTTTCATAAAATTTAACTTACATTGCCTTGGTTCTCTTACAGTAATAACCCTCTCTTGTAAGTGCAGGGGTTTTTTGCTCCATGCCTAGCTGCCTTCACAGCCCTTTTACTTTCATTCTGTAGTACATTTGTTCAAGATATGCATAATCCATGGAAAATGCTTCTGTATCTAGGGAAGATAACCATAGCTGTTGGAGAAACTGGACACTGTAAATCTACTTATGAGGATTGCAGAGAGGAAAGAAGGGATCCCAGGTGAAAAACTGAGGTTAGGAGAAGGTAAAGTACAGAGTACCTATACTCTGACAGCTGCCTATGATCAGTCAAAAAAACCAGTATTGCTTTCTTTCTTATTCTGCTGGCAGGAGAAATATTGACATATAATCATGAGTTTGGTGATAAATATTTTTTCATAGCATAAATCACTACAACATGTATATTTGAATTTTAATGGAGAAAATAATGGTGACACATTGAACCTGTTTTTCTTTTAGGATCTTTTTTAAGGTAATCTTATCTGAAACTGTGTTCTTACGCATGTATAAAATAGTAAAATAAAACTGTTCCTGGAGATTTAAAAACTAGTCTTCTAGATGATGTAGTTCTTAGAGACTTTGGATACTATACATCTCCATCTTACCTACAGTTGTCACACAAATGCCTACAGCTAAAACACAACGTAGTGAAAGACAAGACTAGATTTGGAAATGCAAACTGCACGATAGATGCAAGTTCTAACATTTTAACTGATTTTGACAAGCAGTAAGTTCATATTTTGTTGCCAATGTCACTGTAAGTTTGTTTCTCACTTACTGAGACAAAGTACCATATTTTTTTTGCTAGAAGATTCTTAAAATTATTATAAGTTTCCTATGTAAAGAACCTGAAGCACATTAACTTTCCCTGGTTGCTCTGAATATTTGGAACCTTTGAAAGATATTGTTCTTTTGAAAGAATTTATTTTGCAAGTTTATTTTAAATAACAGTATTAATAATGGTTCTACAATCTCAACAGTATTCTAGTCTAACTTGTTTCTTAATGCAGGTTAGCTTTTTTTTTTGTTCAGCTGTCATTTTTTACTGATCCTATCTTTACAAATGTCTGTATTTGTATTTGCTTTGTCTTTGTAATACTAGTGCACCAATGACTGCAGAAATATTTGTCTCAGGAAGACCTGTAACATGCTGCTGCCGACCTTTAAAATGTCCAAGCCTTTTTAGACAGTAGTCAAGTGAAGATATTCTGTATCCCTCAGAAAAAACATTCTTAGAGGTCTTGAGAACAGAAACCAGAAATTTCTACTAGTCAATTTTATGTGTGTATGTGACCAGAAAAATAAAACTTTTGTATATGTTTCTAATGAGGAATTATAATCTTTTGTGTCTTTCCAAAAAGGTATGTTTCTAATGAGTAATTATAATCCTCTTCTTTTCAAGAAAGTATGTGAGTAGATTATTTTTTCCAGAAAAAATTAACTGAAATATATTCAGTGATTCCTGAGGCTCATCTGGCATTGGACACCAGCAGAATGTCCAGGAATAGCTTTTCAGGCTGGGAAGCTGTATGTGTGACAGTGTACCTTAACACTGCACGGGAATAAATGTTACACCAGACTCCCAGGCATTGTACTGGGTGTTTACTCTGATATAAAACTGCACATGGAGAAGAACGTGAACAAACACTCTGGTGATACTTAACTTTAGGTGTGTGGGAGTGGGCATCATCTAGAAAATGAACTGTCTTCTTTTTTTAGTGCAATTTTGGAGCCCATTCAGCCAGCAGAGCTCTTCAAAAGCTTGTTGGTAGGAGTCTTTCAAGCTGTAGTAAGGTTTAAAATAAAAAAGGCCAAAGCAAAAAAAAAAAAACAACCCTACAAAAAACCTTTCATCAGCAGAGCTGCAAATTGTTCCATGCTGAAATACCATCTGCTCTCCAAAAGAAAGGATTTTTACTAGAATGCAGTATGTTTGGATAAAGATGCACCCTGCTGCATGTTTTGCAGTTTACCTTTGTTGTATTTGCCCCACTATATAAGGTACTTTCTCAATTCTTTGTCTTCTTTATTAAATGTTAGTTGAGTGGATCTGAAATGTACACTTTCTGTCTGAAGTCATGGCCAAGTTTTAAAAAGATTCTTAAGTTCTTTATCATCATCATCTAAAGCATTATGTTGACCTTTTCATGGCTCTTTAGAGCCATGAGATTTTCCTCAGAAGGTACTATTTGAGAAAACAGAAGAAAGTCTTTTAAGGTCATTTGGATGAGCTCACATAAACATATTGCCATTTGTGCTTTGTGGAAATGAGTAGCTTTCTATCTTTAGAGGTCATATACTTGAAAATTCATTAGGATTTTTTCACTGAGCTTACTGGAATTTATTGAAAAATGCAGTGCCAACCTTCATGTATTTGTGCTATCATAACCTACAGAAAAGTTGAGTTTGTGTGAATGTCTGATGAAAAAAAATCATGCTGGTTTGACCCTGTTTTGCTGGTCCTCTCTTGTCAGAATTTTAAATGTATGAAAGTTAGATTTATTTGTGAATGCAGGGTTAAACTGTCATTTTGTAACAAAATGTTTAGAAAAAAAAGCATGTGTCTTCTATACCAGCAGCAAATACAAGTTTCTAGTTGTTATATTTGACAATTTAAGGAAATTGCATCTTTTTTCTTTGCTTTTCTCTTCAAGAAGAACTGCTCTTTAATGGAAATTTGTTTGCATAAAACTGTAGAGTTACTCATATCATGCAAGTTACTTTGTACTGTATATGTGTCATTCTTTCATGGCTCAGAGCCCAAGCAAACTTAAAAAAAAAAAAATCCAGTTGTAAGTTTACTGATTCTAAAGATGGGTTTTTGAAGGCCACTGTATGTGATTGCAGCTAATGTTTACTATAGTTTATGCAGAAGGCCATTGGTTTATAAAGTGATTTTATTGTGTTGTAGGAGAAGCATTTGTACTCAAATATTACTAGAAAATGGTAAAGAAAAAAGTAATGTCCATTTCATCTGCATTACCTTGTATCTTGTGTTACCTGGTCTCTTGGCTTACTCAAGGACTCCTTCAGTTTCTGATTCGGTTATTGAAATTCTATTTAAAGGTCCATGTAAATAGTGTGAGAATTTTATGTCACTCAGACTGTTCAATAATCTGTAAAACTGAGTCCACTGGGAGTGGCCTGAATTTGCAGTTTGCCAAATTTGTTAAATAAAGTTTTGTTTTGTTTCCCATAGAGAAAAGCATACAATTTCTTTTCCCCAATGTCTATATTTGGCTATGTAAACCCTCATTAGTGTGTAATGTTGGATAAGAATAGGGAAAGACACATTATGTAACTGGAAAAGGATGGTGTTGCCTGTGCTGTATGTAGTGCCTGTATGTGCTATTATGCAGAACCTAGTCAGTAAAGTCTGTTTGGAGTCTTTGAGGTGATATATGTAAGGCAATTTTGAACCATTGCTGAAACTCTAAATATTTACCCTTTAATATACACAGTAAGCACACATCTACTTCCCTGACTCTGCATCCTGCATCCACACTGAGATTTGCCCACCAAAAACTCTCCAGCTATTCAAAAAAAATACTGTGCTCACAGCACTCAGTGAGTTTTGTTAGCTACGCAAGGGTATAATTTACTGTAAATTGATTTTTTTTTTTTTCCCTTCATCTCTTTGGAAGATTTCTACTTGGCCAGGAAGCAGATGCAATCCCTGGAGGCAGCTGAATTCTTTTTCCCTGCACTGGTGTCTGTAACCTAGCCTCATTACTATTATCCTATGGTTGAAAGCTGATTGGCAAAACCCATGTAACACACTGATATGTTCCTTGCATTAAAATGGAAAAGAATGTCAGGTTCTTTTTTTATAAGAATGCACCGGATTGACTAACAGTGATCTGAGCACAACTTTGCAAATTTCCCATGATATTTATCTGCAGCATGTGGAATTAGAGTCAATTATAGTTGTTACAATAGCAGTTGGAATGCTTTTCATAGTGCTCCCTAATGACGTTTGCCTGCAGCATACAGAGCTCTGAAATCTTCACGTGGGGAGAAGATCATTGATTAGGAGAGAACTTTCATGCATTCATCTGCCTCTAGCGCTGTTAGATTTGGCTCTGTGTAATGAAAAAGACTAAAGGATTAGTTTTCAGTAAACTAAGAGAGCAGTGTTGTAAATCCATACCAATAGTGTTGCAATGTTAACAGCAAAGCAGTTATAATTACAGTATTTTTATAACATTATAGGAATGGGTTGTTTGCAGTTTGCTCATGTTTTTTGTGTCTTAGCAAGCAGAGAATATTGCAACTTTCCATGTTAGATAATATCCTGGTCATAAAATGAGAATTCTCAAATCAATGTTGTTTCAATAAATTAAATAGTAAACCAGTGTCCTGGTTTCTGCTGTCATGTATGACATCTGGTTGTAAACTCTCATCAAAATGTAAATGCCAATAACTTGCATATTTCTCTTATGCATAGTTAATGGGTTAATCTTCAGCTGGTTGGTAGGCTCTTCATGTTGTTGACATCTAATCAGAATATGTATGCTGTGTTCACTTAAAATTCAGTATTTTAGTCTACTTCATTTCACATACATTGAGGATTTGGCCTGTAAAACAGCTCTCTTCCAAATCCTTGGGTATCTCCATATATGATGTTTACTGCTCTCAGTTTCATTTCATGTGTTTCAGGTTCAGAGAAGGAATAGTCCAGGTACTTGGCAAGTGAATCAGAATAAGCTTGCCTAGAATTCGGATAACATATGTAATTACAAATTAAAAGTTCAGAACTCTTCAAATACCTCCAGGTAGAACAGGTTATGCAAGAGGCAAAGTAGGTAGGCTGCCTAATCTTTGTTTAGAATTCATTGGAAGAAAACAGAACTGGAAAATTGTACAATGAACCAAAACCTGCCCCAATCTTCTTTCTTCAAAGTCTAAAAACACAAGGAGCATCACTTGTCTGCTCTGTATACTACTTCTCTATTCTGAAACAGCTAAAGTTGTGAGATCTCAGTTTATTTTGTTAGTTCTTAATTCAGAGGGATCACTTGGCTTTATAAAAAAAGTGTATTTTAATTTTGGCTTTATTATAATCTTTTATATAAAAAGAGATAGAGAAATAAAGATGGCTTACATTTACAAATCCATTTGAAAATGCTAAAACATTTTAAAAGCAAATAGAACCCCAAAACTTTAAAAAGTCTGCAAAAGTCTTTATGTCCCTTCCAACAGATTGGTTTAAAGGAACATTTTTCTGAAATGTTTGGGGCAAGTGGGTGAAAACTTGCTCAAAATACCTGTTAAAGTAGGCAAAACTCATTTGCCTGGCTGTATAACTCTGTGCAACTCCTTCACTACCTCAAAAAGAAGTGTAGTGGCAGACAAAATTAATTAATTATCTACTTGCAGCTTATATGGATGATGTTATATCACAGAGAATCTGTTTCTTCTATTTTAAAAATTTTGTCTCTATTCCCATAGTGAGTGACTGTGGCCTGTTATCACACTGCAGCAGCTGTTGAGTACAACACAGCTTTGTTCTCACATGTGAGAGATGAGTTTCCCATGAAAACGTAGGTGAAGGTGTGTGCCTGGAATAATGGCATTTTAAAGCTTACTAGAAATCCCAGACAGAATGGCCTAGAAATAATTGCCATGGACATAAAAAATGATACAGTAGAAAAGATATATTCTCCAATTTTTTTTTCAAAAAACCTAGAGCTTAACCTAAATTAAGTTGTATAAATATTTAAGTGTGGTATGGATACACATATATCCATATCTTTTACATAGCAAATTACTTTTCCTCAAATGCATTTGTCTTTGTTTTGTCTCTTTTTTTTTGTCTCAAACCCCTCTGTCTGTTGACCTTTTCACTTCTGTACTTTTTTATTTCCCAAGAGTAAAATATATTGCTCCTAGCATAGTGTTACAATGAAGAGACTGTATAGGAGCTTAATAAGACTCCCTGAGACTGTGACCTTTTTTAATGCTAAATGGCTTACCTCTGGAGATAGATGTGCCAACTTAATTTAATTAGTGCAGGAAAGCTGCAATGGATTAATTTTGACAGTTTCAAGTTTAAAAAAATAGTGGTTTACAACTATCATTTCTTTAATTTTGGTGTAAAAAAATTTCTATATTTTCATTTCCTCTAAAAAAAAAGTTTTTTCAAAAAAGTTAGATATAATGTTAAACTGCTTTTTCAAACAGGCCCTAATGGTTTTTTGTTCATGTTTATTGAATGAGTAGGAAGATTTCCAGATTGAAGATAATAAAATGAAAACAAATTTATTCACCAAATGTGACCACAGTCAACACAGGACTTATAGCAGTAATCTTTGGTAAAAAATCGCTCCTGTAAAAGAGACAAATGTTTTTTATTTGTATAGTAGTAACTATGTGTTCCTAAAATATCTGTTCTTCCCTTTCTATGCTCTAAATCATATGAAAATTTCATAAGATACTTTATATATTACATTACGTTATATTACAATATATTGCGTATATTATATTAGAAAGCTTTCAAGTTCAAACCTTTTGAGAGTATGAGAAAAAAAATTTCCATCTCAAAGACAAGCACATTTGAAAATTTTTCTATTTAACCATAATAAAATAACTACACATCTTTTAGTAAGGAAAATCCAATATAAGTCTTACCTACTACAAATATTATTTGAAAGACTTTGTTTTCACTGCCAAAGTACTAATACTTCTGTGAAATATTGTTTTGAACTTGTTTTATTATTGCTTCTATGCAAATGTGGTATATCATCTTGATTTTGCTTTGTTTGATTTCTCTCTCTGGAACTACTTCAGTGAAATAATTTACTGGAAGGTAGATATTTCTGGCTGTGAAATGTGAGATTAGCAAGCACCCCATCACAGTGGTGTAGCTGTGAAGAACTACAGAGACCTCCAGCTGTAGAGCAAGCTAGCAGAAAAGGAGATGAAAGAGAAATGAGAGCCAGTCATCACAGATCCTGGCTGCTGGACAGTACTTCTTTATTTCAGGATTGGCCTGTTTTTTCTGTTTCATGTGAAACCTTTCCTTTCCTTAGTATTTGGAGTTTAGGAAGAGCAAAATTTATAATAACAAAAATGTCTAAAGCCAACATAAACTGTACTCAATGACTGCAGACATTTCCTATTTTAAAATTAAGGCATAGGAAGGGTGAACTAGTATATAGAGATCAGATGATATCTGTATCTAGAGATATAGGTGAAACTGTATCTCTTTGAGCTCTTAGGGTACTGCTGAATTTCATGCAGTCTTGTAGTTTATATTTTGTGCAAGTCACATGTAGATAGGTTTCATTCTGCATTATTTGAAATTGATTTCTTTCTAAAGAAATTTTTAAAAGAAAACTAACTGTAAGTTATAGTTTTAATGCAATATTGCGTAAGGATTAGGTTGGTCTGGCTTGGTTTCACAATCAATGGTTAAAAAAATGATTGGTAGATGTCTGCCACTATTATTATGAAAATATATGGCAATTCTACTTTTATTTTTTTGCATGTTTCTCATCTTGTACTGCCTTTCGTCTTTCACAGACCTTTCCTTGCTTTCATGTGCCCATCTCAAAAGTAGTTCTCTAACCATAGGTTTCTATGAGGAAAAGAATAATTACATCTAAGTATCTTACAAATGAACTTTTGTGAAAGAAGGCAGTCTTTCATGGCAAAGCAGCAGGTGAGTTAGAGTAATATGAAATATGATTTCAGAGTCTGCTCTTGAAGTAGAGGTTTTTTTGTCTGTGTCCCATATATTACTTGTAAATGTCTTTTAGTGTTTTAATGTATAAGTATAAATGCCTTTTCCACTCTATATAGAGAGTGAAAATGAAATGCATGCTTAATGCAGATGGATCTTACACTAGTTCTGTTGGTTGAGAATCATTTTCCTCAATACAGTTATTAATTCCTTTACTTTAAAACTTGTTTTTACATTTAATACTTGTTGAGTTTTCTGTTCCTGTCAGACTCAGTAATAAAGGCTGTTTAACACCAGTGGGAGATAGCTTAGGTTTTATTTACATTGGCTTTCTGCAGCCAGTGGAAGTCGATTGCAGATCGATTGCAGATTCCTTCTGTTCAGAGGAAACACATAACTTAATCTGAGGTCTTGGTAGAAGGAAACTTAATGACTCTGTTCCAATGAAAAACCTTCAGTTTTATATCACTAAAATTTTTAGTTGTAGACTTGAGAAATCATGTAACATACTGGTTCACAGAGATTTTGTTTATGACCTGTATCTTTCAAGTTATTATCTATTAAAAAAAACGGATGTGTAAATTTGCGCTGGCTAAATGATACCTGTAGATTGTTTATTCCAAGTTTGTTAACAAATACTTATGTTTGTGTTTCATTTATGTCTACAAACCTGCTTATTGATAGGTTCATTGGTTTGTATTTTGAAATCAGATTAAGCTGTCAATTACTATGCAGAAGAGTTCAAGTAGCACATTTTAAAGTGTTCACATTTTTTTTTCAATATGTACAATGGCATTAGTTTCATGGAGCAGTCTTCATAAGTAGTCATGTCTTGAAGGCTAACAGTTATCTGCCCCATCGTGATCTATTTTTTTTTTTTCCTTTCTGAGTTGTATAAGTGACAGTCATGTTCCATTAATCTTCTTTTAAAAGATTATGGTTTCTTTCCAGGCAGAAATATTCAGAATATTCAAACTTTCATACTGAAGCTTTTTATAATTCCTTTTTTCTATTACTTTAGTTGAAGATGTTCTACGCTTTTGGGTAGTAAACATGACAACATGCACATGCCTGTTTCATGTTTTTGAGGACTCTCTCAGTGTCTTGGAGAGGGGTGGTGGACAAAGATGGGAAGAGAAGAGGGAAGCAGTGCTGTGTTCCTGCTGCTCATTCCCTAGAGCAGATGAGCTTCCTGTCCCCCAGCTTTGAAGAGAACTAGCAAGATTATCAGCTCTGATTGTTTCTCAGGCAAATAGGTGTTCAAGGGAATAGGAGTAGCCAAGATGAAGAGAACCTGAGGGTAAAGGGAGCAGATGAAGCAAGAAGAGGCTTTTGAGATAAAAGCGATGTAAAACATGAGGACATTAGAATCAGAAGTCTCATAGGATGTAGAATAAAGAGAAAGGGCTCTATAATTCCAATTAAATTAAAGCTTTAATTGGTATTATTTCCAAAGTCTGGGCTTTTTGAGTTCGAGAAAAACACTGCTTTCAGTTAACAGCTGTGTATGTGTGTGTGTATATATATATATACACACACACACAAAATACACACCCTATCGTCTTCAGCAGTAAATAGATTTGTGAGGTAAAAAAGATCATTTAAGGGAGCTGAATATTTGGTATTTTATTCATATGCTTTTGACCATTATGCCCTGCACAGCTGCTGGAAAATTTCCTGAGATCAAAGTATTTGCATCTTACCTATACTTACATGTTTGTTATTTCTGAGTTTTAAACACCAAGAATTGGAAATGACAACAGCAGTGTGTGCTTTGATTATATAAATGTAAATATTCTGAGAAATCATATTAATCTTATTTTGAGACCAAGCTGAAAAGTCACTTGGCAAATAACCTGTTTGTTGCTCTGCTCCAATACCTGAAGAAAAGGAGGATGCTACCTTCTCTAAAATGTAGGTGTGCAAAACCCACAAAAACCTTTTAAATATGTAAGAGGTTTGCAGAACGTTCCAGTTAAACCAATGAGTGCACAGAAAATTAATGAAGCAATGCTGTCTGGGTTTTCAAGATTTGAATAATGCACTAAAAAAAAGAGAAATATGTAGCTTAAATCCTAGTATAATTCAACCTATTTGTGAATGAGCAAAAATAGTGCAGAATTATATTTCAGTACATGCTTCATAGTAGTTTTTCCTTTGGGAGAAATAGTTCATTCAAGGCTGAGGGAAAGAATTGAGGGATTGATTCTATGAACTCTAGATGACAGAGATGAAAAGGATACTTATTATCTGGTTTTGTGATCCATGGCATTGTCATTCACTTTATAATTAAAGTAGTAGGTGTTGCACAGAATTAGTGTTACAAATTATTGCTTTCAATTGAATCAAACCATTAAAACTTATAATTGTTTCAATCATCATCTATGCATTATTGATATATATATAATATGCTTATAACCCATTTATTAATAATAATAAATTGTTAATTTATTTAATGTACAAATCTTAGATACATGAGCTGTGGAGTGTGCAATGGGCAAACTCTTTGAATTAACTGACCCACATCTTCATCTTTTATATCATGTTTGTGAAGCTAATTTGTTTTATTACTGTCCCTTTAGCTTTAGCGTGATTTTGAGGCTGACAAATATTGTCTGTGTTAAATCAGCCAGAAAGGTTTTTTTAAGATTATAAAGATTGACTATGTTATGCCTGAATGATTTGTATTTTAGGCAGTGACTGCTCTGTGTCAGTAACTTTAATACTGATTAACTGCAAGATTGAGATCTGTCTCATTAAACAGCAATGAACCTAATGTACTGAAGACTCTATAACAGTTAATCACAACACAATTTTTTGTACATTGTTGTAATCATCAATGTCCAAAATATGAGTATTCATTTCTGTCCAAGGTGTGAATGTATAAATTTTTGCATGCATATAATTAAGTTATTTTAACTAATACTTTTTTCTGAAAAATTTGCATTGGTTTAGATTGCAAGCAATACTAATACTGATAAAATCAATCTTCTCAAGCATGTACAGGTCCCTTTTCTAATATTTTATCTTAATAATGTGTTTCTTGCTCACCAGAAGCATTAGTCCCTTGGGCACAGATAAACAAAACCATGGACATTTATAAATATCTCATATGGAATATTTTTTTTGTGTGAGTGTGGAACAACAAAGGTGTTGTACCATCTGGTGTAATGTCATCTAGTTCTGGATACCTACATCATATTCTGTATATTTTATTGAAGCTGTGGTGTTAATTTGATTTTAAGTCAATTGGACAAGCCACAGGTTTTCAGCCAGGCACATTCTCAATACCTTACTAAATGGAGCCTTGTGTCGAGACCTAAATAGTAGCTGAGCCAATTTCTTTGACAAGCTGTGAGGTGTGCAGCCAGGAGCTTTTGCTTAAATTAGTTCTTTGTTGGAATTACAATTGACAGGGCTGGGAGAGGTAGCGCTGGTACCTTAAAGGAAGCATACAGAATGCAGGATGCTCATTTACCTGTCCATCAAAGAAAAAAAAACAAAACCTTTGAGTGATGAAAAGGTTTGTTTCTTGTCTGACTGGCAAAGCAAATGAGTCATTTTGCTTTAAAAAAAGTGTTTCCAGTCAATCCAAGGTAGCTTCTCTTTGTTGTTGAGAGTTATGGAGTAGGAAAGAAAAACAGAGTAGCTCTTCAGGGCGTTGTGCAGTCTCTGCTAAAGCTTGGAATGTACCTTCAGTACATGAAATCTAAACCTTTGATCATGACTCGTGATGAAACTTTACTGCCAAGCCACTGTTTCTCTGGTGTCACTACAGCTTAGATCTGCATTTTGCCAAAAGGTACTAATCAAGTCTATTGCTTCACAATGTTCTTGTACTAATGTGTGATACCCAGTGATTCTCATCATTCATCAGAGAGTTATCTGAGTTCAACAAATACTTTGGCAGAATACTTTGGTGCAACAGAAGAAGTCAACAAGCTAGTTGATTATTGATAAAATAGTATAGTCCCCTATGATGGAAAATGGATTTTTGTATGTGTGTATATAAATATATATGTATATTTATACATATTTAGCTATCCTAAGATGTGTTTCAGTTGTTCAGGAAAAGAGGCTGTAGGAAGCCTGTTCGGGTTTTTTTTCCCCTCCAGATTTCAGAGCAGTTAAGATGGATGAAACAAGAGAATTTTGTTTGTTATCTTGGGATTAGTACATACATGTGACTCCTAAATTAGGAGAAAGAGAGGATCTCTTCTTCCTTGCTGTTTGTTTTCATGCTTTGGGCTTCAATGAGAATTAAAATCATGTTTCTTTATTCTAACTGTGTCCTTAAACTTAGCTGAAAACTTATTTTTAATATAATTTAGCTCAGATATAAAATAAATCTTTAATTTGGCTTTGAGAGTTTGTTGTATCAGTTGATGGTAATGTAGCTATTATAGGTCACTCGGCAAGGTGGATTTGCAAAACACAGTTGTTTGAATAGCTAAGTGTTATAGATGAAGGCTTCTTGAAACAATATTTCTTCTCTTTTGCAAAGATTCATTTTACTCCAACTCTAAATTAGGACAGTGAATTATTAGGTATCTATATAAGGAATCCGTTTGAGATTTAATTGCCTTGAATGTAAGTGAAAAAATGTGTTCAATGCATATGATGAAAATGCAAATCTGGGTTATATTTCTGATTTAGGAGGTACCATGATCATTAGTGAGCTTGCTGAATTACTTTTTTTTCTGTAGTGAGTGCAGTTTGTTAAACACTACAAATTGGAGTATTGAGTGCTTAACAAGGAACAAGAACAAGGGACAGTTCTGGGTGAAATCATACCTAATGTTAAGCAGTGTAAAAAAAATGTACTAATTCTATTACCCAGTTCAGGTTTAACTGTTATCTGTTACTTAGATCAAGACAGTATCCATATGAGAAAGGGAGGGAGGGATTTTGTGTAATGTACTGTATTTTATTAAAATACCATGTAATCCCCAGATTTCAAATGAAAATAACCATGAAAGAAAGAACTTTAAGATTTGCATGTGCACTAAGGATAAAAAAGTTATTCATAAATTAATTTATAAACTAGGTCTTTGAAGGTCTTAGTAATCTTCTTTTTGAAAAAAATACTTTGCTGCGCAATTTTCTCTTCTAAAAATATTGGTGCTGCTACCAGGGGGTTTTACAAACTTAAAAATAAAAAAAACCACTTGCATTCCAAGAAACCCTTGAGTTTACATTGGACTACTGACCTAGGGTGGTATTAGAATTCTAAAGTCTCTAACTAAAACTTCTCAAAGAATTAAGTTCAGTTTAGAAAAGTTTTTACAATATATTTTCCTAGTACAAATACTGAGCAATCTTGTATTGTTATAGGATAGAGTAAATGAGCAATTGATTATTTCAATTTTTTTTTCAAAAATAAGATAAACTGAGCTGAACTCAGTTATGTTCCTTAGACTGTGACCACTCTATTCCTTTTGCTTTAATGACTACAGAGAAGATTCCTAATATTTTCTGCATTTCAAAACACGTTGAAGGATCATATATTTTATTGTTGATTTAACTTCAAGTATTTCAGCATTTAGCCACATAAGAAAACATCATCCCTTAAAGGTGAATTTTTTGTCACTAAAGAATTCCTGACATAAACATTCAGCTCTTAAGGCTGCATTTTCAGACCATTTATTACAAGCATGAGATGTTTCTTTTCATTTTTGTTTTGAAGCCTCTGAAGGATTTTATTGGGGTTTTTTATGTTAGTGAAAGTCCTTTGTATCAACCTATAGACAACATGTCGTAGTAAATAAGATTGTGGGGATTTATGCTGCAAAATTATCATTTTTGGTTTTGGCCTGGGACCACTGGGACCTGGTATGTCCATGGTGAGATAATCCCAGTATCATTCAAATATCTGAAGTTATATTCTTTTTATGACTGAACATTTCTCTAAGTTAGACAATCAGAGCATGGGTGGGATGAATGTTCCAAAGGTAAATATTTTGTTGCTTTTTTTGGTAAAGGAGGAATTGTGTGAGATGTTACAGAGCAGTTTCTGGCTGCAAGTTGCAGATGTTTATCCTTCATGTAATTCCCTGGGCAGCAGTGTTATCCTAATCAGTCCACAAAGGTGGTTTCTTGGGTTTTTGTTTTGGTGTTGGTTTTTTTGTTTGTTTGGGGTTTTTTTTGGTTTTTTGTGGGTTTTTCTTTTAACACAAGTTAATATAAGCACACTGATCTGGTGAAGGGCTGCGTTTGTGGGAGCTGCTTCCAAGATCCAGCATAACCAGACTATATCTCCACTGCTTAAAGTTGTCATCTTGGCCAGTGGGATTCTCATGAACAAACACACATTGTAGTGATCTTGACAATACACAGTGTTAGGCATGACAATTTAGTTTGAGGCATTTTGCATCCAAATAAGAAAAAGTCTTTATGATTCCTCTTAGCCTTGATCCCATGCTAATTGAAGCAACTAACTGCGGAATGACTGTAAAAGCCTAAGGACTAATATTTTCATTTTCATTATTAGCTGATGTTTGATTAGTTAATACCAGTCACACTGTGAAAATAAGTCCAAGTAGAACCAGTAATGATACATGATTTAATGTGTAGAAGGATACCTTATTTTTTTTTTTTTTTTATTGTATTAGTTGCTTATTTCCTAAAATCCTTTCATGTTTGTTGGGGCATTATTCTTGCTTTTCTACATATCATATTTCTTACAAGGGTTCAGTGTCTACTTTTCCACTGTAGTCATAGCAGTCAGGGTATCAGAATAAATTTCGTGATAAAATTATTTTTGTTGCATGATAGACAATTCTGTAATTGCAAGCATTCTTATTGGAAGTTAATCTAAATGAGAAATCATCTCCTGAACAAGACTAAGATACAACTTCAGTTGTTAGCATTACTGGTCTAGTTTCCAGTAGATGTTGTATAATGGGAGAGGTGGAGCAGAGTGGGGATGTGTTCCATTAATGAGCCTGGGACCAATCACAGGGGATTGTGTATGCAGTACTTCTTGAGCAGGTTTTCCAAATCAAAGTACAGGCGTGATCTTTGATGATTCATTCTCAAATGTTGCTTCACCTTATTTGTTGCTTTGCAAAACCACATTGTGAATGTCTTGTCTTTCTTCTATCCTTGGGATAGTGCTGAGGGAACTCTATGGCTTCTACCTGCTGCTCTACTGTGATGTCCTGGAGACCAGTTTCAGATCAGGAAGTCATGCCACATGTTGATTAATTTGAGGGTATGACATATAAGTAAAAAGTGTTGCTTTTGTTCAATACACTGTGTTTTGATAGCTGTGTTTATCAATTAAAATATTACATAACAGTAGCTTGACTTGAGGTTAAGTCTAGCTTAACAGAATTCAGAAGTAAATCTGCATGTTTCATGATGGGGCTGTGAAACTGTATTTGAGTTGATTGGCCCTGAAAGCTGCTTGACAAGTGGTACAAATTTAGATACGAAGAAAATGCATGCCTAGCCAGGCATGGAAGACACAGAAGATTTTATTATTTTGTTTTCCATTTCAAGTTTATGTAGTTCTCTGGTATTTTACTTGGACTTTCTGTCCTGTCTTCTAATATTAGATAGAAAACTCTTTAAGAAAAGTAATTCAAGAAAAAATATTATTAATGCTTTGTGTGTTCTTCAGAAGCACTTGTTCCCATTGGAGATGTAATTATCTGTGATTAATCAGTAATTCTTTGGACATAGAGTCTCTGATTAATCATTTAGGTGTTCCAGCTGCAAATGAGCTGGAAAGCATGAAAAACATCAAAACCAGAATATTGTTCTGTATTTTCTATGTTTACTTTTTATATATTTTTTTGATATTGATTTTCTTCATGTTAATATCTGGGGTGAATGGATTTTCTTAACCTTTTATGTAAAAGGCAGTAGCATAACAGCATTCTGAAACTGATTCTGATATCATTGGTTTAGCTTCACTTTCACAGATGGAAGTGGCAAGAGATATAAGTCCTGAATCTTTTTTTTTCTTTTAAATATACTGACCAGAAATGGATTGAGTATTTTATTTGTTAGTTATACGTCCTGATCTACACTGAGGAGATAGAGTTCACATATCACTAACACACAAAGAAATTATTGTGGTGATGCAATTTTTGTGCATAATTAGATGTAAATAACAGGCAAAATGTCTTCTTCTGCTTGATATACAAATTTTTTGTCTTAATGTAGAGATTTTGTAAACAGAAACTCAACGTATTTTTGGCTGATGCGCTTGAAGATAGAACATTTGCACCCAAATCCCAGAAACTGGAAGAGAGTTGCCTGTATAAGGAAGTTTAGATATCTATATCAAGAATATTTCTGACGTAGACAGTAATAATTGTACTAAGAGGAATAAAGAGGTAGTTGTCTATGAGATGTTTGTTGACTGGAAATGGATGTATGAAATGCAATGTTAATCTGTTGCATTTTGATAGTTGAATATACCCAGTATTTGGAGTTTTATTTTATCTGCATAAAATGAAATTTCTTATCTTGTCATCTTCTGCGTATTTCATGACTAAATTTTCTCTATGGAAAGATTTTAATAAAATAGAGTAAAAAAGAACAGTACAGACCTTCATGTTGAAAACTACAAAAAGGATAGTGTTTTTGATTACTTCCTACAGTTTTGATAAAGACTGATTTTGGTCCCAGAAGATTTGAATTTTAACCTGATTGAAAACATTGATACACACAAGCAAAATAAGGAGGATAGGTGCTGAATTATATAGCACAACTTGTTGTGCAGAGTGAACAGTTTGGAAAGTACTGAAAACTGTATTTGAAGATGAGAACAAACATCAAAGGAGCGCACAATTTTTTCATCTTTCCTAGTGATTATTTCTGTGACTGTATGTGTTAACTGGCTTGTGAAGAGGGTGTTGGGAGAGGTGAATGACTGCCTGTCTCACACAGACATAACACATCTCACAGCTGAGTCACACTGTGCTGGTGATTCAATGTCACCGTGCAGGTTAAAATAGCATTTCTATTGTTCTGGTGTTGAACATCCACGTGCACATTTTGAACAGTTGAAAGAAAAGAATTGGAGCAGATATTACCTATAGCACATTACCTTGTTTGGTGTATGAATGATGTGTAATATCCATTTTTAAATCGTAGTGCTGATTCATTGCTTTTCTTTGGTTTTGGGTTGATTTGACAACACTGAAAACTCTAGAGTTACTCATGAAGTAAGCAGTGAGAAAGGTAGTAGTAGGGCTTTGGAAGAGCTAAATAAATGAGTAAGACTGACAAGATATGATTATTTGAAAATTTCATGTGGCTGAATTAATTTTTCCCAGTATTTTTTTATGAATGAAAAGATCTCGAGTTGGTGAAATACACCATTAAAAGCTTCCCTCACAGGCTTATAAACGTGAATAGTTTTAACAAGAGAGGTGAATAGAAGCTCTTCTTCACAAACTATAAATTTGTTTCAGCTATTTTACAAATTTTGAAGCAATGGGAGAAAGAATTATTTATTTTTGATTAAATTTTCCCTTGGATTGTACATTATTGCATGTATCATTTATACTGTTCTTACTTTGTTACGCTATTTTACTATACTTTTACACTGTTTTACTATACCAAAGCTCAAGTTATATCACTGGCTCTGCGTTTTGATGACATCCAAATTTGTGACATCTGAGTGTGTGTTCAACCCTCACTGGACCTCGAGTGAGGTGCAGCAGCTTCAGGAGGTAAAGCACAGACAGCTGTTCCCAGACAACAGTGCACACAACTTTCTCTCTTGCACTTCATCTTTCTCAGAAGGAGAAAAAGAAATCTTTACAAAATCTCTCTTCCTCTTCCCTGCCCCAAGCTACTGCAATAATAAGAAATACTCCCTGAAGTCCATGTGTCCCTGAAAATATTTAGGTCTATCTTATTTTTTCATCTTTGACTTTACCAGCCCTCATACATCATCCCTGTTTTTACCCTATTTATTGTCATCTCTCCCCTTTTTTTTTTTACTTTCTCATATAATGTCAATAGATGTACAGTGATACTAGTTTTATGAGGCTTTTTCTGTTGTTATTCTGTGCTGAAAATGGCAATGGGTATTTTGTGATAAACTCTGACATCAGGTAACTCTGTATTGTCCTGTAGTTCTTGTTCAATGAACTTATTTTAAATATGTTTCTTAGGTTTTTTGCTTTTAAGACAGTGGATTTTCTAGTAGACTTATTTTTTTCTAGTATTTGTATAGTCTTTTAAACACTGAAGAAGTACAGGACCAAAGGAGTTTTAGGAGATTCCTGCAGTTATCTGCATGCAGAATTAATTACTCCAAAAGCGTTTATACATTTTTCTAAGATCTTGCACTGATAAAAAGCGTACAGAGTCCTTGGGTATAAAACCTCCATAGTCTGTCACTGAAGAAAGACTCAAAGTGATCCCTGGCCATCCAAAGCCTTGTGCTGCTGAAGAGAGGAGAGGTGCCTGCTGCCAGCACAGTGGAATGGCAGAAATTGAAAGGACTATTTGTTCTTCACCAGTAATGTATGGGCTCAGAGACGGGGTGGGGGGAGATGGAATGCTCTCACCTAAATGTCTGGAAGGTGTTACACCCATGGACCCACATCTGGTGGATGCTCGAGGTGGGTGACTTGTACAATGGGTTGCTCAGCAAGATTTTGGCAGCAATTTAAATATATGGATTTGCACATTTCAGCTCACAGTTGGCTCTGATACAGTAAGTTGTCCTTAAACAAAAGTCGTCTCAAGTTAAAACTTTCTTTCTTTTTTTATGCAACTAGCATGCATACTTGGGTATTATTTTGTCTCTTATGTATTTAGTATATTCAATGTTTAGTATACTATATTTTTTTACCAGGAGCTATCCAGCCATTTGAATACTGCCTTCCATAATATTACTTATATTTACAAAATAGTAAGGGGTTTCTATTTGGGTAAAATGTGTACACATTTGAAAATGGCTTAAACTGTTCTCATTTGTTTATTAAAAGCAGTAAATGAAGGTTTTAACAGACAGAGGAAATTATTGCTTGGCTTATCTAGGGTAAAGGAAATAGAAACATACCAAATTAAGGGACAAAATATAAAATTACATAGAGAAGCTGCATTTGAGAATTAGATGTAATGAAAGTAGACATGGTGTCTTTAAAGAATGGCTTTTTTCTTTAGATATATCTCTGGTACTATGATTTAGCATAGCATAAAGCCTTTGGAACAAGTTAAAATATATTGAATCATACCTGTTGAACATCTTATATGTAATTTTTAATTGGTCTTTGTATAAATATTTAAAATCTATAATGCCTCACTTTGTTTTCTACCCAGGTCCTTTTTGCTATAGACAGATCGTGCTTAGGAGAAAATACAGCTTCTGATTAGTGAGTCAGTGCCTGTTTGTCTTCTCTCAGCCAGTGGTTCCCACCTTCTCTGTCCCTTCAGAAGGCAATAGGAAGGGTTCCATGGGATATAAGAGCTTTTATGGGATTGATGAGATTTGGAAGAGTCAGAGATGCTGCATTCATGAAACTAGGCAGGGTAGTGCCAGAAACTTGAGCACATTTACTGAAGAAATGGTTTTTTGTGGAACTGGGCAATATTTTAGACTCTGTGATGGTGGGACAAGAGGTTGGCATTTTATAACTCAAGAGCAATTACCTTCATTTAAGAAACATCACATTGAGAGAAAATTCAACTATATTTTTTTCTGTTTCTGTGCTCTTTGGTGGATGTCTTTATTCTGGTGAGGTATTTGAGTGTTGCACAAGGAATTGGTGTTGCGGGCAGGAGAAACTTGTTTGTCAGAAGTGTATGTCCAAAAAATTGGAATAAATCTATGATGATGGAAGGAATTGGATTGATTTTTTTTTTTTAATGGTTTTCCTGTTATTGAGAGTCCTTCTCAGTGATCTGATAGGTGACCAGCAGGAATTGTGAATATAGGTATAACCGAGGGCTGGCTGAATGAAAACATGAAGCTCTGCAAGGAACTGTTTAACCTTTCATATTAATCAGATGGCATGTCTACATTTAATAGGTCAAGTAGCTACTGAGAAAATGCAGAAGCTGCATTAACCTTTCACAGGTTTTCTGACAGTCTGGGTTGTTATACTTGACCTAAACTCTCTTTGGCCTACAGTCTTTAATTTTCAGAAGCATTTCTCATAAATAAAACATTATTTTTGCTTTTTGGATATAATTTAGCAGCTTTTCTTTTTTTTCTTTTTTGTAGGATGCTTTGAGTGTTGCATCAAATGCTTGGGAGGCATTCCCTATGCATCTTTGATTGCTACCATCCTGCTCTATGCTGGAGTTGCACTCTTCTGTGGCTGTGGACATGAAGCACTTTCAGGAACCGTCAACATTCTGCAAACCTACTTTGAGATGACAAGATCTGCAGGAGATGTTATTGATGCCTTTACCCTGTAAGTTCTCTGTTCTTTTTAATTGTTTCCTTTTAAAACTGCTGAAAAATTCCATGAGGGATATAAATTTGACTCAAGACAATATTTTTTTAGTGAAAACCATAGAAAAAATGGTTTGGATAAGCTTAGCAGATAAAGTTTTTAGTATTTACATTCAATTTGTAATGCTATTAAATATCCCACAGTTTTAACTAATTTATTACTAAAATTTACTTCATATAATATTGATAAATCTATTCCGTGCATGCTTGAATTTAAAAAATCAACCAAACCCCAGTGTCTCCAAAACTCTAAACAGATAAAGCAGACATGAGCAACAAGTAACAGTTCTGGGAATAAACACTGTAAAGAAGCAACCAAGGAGCTGGTTGAGAGACTTGTAATGTCAAAAATCTGCTGCCTCTGGTTTTTCTAGAATTAAGCTCTTTTGAAGGTTTCATGCTTTGCTATTCCTGAAAATCTTTTTCTAGAAGACCTTTGTTTTGCTGAGCATCAACTTCTCTTTGTTGAATTTATTACATTAAAAAAAATAGTTTACTGTATGCTGAAATTAAATGAAATTATTTCTTGTATCTTTAAAATTTTCTCTTTAAAACATGATTTTATTAGATATTTGAAATTCAAATTCTTACCTGGCTGCTAAGGGTTCTAACTAAAGCTGAAGAAGCCAATCCTTAAATTTGTAATTATTTTCTTTCATGACTATTTTTTGTAAAAGTGAAGAGATTTGATCATCAAAAACATTGACATTTTATGATGGATAGCTTCATAATAAACATCTCAGGGCTTAGCAGTGATCAAAAACAAACCAAGTACCAATGAGTGGAAAAATCAAAGTGAAACAGAGAACATCCTTATGCCATTGTATAATTCCCTCTTTCATTCATATCCTTAATACTGTGTACAATGTTGGTGCCTCAAAGAATGCAAAGAAAGAAGGATTATAGAACAGGAGAGACATGGTTAAAAATTGAGTATAGGTGGATTCTTCAGTCTAGAAAGCAGGTGATTAAGAACTGTTACACATGTGGTCTATAAATTCACAGTATTATGAATAAGACATGCAAGATTAGATTGTCTTTCTATTCCAGTTCAAAAAGTTTGTGGTATCAAGGGAAAGTAGAAGGCACCAGATTCAGCAGGAGCAGATTCTTCAATTTTTTCATAGCAAAACTATAAATCTATTTGCATATTACAAATGCCAGAAGTTTTTATGCCTTCAAGGGAAGACCGGATAATCTTGGAAAACAAATCCATTGATGGTTTCTAATGACACACAGATTTATCCAGCTCAGGAAATCACAAAGTCTAGGCTAATGTTGGATGTTATCCTGTTGACTTGTCTGCTCTTATTCTTTCCCTATATTCATTATTTGACGTAGGAAAATGAGCAAGATACGTAGATTTTATCTGACTGCGTACCCCTGTTTGCATGAGAGCTAGAAATGGATCTTAACTTCTTAATTTCTTAAACTTCTCTTGGGTTATGCTGTCAACATCCTATCCAAAGCTTCTCTGCACATTTTAGGTGTATTCACTGTGGGATTAGTAGCCAGAAGGGAGCGTGGACCAATTAAGTCTGTAACTGCTACACCAAATTAAAACTTCTTTGGATCAAGGAATTTTTATGTCCTTGTATATATTGGATTGAGGGGAAGATGTATCTTCTGCTTTGCCTTTTTGGATCATCATTTAGAATAATGAGTCTGGCTTGACTTGGTGGCTAAGGTTCATTGTTATCCTGAATGAAAGATCAGTCATTTTATTAGGCTCTAACTTATTTTATTAGTCTCTAGGAAGCTATTAGTGCAGAACAGCCACAAATCAATGCTTTCTCTTCATAGCACGTTTTCCAGCCTCTCTCTGTCACATACTAAAGTGAAAGTATCAGTCAGGGAATATATCTAAATGCATATAATTCACCATAAAAGATTAAGGAATTGTAAAAGTCATTTTTTCTGGCCTGGCATTTATTTTTGTTAGCTAGTAGCTTTTGGATCTGTTTGTTTTCTTTGTTTACTGAAAGAGATATTTAAACCAGTTCTTTCTTTGGCAGGCTTACTGTAATGAAATTTGATTTTATTCAGTTGTGAAAGGTATATCTAAACTTATGTCTTAAAGGCAAGAGAAGCAAATATTTTGACTAGAAGCACATTGCTTTGAACTGGGTGAACTGTGTGACTCACAAATTTGCACATGTTAATTTTCTACCTGTTTAAGTAGATATTACACTGCTTATAAATTAATTTTGTAGGGAGAATAAATCCTCTCTATTTTCTCACAAATATTGATTAACCATTGGCAGTACCAAAGCTCTATATTAACTATACTTTTGAAAGACCAAAAACCAGGAAGAAGAATATGTAAGTAGAAATAAACGTTGTAGTGCCTACATTCTTAAAACAATACATATTGAAATAGAAATAAAATGTTGGAGTTTTTTTAAATTTCTGATTAAAAATGATAAGAACTTCAAAGAAATCTAGCAGTGTGCCCTACTCAACTGTACTTTTTAGAGACTGTTTAACACATTTGGGCTCTTAGTGCTTCCAGTGCTGTGAAGTGTCTCTGGTTGGCCTGGACTCTGTTCTTCTCTGATAAATGTGCCAGGCAGATGCTGCAGTGGAGTGAAGTGGGTTGGATTCTGTTTAGTCATGCTTATGGTTTTTGTCTATTTATTTATTAGCATGCTGGATTTCAAATGTCATTCAGCATAAAAATCAATCCCTATCTGAGAGCTATTTGTGTGGGTGGCAAGAGAGAAAGGCTGTTTTAACTGTGTCCACAAGTGTTTGTTCTTAATGCAAATAACACAACGCACAACCCACCCTGTATCTTTTATCTCTGACAATGCAGCTACTGGCTGTAATTTAAAAGAAGCAGTAGACCTCTGTAGAGAAAGCAGGGCATAATGAGGGCATAAAAAAACCTGAAACACTCTCTAAATACGTAAAATAAATCCAAAATACCTAGATCCTAAAAGGCCATTCAGAAACATCCATATCAATGTTCTGAGGGCATCAACAGCCCTGACTGTTCCTGCCTGGCCTCTCCTAGGGCCTCCCCTCAGCCTTCCCATGCTCCAGGACCACATTTCAGTGAAGCTGGAGGAGTTCAGACCCTCCCCACAGAGTTTCCTGGACATGGGGTTGGGGCTTCTCTGGGTTGCCTACACTCCACATGATGCCCTGACACTTGGGGAGAGATTAATTAATTAAGAACCTGCAATAGGCAGCAAAGTCCCCTTGAAGCATTCAGGCCTTGAGGGTTCAGCCAAGAGCAACAGCCCTGTGGAATAAAAGAGGTGATCTGAGTGCTGGTCCTGCAGACTGGTCCCTCATTCCATCTCCCTGGACTACTGTCTGCATCCAAAGAGTATATACAAGCTGCAGACAATATCTGCTGTGGAAATATTGATAAGTAGTAAATACTTGTAATTTAAAAATTATAAGCAAGTTTTGCAGCTGTCATTTAAATTCTATAAATGCCAGTGAGTTACATATATTTTCTCAAATTTATGATTTTATTTCCAAGTTAAAATACAGAATAATCATGGTCAATAATTCCGAAGTTATGAACGCAACCTAGAGAGATACTCGTTAGGGTAGAGAGAGAGTTTTTTTGCTTGATTGTTTTTAGGGGTAAAATACAACTCAAAATTCAGCCTGTAATAAGATGCAAAACCCAAAATCTTCTAAAAATTTTTTTTTTAAAAAGGATTTTGTCTAAATGCATTGGATTATAGCCTGACTTTAGTTTCTTCACAGGAGAAAGGTAAAATAGCTACTCTAAATACTTGAAAGCTATTATAAATCAAATGTGTTCAAATTCATGAGAACACATGCTGTATAGACAGGTATTCCTTATGGAGAGAACATGTCTTCAAAAATCACGTATCTGAATGGTAGACTCTTTTAAGACAGTCATTTTTAAATCTATGCACTTTAATAATTGGATGGCTATAAAAACATTTGTAATTATCAATATGTGGCCTTTTCATTGGAACTAATCTCTAATTATATTGCTTTCTGAATGACTTTTAGGAAGCTTCATTCCTTATAGTTCCAGAATTTTTCACTATCAACATTATCACTGTTCTAATGGTGGCTGTTTCCCTCCACCCACTCCCCCACCAAGTGAAGGAATGCCTGTTCGGGAATTTGCAAAAGTCATAAGCTTTTTAAGGGGGATATGGATTCTTTCAGTGGCTGTATAGTAGTTATTTTACTTCTTTATGATCCAAAGGAAGCCTAAGAAAACACATATGATGCTTTAAATTATCCTGAAAACTGCTTTTATAATATTTAACTGCAAGAGGTGGACGGTTATGTTGCTGACTTTGTCAGTTTAACAGCTCTTTAAGTTTCACTAAAACTGAGCAATCTGCTTGACATGGAAGTGGTATTCAGCTGTTCTCCTAATAACTTAATAAAATGCATCAAACACTATCTGCAAATACCAGGTATAACTAGATTTTCTTACTTAATCACTGACTTTGAGAAGATAAAGTCAGCAGAAACAGACATATAATTATAAAGCATGTATCACATGAACTGGATTTTTTAATATTTTTCTGGTATTTGAAACAAATTCCAAAAGAAGATTTTTAAAAAATCAGCAACAAGGTATGTTTTGTATAGTTCCCAAGAGCATCCTTTTCTAGTTCTTTCTCTTTAGCACACAAGGCCAGTTAGTGCCATCTGTCACATGTTTGTGATATATAGGCCATGGAACAAGGGAATCATGCACTTAGAGTGGAAAAGGAAGAAATCTCCCTGATAGTAACATTAAACCCATTTTCCTACTACAATCAAAGCTAATTCAGGTCATTGTAAAAGCTCTTTCTTTAAAGGTGAGAAACCAAATAGTAAACTATATGAAGTTCAATCTGTAAATCTGTTGTCACTGTGTTCTCTACAGAAAGTCTCATAGACACTGTACTGGTGCCACCTTCCTAGGTCTAAAAAATTCCTTCCTTTCACATTGTGAAACCTGTGTTTCAGGTAGTGCTATGGCCAAGTTTGATGGTTGCTGGTGACTTTTCTGTTAGTGTATAGTCAAGGTTTATAAAGATGGTATTGTTTTGAAATATACATATGTATGTACAACTTTTCTTCTGAATAAAACAAAAAAAAATTGGTGCAGAATCTTTTATATCTTCCCTCTTAGTAATAAAAAAAGTTTCGAGAAGTAGATGAATGGATGTTATGATTTGCTGTCTTTTATTTTTTGTTGACTTTGCTGCTATCACAAGTTAAATGCTGGTAGCCCTAAAATATTAATGTTATCATCAATATTTCTACACTTATATTAGTGGAATACTGTGAAAGTCACTACAATGTGACCCATAATGAAGGACAGCTAATATGAAATGTGATATTTATGAACATTTGTATTAGATTGTGTGATGATTCTGTTTAAGGCATCTACTTTATACACAATAGTAGTAATCTGGTTTTCCCTATACATTTTTGATCTCTTACAAAAGCTTGGCATTCTTTAAATCTGAAAATACATTATGTTTTAAATATGATTTGTATTGTGGAAAGCAAAACATATAAAGCTCTGTATCAAATATTTGCTAACTTATGCAGGCCTCTGCCACAGCATGTTTGGAAACAGCAACTTATGACATTGTATAGAAGAATGAAGTTATCTCTGCATTGAATCCAACCTTGACCCATGTTTGGCGGGAATCACCAGAGAGAGCACAATGTCATTGAAGATGCATTTTACTTAAGGAGAATGGTTTTTGTTTCATTGGAATAATAGAGTCACATATAAATAGCTACCCTGGACAAATACAGCGTATTAAATATTAGATGCAGAACACAGAGTTTTAGATCTGGTATCATTGGCAGATGCATCAAATCTGACAAAAAATATCAGCACCTGAGAACATGACTTTTACAAGATTATAGTGCTGAAATTTACCACCTACTCAGCTATATTATATGGTCCAGTCTTCTGTATTCTGTTAAAGGCAATACCAATGAGAACTTATGTGAGTAAGATTTAGGATTTGGAAATTACCTGCAAAGACATTTAATGAAATTGAATAAGGAAATTCAGAGCACCACATGAGAATACCAGTGGAATAATCTGGAAAATTCATAGCAGTGCCTGTGAACACCAGCAGAGTGATCTTACATAAAGAATTTATTGGTCTTCTTCTGTGCAAATAAGAGTCTTCTACTTTTCAGCAGACATCTGCATTATTTAGTACTGTGTTAAATAGCTCTCCTTCCTGGTTGACTGGAATCTTAGATTAGCTATAATCACTTCATGTCTTGTGATTTTCCCTTTCTCTATAGGTGGTTCATCTCCATAGAAATATCTTTTTCTTTTTTAACCACTTTTATTTCCCTTTGGTCTTAGTTTACTTTATAAACAGATAAAATGGAAAGTGTATATTTATATGTAATATGGATTGCTAAATATGCCTTATGTGCCATGGAAAACTAACTCTCTGTTCCACAGGATATCTGAAAAGGGTAAATTCACTATTATGATCCCAATCTGGACATACAAGTTGTCGGTCTTACACTGTCAGTATGTACATCGTATGTCTCCAAGTTTATGGTTTCACTAATGAAACACAAATCCTGCAATATGCTTTTGCCACATCTTTTTACATTTTATTGCCATAGAAGGTTGCCTGGGCTTTCAGTATCCATAGTGTACCACAACCATCATGTAATTCCACCAGAAGTCAGCACTGTACTCTGCACTAGTTCCAGTGGGGAATCTCCAAACAATGTTAAGGAGAAGCCTTGTCTCTCAGTCATAGTAAAAATTCAGTATTTTATACTCATAGTTACCATGATTACTAAAATTCTTATGCTGGATCTTTTCCTATATCAAGAAAGTTACAAGATTCATAGAGCAGAGGTGTGATTTGTGCTGCTTTTGCTCTTCTTCCATTAGTTTGAGGATTCTGTATGGCTTTTTAGATATTCTGCAAGAAATCTCTACTCAACTGTTCCATTCCTAGGAAGGAAGCAACACACTTCTAGAGGATGATGATCTAGGGTTGTATTCTGCATGCCTGTAGAGAGTTGTGCATCACAAATTAAAACCAATGGGTACTTATGTCACATCAACTTTGTTTCAGAGTAGAATAAGAAAATCTGGCCCTTGCAGAATGTGACTGTAACTTGCATATTTTAGTACCATGATCTTCTCTTTATATAATACTAACAATCTGGCTTTAGTTTTGAGCAAATGTTTTGTATGATTACACACAAAATTTCTTTCAGAAATATGTAATCAAAGTCTTTGTTTTCTTTCTATTGTATTTTCTTTCTATTTTAATTAAAATTACTTTTTGGTGTTTTTTGATCTTATCCTTTCTCTAGTGTTAATCCTTTCTCTTATCATTTCCAAACAAGTTGAGCATTGTGTACATCAGTTTTATTTTCTTCCCATCTGATATTTAGAAGTTAGACTCCTTAGTAACCTAATCTAGAAAACCTTCCTCATGGACTTATGCTGACATTTTCTTAGTACTTTCATTTTTGTTCCCTTCACAGTGAGCGTACTTCAGTTTCTTTTACCTCATTTGGGCTGTCACTTGGGGTTTTTGTCTTACATTGCAGGTAGTATGTGACTATTATTAATTCTTCTTTCTCCCTATTTATTTTCGTTCTGCAGTTTGTCTTTGCTTGTCTCCTCCTTTTCCTAACAATTTCTCTCTTTTTCATGGTACCTGTTATCTTCTTTGCTCATCCTGTTTTTAAGTGAATGGTACCATGAACTGACACCAAGAAATTGTTCCCAGCTGGTTTCCAGGAGAGCCTGGGCACATCTTTACATAAGTTCCACGGAGCTTGGTTTCTGAATGGCCTAAACAGACCTTTTTTCTTGCAAACATCCCCTTATATCTTGTCTGTCTGCTGAAAATACACTTGCAAAACTATTTCTAAAAGCTTGAGACAGCTTGAGGAGGAAGGCTGCTGTCTCAGTGTCTTAACATTCAGTGTCAGTCCCTTAGGGGGCAAGGGGATCAGTACGGAGGCCAGCATTTCTGGTTTACAGAGTAACTGAGATTATTGTGTGTTCTAGATGTAAACATCAAGTATTCAAAATCCTCTGTAACTGATAGAGGAAAAAAAATAACAAAACAAATAACCTCCTGAAACAGGAGAAGCTCTTCTATCCCAGTGGTAACATTTGCATGTATTTCTCATCCTTCTAAATTTTTTGTGCAGGCTATAAAAAGAAAAAGGCAGTTTTTCATTAGATATTGTACTATGGTAATCTTATTAACATTTCAGTACTTTAATTGCTTTGGTATTTTATTTTTCTTATTACGTTTGGGATTTTTTTAGGTTGGAAATAGATGTAATTTCCTGAAACTACTTGCATTCAGAGAGTTTAGGTACAGCTTACTGGCAATTGTATTCTATTTAACATCTGTAATACCTTAATATCATTGTATATATTGGAGAAGTTACATTATAAACTTAGAAATGTGAGCCAGAATTATAAGTTCAGAAAAACTAGTCCCACAGTAATATCTACTGTTCTGGTGGGTCGGCCAATGAAAATCTTCGGAATATTAGGCTTTATCATTTGTTCAGGCTGAAGTGCACACATAATTTATTTCAGTGCAATGGTTTTCTGGACAGCATGAGAATTGTGTCACAGGGAAAACTAGTGTGAACTTTAGGTGTTAGTTACAACTAAATATCTGTACTGCAGTCCTATATTAATCAAATTTAAAAAAAAAAAATTCCTAGCAAGTATGTAGATTGTTCCAAAACAATATTAGCACACTTTTCACAAAAACCTGCTGAACATAGACATGATCATTCAACAAATTATTTTATTTCTTGCTATTTTATTATAATTGTTAATACTTAAATTTGCCAAAACACCATGACAATACACAGTAGGAAATCTGCAACGTTGGTCTGACTCACTAAGAATGTTTTCACTCACTTCTGACTTGTCTCTGCTGAGATAGTCTCCTTGGTGAGTTTCAACCTGCTCGTTGAAAAGTTAGCACTGATGGCTTCCCTGAACACCTTCTGCCAGAAGAAGAAAGTGTTTTCTCTAGAGATATTTTAAATATGCTTCTTGTTGGATAGAATCCAGATTGAGACTAATGAATTAAGGAGTCTAGTTAATACAGAATAATTAATAACCTAACAGCAGACAAAGAACTAAAAATTGAAGGATCAGCTTGATTTAAATCACAATTTAAAAAGAGCAATGTTTTTGTGAGGCAAGGCAGATCCAGAATCCATGGAGAATCTACTAGATTAAGACAGTATGCGAAACATGATTTAGAATATTCTATATTTTTTAAAAAAGGCTTTTACTAACTTCAAGATGCTTTTAACAATTTTTTTATGCTTAGATAATCATTCCACTTATTCTACTCAGCACCCTAGGTCAGAGTAGCTTTAGTCTTCACATAATATATATTTTTCAATCCTGTCAGAACAAAATTTTATCTGTATCATTTTGTCTCCTTTCTTTGCTTATTACCCACCTCTTTCCTTCCATTCCAGCTTAACACAAGTATATGTCCTTTTTGTTCTTTTTCTTTGTCCTTACCCATCTTGCCTATTGGCTCACGTTCATCACCCCTTCTGCCATTCCTTCTACCTCCATGGTTGCTCTCGTGCTCTATCTGCAGCATTTGAGAATTTTCTGAAGCACAGATGGCAATTAATCTCCTTGACTTCATCCACAAAGTGACATTTTATTTTAAAGAAAGGCAATTTTCATTTTATCTGGTCTATTTTTTATCTATTATAACTTAATGAGAAAATAAAAGTTTATGTGAACTGTATTAGATGCTGCAGAATAACTTAATAGCAATGCTGTCTTCAAAACTATATATATAAAGTTATTGTTGTAATACATTTTCTTTAAATACAGTAGACACTAAATGTAGCTATATTGCAATACAATTCTGTCTGGCTTTTAAAGAGGTAGTTGAGTGATTCTTAAAATTTTCATCCATCTTTTTACTCTTTGCTTTATTCCCTTGGAATAAGTCTGGCTATTTCATCCTCTGTACTCTGATGAACAGAGATTTTATGACCTCTCTGTAATGAGTGGATGGGGAAGAAATAGATTTCTATATTTGGCCAGTGTTGGGTTATATATATTTTTTTCCTTTTGTGAAAGGAAGGCTTAAGTGAAAGTTATTCCTGTAGATGCACATAAGGCTGAGGGAAAAGCAGAGATCTCTTAGTACACTTTTTGACACAAGCAGCTCAGTTGGAGACTCAGCACAGATGGTTTAAAGGGCTGTTGTAAGGACTGTGAAACAGTCTCTGGACTTCTCAAAAGTCCTAATCTCTTTAGGGCAATGAGAGCTTGTAACTGAGCACATAGAGGTCTGAGAGGAGCTGCTGCTGGCAGAACTCCCAGACTTCAACCACCAGTAAAGGTCACAATTGTTTAAAGTATATAATATAGGAATTGGAAGGGATTTTTTGGAATAGTCACAAAGTTGCTGTGTATTTGTTTTTGTAACCGTTTTTTCAATCAGTTATGAAAAGATAGGCTTACAACACAGTTTTGATGTTAAAAAAATGTTACAATGGCTGAATTACTGTCAAATAAGGGAAATGGGATTTTTGCAATATAATCAGAATTATATATATTAAAATAAATTTCATCATCATCATCTCATACCATCTACAGTGTTAAATTTGCTGCACACTTTTGAGTTGTTCAAGTATCTATTCCATACAGAAATCGACTTAATCTAGTTTTCACTTGAGTATGAATCAAAAAGCAATGTAAAAAAAAAAAGGCTGGAAGTGCTTTGGTATTAGAATGTTAGGGAAAAACATAACCTGTCTCATTTCCAGATGCATTCTCCCATCCCCAATTATGTCAGAAGTTTAGCTGCATTTTTATTGCATTTTTTAATGTAGACGTGAACCTGACTTTGAATCTTTTGAAAACCATTCAAAGTTAATCTAACAGGCCTTTGAGCTTTTTTTATTGTATTATACATGTAAAGTGTGTATTGGAAGTTGTTTTTTGAGTGATGATAGAAATATGCTCCTAAGGACTTGTTATCATTAAATATTTCCTTTCATAACAATAAAAATATTAGTCATTGCCTTGAGAAAACCAGTGTGGATAATGATGTGTCAAAATTCATCTGGCGGATCCAAATGGTTCTCAGCCTTATTTTTTGTCTTTCATTAGGAGGTGTCACTGTCTTGACCTGGAGAAAAATATTGAATTTAGTGCCATCTTAAATCTGCATATTACCATTTTATAAAGAATGGCACAGCTCCCACTCTGCCACATCAACAAGCTGAAAATTTACTGTGGCTAGTTTTTTAGAGAAGTTCAAGTAGAAAACTTCGAAATCTGCTGATCTAAGCCTATGGTCAGTAGGAATGTTTCCAAGTTTAGACAACAGAGTAGAGAGGTGTTGCTGAAAATCTTTTCACAAATGCTGGTCATGAGAGAACATTTAGGAGGCACAGTCTCCTTGAGCCAATGTTGAATTTATAGGCAGTGCTGGGAAGAACAACCACACAACCCAGGTAATCTCCTCTATAGTGAATTGAGCCTTCTAGGACTCAGAGCACATGACACTGCAAGCCATCCCTCCATTGCTTCAGCTGTGTGGCTGTGAAATGATTTTTTAAAGCCTTATTATAGACGAATTCCAGATAATCTGACCTCATTACTTCTGGAATAATGTTTCTGGTTTGAAGTAGGGAACCTCTCTTGATGACTATTATTCTGTGTCAAATACTTTGTCCACTGGAGAATAACAATGAGAAGATAGCACAGACTGATATTGCAGTTTGAGAACTATGTGTATGTGCAGAAAGTTTTATTGAAGATTGTAACTAAATATCTTCTATAACCTAAGTGCTAAATAGAACGTGTGACTTAGGATGTGTGTCAGATTTTTGCTTCCTTTTCTTTATTTTTTCTTTTCCATTTAATTTAGAGGGAGAAAATGGAAAAGTAACTAACATTTAAATTGATGTGACAATTTTTGCTGTCTTACCTAAACAGATCCATTTTTACATTTAAGTAGATTAAATGACCCAGTGTTTCTTATATCAATGCTATTTTATTTCAAAGTTCATTCCTGTCTTCAGCTTTATCTGTCATTATGGCACATCAACAATTACACTGACTCCAGTCAGTCATGAAGTTTGAGACTCAGGGGGTCTGATTATCTCGCCCTGAAATTTCAGAGTCAGCTTTAAATATTTATGCAGATAATTAATTTTTGCTCTTCCTATGCAGGATTGACATCTTCAAATACGTGATATATGGTGTAGCAGCTGCATTCTTTGTATATGGCATTCTGCTGATGGTGGAGGGATTCTTTACAACTGGTGCCATCAAGGATCTCTATGGAGATTTCAAAATCACCACTTGTGGCAGATGTGTGAGTGCCTGGGTAAGTGGCTAAGAAAGCTTTTGTGCTTACCACAAATTCAATATGCTTTGTATTTTTTAGTGCCTTGTGATGTTTATTTTTTGGTATTGTTTCTCTTTAATATTTTGTGATACCTCAGTTCAGTGCTTAAAAATTACAGCAAAGGAGATCAGAATGTTATAAATATTCTCTGTATTGTTGAAACGCTAAATAATTCTTGCTACTCAGGAGCAATGAATTCCACCAGCTCAATGAGAAAGCTCGTTACCTCAGCAACATAAGGTGTACTGAACAGGACTAAAACTGTAAGGCCTCCAGCTCTACTGGGAATTAAATATTTCCCTTTGTAATATTTTCAGTTATTTTAGGAATCTTGCCTGTTCCTTTTTGGAACAAGCTGAGACCAGTCATCGGGTTCTATTTTGTTTCTAAATGGCAAACAGCCCATTATTTACTGCTGTGTTAGTCTCTGGTTTGGAGAGACCATTCACTTATGACCCTGGAAAACTTGGATTAAAAAAAATCTGATTTGTACTAGGACTTAAATGGAATTTTATCATACTAAAATTACTGATTGTTTCAACTGGGATTGTGTTAACATTTATGTTCCATGTCAGGTAAGTAACTATTTTTTTGATATTTTACTGTTCTGCATCTAAGCTAAGAGGCCTGTGGACTTGGTAGCTGTTAGAGTTGTATATTTCTGAAAATGCAGTCTGCATCAAAACCTCATATTTTGGGATGAATACTAAATGAATAAATACAGCCAAATAAATCTGGGTTAAAGTACACTTATTTTTTATTCTGTATTAATGATGTACAATATATATAAATGAGTAGGCAGAGCTGGGTTTCCCACTGTACTCAACTACAACTGTCAACACTTAATAAAGTGGAATACAGTCTAAACAAATATAAGCAATAGATATTGCCAGTCACATAAAGACTCTCAAAACTAGTATTTTGAATATCCTGATGTTTAAGATTAAACTGGACACAGATGATCGGCATCTTATAAATTAAGGAATACAGTCTGTAGATCATCTCTACATAGATATAACCTGCACCACAGTAATGCTGGTTTTTTGTCTCTTTTTCTTTCATTCTTGTCATCATTGTATGATTTTGGCACTTTGACTAAGATTGTTTAAAACCTTTAAATAAATATATATAAAAAAGACTTAGAACATTTTAAATAAAGAACAGTCGTTACTTATGCCAAAACTGCCTTCATCTTCTGGAAAGAAGCCTCTAATCTGTATTCACTGAGGACCTACTAAGTTAGTTCCAATTCTGTATTGAGTAGCAAGATTTTTAGAACACTGTTTTTCTTCACAGCTCCCATGAATGCCTGTCCTCAGTATTGCAGCACAGCAGTGCTACATCTTCTCACAGTTTTAATTACTGTAGTTCTACAGCATATGTCTAGAAGAAATGAATGGCTAAACAGCTATCCTATGGTTAATATCATTGCTGTTATTATTAATGCTTCATTACATTATTTCCTTCAACACTTTGCTCTCCTCATCAGCAATTTGCAGTGTTTGTATTTTACTTTGGAAAGCCCTGGGTTGATACACATTGTGCAGCTGGGGTTAAGGCTGTATATTGTGTATGATCACAATTACAATAATACATAAATTAGTTTGAGTTAAATACCTTGTTGTCATTATTCTTGAAGTCAGTGGAAGTTTTTTTCTTTTTCCTGGTGAAAAAACCCCACAAACCTTCTGTTTGATTGCTTGTCTCATTTTGATGATGTGTCAGTAAAATTCCTATACCAAATGTCTGGAGTTGTTTTGCATTATTATTCTGGCTTTAGTGTCTGTGCTCTAGAGAGTATATGTCAATTAAAACTTGATATCCTTTTGACTAGGTTGATTTTCATTGTCTCATACTTAATTCTTAAGGAAAAAAACCTTAGATTTTTATATATATATGGAATTAGAAAATATTTCAATCTAAGAGAGACATGTTTAGAATTTGTTCAGCTCCTTAACACATGCAATGATATAAAGAAATGAGACCTAAGAACAAAAAGAAGAATAGTGGAGAGGTAGATGAAACCTAATCAGTATTGTGTGTCAAGGCCAGATTGTTCAGTTGTTAAAAATGTGCTGTAATAAATTTTGTTCTGTATGGTTGCCAAAATGAGAAAATGCTATTGAAGGGGGTTGGCAGATACTACATGACACAAGAAAGCTTCCTTGTATAAAGTTTTAAGCTAGTAATTTTGTAAATATTAAAATCTAAACTGTCAAAGATTAAACATTTGGTTTCTTTTAGCAGTGTCTTAATACTAACAGAAATGTATATACAGGATATTTGTGGTTTTGAAAAATTAAAATTATAAAAATGGTTCCACATTAAAAACACCTTTGTAAAAACTCCAGTTGTGACCAGGATTCCACATCAAAGTTGTTGATGTCTTTCTAAATAGAAGTTTAAGCATGTTAAAATCTGAAAATTAAGTCCTTCAGCTTTGCCATCACCACCAGTTCTATATCATTAGTATTTTGCATGAGCAAATTTGTTATGTATGTGACTAAACTAAACTAAAAATCAATAAAAAAATTTCAAGAAGGAAAATTTATTTTAACTTTTTATGGATAAGTTGTCTTTCTATATATGAAAATATGAAAAGTAACATCTTTTTCTCTTTCTTAAGAAATATTTTTGAAAATCAGGCTTTTAAGAACACCAATAGCCAACATCTGAAAGAACTTTTCATGTGCCCTTCCTGACCTTCCTCCTTAGCTACAAATAGCTCACTTTATAGCTTGGAATGGACAAAAGGAATTTTTTTTGCCTGAAGTAATGGAAAAAGAAATAGCTCAGCCTAACCTTCCCAGTTACTGTATAGTTGACTTATCAGCTGATATGAGCATTCAGGGGGTTGGCATCCAAGTCATGTCAGTGCTGCCATGGAGTAGAGCCTCTCACATCTGAGACAGGCCTTGTGAAAGTGACAGTGAAGACTCTTACTGGCAATGTTTGCAGACTTAATTTACTGTGAAAAGTAAAACAAAAGCAGTAAGACAATGCCAGTCACATTTGAGGAGGGATGGCTTTTTTTTTCTAGGCTTCATTTTTCCATGCCTGAACATGCTTTTAGAGTATTAAATAAACAGTCATATATAACTGTGCTGCAGCATGATTAGTAAAGAATGGGAGACAGGCCTGAAGCCAACTGTAACACTGTTTTCATGTTTGCAATTTAATATTCTTCCTATTTATATTCAGCTCCCTTGGCCATGAAAAGCCTCATTTACACCTTGTTTTAGAATATCTGCTTACAGACTCAATAGAAAAAAATGAACAAAGAAATACAATGACACTTTCCCCCTCATGTTGTGCTATAAAATGGAAAAGGAGGTTTGGGGTTTTTTTTTTAATTTCATCAGAAAAAATTATATAAAGACCACATTGTGGCAGTTGTATTTCTATTCTTTGTACCTTGCTTTTCGAAAGAACCTTGTTGAGGCTTTAAAGAAAGATGTCTTATATTCTAAACTGCACTTACATATACCTTCTGTATCTTTAGTTTTAGAAATATTTTATTTTAATTACTGATAAGGATTTTTCTGCCTTTGAAAATAACTCTGGCTACCTGATTACCTGTGAATAGCATATGCTATATCACATGTCCTTCTTGAGTGCCTAAACCAAAACATGAACTTCTCAAAATATTTCCGGATTTTATTTTGCAAAAAATCCATGGAAGCTTCACAAATGTTTTGAAAAAACATCTGTGAACTTGTCACTTCATCTTTTCCTTACCAGACCAGTTATTCTAGAGGCAGTGAAACTGCATCATTTTGACATTTGATTCTTTGTGTAACAGGAGGAAGGAAGTTCGGTGCAGGCTCATCTGGCTTTCCCACCCAGAACAGATGTATTATTTGTGAATGTTAGAAATGAAGATCTCATTTCTGAAAATTAGATACCAGGGCTGGATATTCTGGGGAAAAAATGCTGATCTGACAGACAGGAAGGCCTTGCTTCTGATTAGATTCTGCTCCATCTGAGGAATGTAGTATGCTTCATACCATATTTGTAAGAAATAAAGGACCTTCTCTCCAAGACAGTAGATATACTTATGGGTCCAAAATCCTTTAAACCAATCTTAACTATGGAAAGTATCTAAAAATCTCTTGTCCTCATACATGTTTAGTTGTGTCTGCTGTAAGGAGTTTTAAACCGTGATATGGGAAAAGGGGAAGGTGAGATTCATAGTGCTCTGACCTTTCAGATTGCTCAACTGAAAATCAGAAACACATTTTTTTTCCACAAATTACCCAGAAGCTAATGGAGTAGTTAATTTCAGAGGGAATACATTATGACACAGATAAATCCCACCTAATTAAGAATGTCACCAAGGTTGTTAAGACAAAGGCCTATGCTCCTTCAGTAGTTAAAGGAGAGTGAGACTTAGGCAAACTTTGTCGGATGAACTGAGTTTTTTTGTGACTTGTCCTATTTTCTGCAAAGAGACTAACGCTCAAGTCTTTTAAGGTATGTCTTTTATATTAAGCTCTTCAATCAACTATATGCATTTAGTTGGATGTATCCTGCCTGGCCCCTTTAGATGGAATTTAGGTGAATAACATTTGCTATCTAAACACTGCTGGAGTTAGTAGATGAAAGAAAACATGTTTTCAACAATTTTATCGGTTGGAGGAATTAATCTTATCCCTGGATACTAAGCCAGTGTCAGAATTTCTTTGGAGAACTGTATTCCTTGCAGTTTTCTGCTCCTGATCTTGAAATAGGAAGAACAAGCTCTAGCAATAGCTCAAAACTCAGTTGAATGGTTAGTAGAGTAATCTTAATGTCATTCTCTCCCAACTGCATTGTTAATATACATATGGCATCTTGAAAAGAAAGAAGAAAGCAAGGGGGATTTTTACTGTTTCTTGTATTTTTAGAAATATTTTGCAATGAGCTCAGAAATAATTTTGTTATGCATATCTAGGTGCTGAGTCTACTTTTTTCTGTCTTATTTCTGTAATCTGTCTAGGCCTTTTTGTTTTCCTTTATTGTATAGCTCCCGATTTTCTCACTTATGAATATTTCATGTATAATCATACTTCCATTTGATATTACTTTTCTCCCATAACTTCCCATATGTTGTATATGCAGCCCTTTTGTTGGCTGTGGTATTCATCACTTCCTTTAATAGAGGAGTGTGCCAGACATTGTAATGTGCCTTGCCAGTACCTGCTCATCTTCTCTTGGTCTTCCTGCTCGCTGACAGCAATGTTGTTGGTGGTGATAAACTGCATGAACTGGATGTTTTTGCTTCAGATTGTGCTTTGTGTCTTGCACATTGATGACAGATATTTTTCTTGGCATGTAAGCTCAGTCAGTGAGTATTTTTTGTTAATTAAACTGCTGTCATACGTTTCCGAAGTATGCATAAATTGCTCAAGATGATAGGTTTATTTCCCCTATGTTCAGATAATCCATCTCAGCTTTGACTTGAATGTTTCATCAGATGATGACAGTTTTCCCTGATCCTTGTTCTCACCTGGATAACTTATTAACTACATCTAGACATCTCACTCCTTTTATAGTTATTTAAGCCTTTGAATATCAGTGGTATTCTCATGAATTCATTACTTTTATGGTGAAAGAAAACCCACAGAAACTGTGTACCTTTGTTCTTCATGTGAACTTCATCTTCCTGTTGATGTCTTATGAATTCATAATTAGCTTTGTAAATATTTTTTGGCATTGCTTGCACAGGAGGGAGAGAAACTTTTAAATTTATTTAAGGTCACAATAAAAGCTTAAAGGCTGTGCTATTGACTTTGAATGCTTGTCAAGACAGGAAACAAGCAAGAAAGGTCTCTACCTCTTCGTTTTCACATAGGCTTCTCAGAGCCTATTAAGAATATATCAGGAAAGGAAACACTTTTTTTTTGACAGCTGAATATTAACTTTGAGTGACACATTTGTTTAGACTTAAAACTATTATTTCTACTTTAAGCTTCAACGCCTTGTGTTCAGCTACAAACCATGGAATCTTCCTGAAAAAATGTTGCAATGCAAATTTTGGAGACGTGAAAAATGTAAACAATCTGTATTGCTCAGTCCTTTCCCAGCTGAGTGCTATATCTTCATCTGTATATAGAAAACTTGTCATCAATGAAAACCATTAGAGTATGGTTCAGGATTTTATAAAAAAAATTATCAGCTATTTGGTAGCATGACCTGGAAAATTTGCTACTTGGACTGGCCTACATTGTCAGGGAAAAGGTAATGATGGAACTGATTTTTTTTTGTACTTTATGTCTTTGAATTGGACAGTTACATGACATGAACATATAAAGGAGAGCACATGAAAAAGGAGTATTTAATGAAGATATCTAATCCATATTTTAAAAAGCCAGTTTTAATACAAAATTTTTTATCTTCAATCACATTTAAACACAAAGCAAATAGTTTAGCTATATTCCCAGACTGAACCTCCTAGCATTAGAGAAATACCACCAGCAAGAAAAACAAAAGAAGGAGGAGAACTCTGTGAATGTGAAAATATGAGCATGTGCATTTTGAGAAAGAAATAATTTCTGTCTGAAAGATGGTAAAAAAAATTACATAGGAAATTCTGCTTTTGTCAAGCATCAGTAAAGACCCAATGCTTTCTATAGGGCTTCAGAAGCCTGTCAAAAATTGTAGTCTTGCCTGAAGGATATATAAAGCAGCTAATGATAACTTTAGGCAGCACAATGCTACAGACCCATCTACATTCTAAAGAAAATTCAGGAATAAAAAATAAATTAGAATATTTGGTTTCTAAGGAAGTACCAAAGAGACAAATTATATGATCTTAAGGTAAAACAGTCTTGCATCAATGCAAAGCCTTCTTCAAACTGATATTTCATCCATTTGTTTATTAAGAGATATATCAAAAAGTGAACCAATTTGTTAGACAATAATTTCTGATGTGACTGTGGAAATCTCCTACACTGCTACCAACAAATCAATAGCATAAATTAGAAAGTAGGCCAGTTTTGACATGTGTCTAAATGGTTTCCAAAGCAATAGAAACAAAGCATGGAATATTTTAACCATGAAAAACACATTTATAAAAACCTATGTGCAGATGAAAAGCAGAAAGTAACAGTAAGATTTGATCCTAATTTTGACAAAATCAGTTTTTCTTCCATCTAGACTATCTGTAGAAGAAAAATGTTTTAAAAAGTCAAACAAAATTGTTCCAAAATATAATTACAATTTTCTGGGATTTTTTTATTTTTCTGTTAATGTATTTTAATAATCAAAGGAAATTCTCATTAGGTAGTATTCAGTATATGAATGAATTTCAGTTAAGCAAACCTGAGAAATCTGTCCCTCTATGGAGAGAAATTTGGACCAGTATTGGCTTTTTTTTTTTTTCCTCTTGAAGCAGTTGACTTGAATGCAAGCCAAGGAATATCAACCACATGACAGTAATAGCACACCATGAAATCTATCCATGTTTCAACAGACTTTTGGAGCTGTGCCTGGGAGTATAATATGTTAGAGAGAAAGAGAGGATGAACATGTTCTGTAGAGGCAATAATAAATGTCCAACAAGTGATTGTTAACAATGAAAGTGATGTTAGAGAAAAGACTTTGCATGTGTGTATTTTCTGTGGTTTACAATGCATTTAGTGATAATATCAGAACAACAGTCTCTTCCAGAAGCATTGTATATAAAATGAGACAAGTTGAAATATTTTTGCTTCTTCTTTTATTTCTCTCCATGAATGAGGCATGAATTTGGAGACGCTAGTTACTACAGAAGTGGAAATGTTAGAGGCCATTTCCTTGTGAGGGACTCAACAGTTCTTCTTAAACATGTTAATGTCTAGAGATATCTGTACACATTATTTTTTTTAATTTTCTCATTTGTTTATATTTAAATAAATAATAGAATTTTTTGTTCTAGACGAATAAGCAGCTGAGGCTGTTTGAGCTTCTGCATTGTTAAAATGTTTTCCAGAGGAACTCAGCAAGTTTTCTACTTGCTCTCTTTCATATTTGCATATGGGGAATTATACATGTAAGATGCTGTCACAGAAAAAATCCATTGGGAAGAGGTGGAAGTATCTATGTAGAGATTCTTCTTTAAAAAATGAAAAAAAAAATTGCAAAAATCTGCTGGATGAAATCTGAACCTCTGAAAAGAACTAAACTCCTGTAAGGTAATAATACAAGTGATGAACAGGAGCAAATATTTAATCTTTAAACTACTCTGTCATAAAAGTTTATTGATAAAGAGTCCTTATTGAGTCTGGACTGTTGATGTAAGGTATAATCAGAACCCTGCATAATAGAAAACTGAATGCAAATAAACAACAGGTCTGAAGTGGGAACACTTGTAGTGCTTTAAATGTGACTTCTTTGTCAGATTTAAAGAGGTTAGTGTCTAAATCTAAACCTGAAGAGAGAACTGTGCACTCTATCAGTACTCTCCCAGTACAATTCCATCAAGACAAATTTCAGCATTTGAGAAAATAAGTGTCAGCTGCAATGAATAATTTAAGAAGAGTATGCAAATGCACTTATGTAGAATGTGCACAGGGTAAAGAGACAGTAGCAATAAATCAGAGGAATTTTTTCTGGGTAAAATGAACAACATGAAGCAGTAGGCCTGAAACCAAAGGTCAGTTATGAATTTGAGGCTGGGCAAATGAATGCTACAACTAAATAAGTTTTTATTAGTATTGAATCCAATATATAGACAATTGAAAGTGAATTAAATGTTTTAGAGACAGGACAATTCAGGAAGAAATTGAAAAGATCCTTCTGTTCATGCTTCTGTGTAGCCAAAAATTCCAACACAGTGCCGTGTTCCGGCATTTCCTGTTTGGAAAATGCACCCAAATCCAGGACTACACTGCACTGCAGAGGCCAGCTGCTTCCCAGTATTCCCATAAGAGGCAGCCAGGCTATCCCTGGGCTTATTCTGGGTGGTGTTCAGCACTGCCAGGGTTTCATAAAGAAGCATGATAGGCTTTGAGCAGGATGGATGTACATGATTTCTGTAGGTGCAGTTTTGATCTCTAGCAAAAACCATCTAAGAGAATTTCTGAAGCTGTGAAGAGGTTTGGAAGGAACCTCTTCATTCACGTAGCTGAAAGTATGCATTTTTTGTGTGTGTCATAGGATAATAAATCTAAATGTGATGCAAACACAGCAAGGTCTTTTTGCAACTCTTTGCGTTGAGAGCTCACATCAGGGAGTTCATACAAAATAAATATATGATGATATTGAGAGAAAGTGTAAAAGTAAGTACTGAGTGGTTTGGAACAAAGATAAAATTACATGGCCACATGAGTTTGCTGGAGTAAAGTTTTATTTGGGCACTTAATTTGTTGCTCTGTTTCTGTATTATTTTTCTTGTTGTAAGCAGTAGTGTCCTCATAAAATGAAGTGAATGAGATTTAATTTGTTTTCCTTCCATTCCATTTCTGTTTGTAGAAACTGTACCTTTTAGATAAGATTTCACTGTCTCTGTCCCTAGGGTCACTGAAGCCATCATACAATGTTTCTTCAGGGGTACTAAATTATTTATAACAAAACTAAAATAAGAACAGTGTTTGAAATTTAATGAATATGCTTTTCATAGGACAAGTACCCATGAAGTAGAAAGAAGGAGGGAAAAAAAAAAACCAACAAAACAACCAGTAACTGAAATCTTGATCTTATTAAAATAGATAGGATTTGTATCATGTTTTCAGTAGAAAAAGGATTTCAACCAGTCATGACCACCAGGGAAGTTGTGCTCTACACAAACAATTTCAAAATATGCTCTGCTCTGCTGACATTGGTCTGTTTTGATTAAAAAAATCATTCCAGAAGGTTGATGCTTTGCCTGCTTTGATAATTTATAACTCAGAAAAGCCATTACAGGCACTGAAAAGCTTACAAAATCTGGCAAGAGCATTTTGCCAGCTGCGGTGATGATACCAAAAAATTAAGCACTAAAAAGGTTAAAGATTTGTTTGTTCAAATATTTTTTAATTTCAGCTATTCTTTGCAAATGTGAACTGAGTTTAAATTAATGATCTTTTATCTTCGTGATTTGGTAGATGAATTTCACTATCACTTCTACTTTGTTTTGGGTTTATGTGTTTGGCTTCTTAGAGTGAAAATCGAACGCATCAGAGAAAGTAATTCTCACTATAAACACAATAGACAGGATGCTAAAGAACTAACTATCATACCTCTTTAAGAAGCTATACTATTTCAGAAATCTTCAGCTTGTCACGTAGCAGAATGCTACTTCAAAGGAGTAAGATCCCTTTGAATCTCAGGAGACTGTGTTCTGAATTTAATTCCTGGAGTGAACAGGCTCCTTAAGCATTCCTTGTAAGTTCTCTTGAGCAAAGAGGGAAGGTTGTAATAGGAGAGAAAATGATCTAAAAAACTATGTTATTCTTTCCTGAGCTTTTTTTAATCAAATAATTCATAATTTCATTCAATTATAAAAAGAATTTATAAGCTACTACTTGAAATTACTACAAACTAATGATTTGTTGTGCAAGGTTAAACTTTTTTTACTGCCCTTACAGCAGGAAGTATATTACTGCCCAGATCACATTTCTGTGGTTTACTTCACTGATATCAGTGATACCAGCTTCCAAGCATAACCCATAATTACCACATGGTTTCACTTGAAGTTTTTTATTTTAGTTATCCTCACATAAACAAAGGAAGCTTGCATATTTTTTCCCGTCTTCTTGGTGTTATGACATAAAATCAGGTATGTCATTGGCCACTGGCTCTTCAGGTGAAAGCAACTGACAGAGGAACATTGAAGTTCTTCCTTTTCTAAAATATGTTTTTTAAATGAAATTATTCATCATTTGAGCAACTTGTTCTGAGATACTCAACCAATCAGATTAATGTTTTTCAAGCGAATCCGTTCCATAACAAGCAGACATTTCTCTCTGAGAAAACAGCACTTGTGACTCACAGCAACTGTCATCTGACAGATCTCTACTATCATTTTATGCCCAAGGCAGATTTTTTAGAGGCTAATAAGCTCTGTTTTCCCCATCTTTGCTATACTAGTGCTTTGCATTATCTCAGTGGGGATTTTTGAGTAGGCTTCTTCATTATTACTACAGATCAGAAAATAAATAGATATTAAAAGAATTTGTAATGCTCATGGTAAGGCCTATCTTTTTTTCTCCATTTGGTGCTAATCACAAAATAGGAAAATTCTCAAATCTAAATGAAGTCCAATCATAAAAACAGTTATTACATTTCTGTAATGTAACTAATATAAAAGATTCAGTACTCCATTAAATTATTATGGATGTGCTACACTGAGACGTCCTAAATATATTAAGTATTGTTTATTTCACAAATTTTAGGGGGATGACAAGTAAGACTTCAGACTTACTTGTTTTTGACAAGCTAAAAATATAGTCTAGGAGGCTGGTTTACTTTTAAAACACTTCTAGAATAAATGAGAATTTAAAGTCTGTACCAAGACAGTCTTCTTTCTTATTTATTATTCCTGCCTTAGAAAAAAACGAGTGCAACTTTTTATCTTGATAATAAATTAAAATCGGACATAACGCTTTATTTGGGAATTCATATCCCTGAATCTACATTTCTAAGTCATTTTCCAAGTAATTATTTGTAAGTGTATGCCTGGGGCTGAGCCAGATGTTGTTTCATTAACTTTAACATGTAATATGGAAAGAAAAAAAGAAAACAGTAAAAGAACAATAACAACAACAACAAAAGAAAGATCATGTACAGAACAGTATTTACTTTGTCAACTATTTGCTCTTCAATACATGGAATAGAATTTCTAATATATGAACAAATGATGCATGGAAATGTCTACAGCAGTACTCAAGGGTGTATATTTATTTTGGACTTTGCTATCACTTTTTCTATTTTACAAGTTGGGTTTCTAGTAAGTGGGTTATTGGGAAAATTTGGTAAAGAAGACAGCCATTATCTGCATGAATGCATTTTTAGAAATCTTTATGTATAAATTAAACACATCAGTTTTTCTTTTAAACTAGTTGGATGTTGAGGGAAAAGTAAAATCAGTTTGTAACTTTCAAACTGGTAAGCATGGATGTAAAGTATGAGTATTGAAGCATGGAGTACTAACTCAAGAAATGGATAGAAAGCTGGTATCAAAAGTATTAAACAGCTTTTCAAACTACTGCTACGAGTATCATTTACCAAGGGACAATCAGAAAAATTAATCTGAAATAAATTTTAAACTGGATTAACTAAACTACATTAAATCCATATGTAAATATACTTCCTCAGAATTAAAATTACTTTTCTTTAATAATGTTTGGAAGTGAGTTTAAATCAAATTAAGGTCTCTTTAATATTGCTTGAGAACATCCATCCTATTACTTCAAAGCAATAGGAGTACCTCATTTAAAATTCAGACGTTTTGTTGTTTTGGATTGCTTTTCCTGATCAGATCAATGTGGATAAGGCACGCTGCTACAATTTTTAGTATCATTTTAAAACCTTTTAGATTCTGACCTTATTTGATTTCCATAACTAAAATCTGTACTTATATTAGGCTTTTTCCTGTATTACTTGAATTGAGAGATCTCACATTAAAAAAAAAAAAAACAAAACCAAACCAAACAAATCCAAACAAGAAAATATCTTCCGTTTATCCCTTATTTACTCCTTAAGGTTTACTTTTAGGCAGATTTTTGATCAGCTTATTCAGCTTTCAAAAATATTTCTTATTCTTAGAGCCAATATTTTTCTGAGGTAAGTAGCTAGAAAAATATTAGTATGATGATTTTTTTTGTGTCTAGTAATGTGTTTAGATTCATCAGCATTTCTGAAGCCACCAAATGCTGGAGCTATTTGGATTCTATATTTAGAGACTGATTTCCACATTTTACTATGGAGCCTCTTCATATCCTTTCCACAGCATAAGATGAAAAGATGGTTTGTTATTACTAAGTGTTTCCCAGTGGTGTCAGCCCAGCAAAGGAGCAGCCAGATAGCACGTTTACATATTTATGGGACATTTACTTACCTTTTTTTCTGAATCATGAATTTGTTTGTATGTAGAACCCAAATATGTCTGAATGCAATAACAATGGCAAAAATATAGTCTCATTGGTTCAGTGCAAAATGGATTTTCAAGTGAGATTTTGTGGGAGTCATAGACAAAGGCTCGGGTTTTTTTGAGATCCGAATTTTAAAAGCAAAAGAAGCAAAACCTACAGTATTTAATTTTCATTTTTTGCATCATGATTGACAACCATAGGGCCTATTTTCCTAACTATGGAGTAGTGGTGATGAGAGAGAGGGACAGATACGTTTCACAGAGCATGCAGCTGTCTGTGCTTCAGATGCACTGTTTTGCATCCATCGTTGGCACAAGAGTGAGAGGAACATGGAGTAAGCTTGCACTTCTGGAAGCATCATTCTTGTTCTCCAGAAAAATCACATTTGAGCTCTGGCATCATTTTGACCTGATCATTAATGGATTATCAGACCAAAACCATAAATTAAATAAGGACAGAAACAAACAAAGCCTGTCATGGGTACATTTGTTAGTTCTCTGTCGTTCCTTTTTTTCCAATGGTGTATCAGTTAAGTTCTGATTTACCACTGGTTTTGTTTTTCCTTCTTTTACTGCAGTTTATCATGCTGACATACATCTTTATGTTGGCCTGGCTTGGAGTTACAGCTTTCACTTCTCTGCCTGTTTACATGTACTTCAATCTGTGGACCATTTGCCGAAATGCCACCGTAGTGGATGGAGCTAATCTCTGCTTGGATCTTCGCCAGTATGGTACGTAAATGAAAAACACTAAATGAAAAGTAAGATTTCCCAAAAGATAGCATTCCACTGTTTTGCTTCCATGTATCTGAAATGAACTGTTCAGTGTTTCTGAAGCAATTGTTAAATGTCTCTCTCTGCCCTTTTACCCACTAGTCTGGGCAGTGTATAAAAGATGAGCTGCATTTCTGGACCTGAGAAAAATTGAGTCAACCTTGTCTATCTTCCCAGAGTAATGAAAATCTGGCATGGGGCTTTGGCTCAGCCTCTTTTTTAGAAATTGCTGGAATTTGTCTAAAATGCCTAATTAATCATTTATCTGAAGAATGACTTTCATTCTTGTGGTAGGACACTGATCTGGAGATGTGAGATCCTAGGGTATCAGCTGTCTCTGCAGAGGTGAATTGGGACACAAGAAGTTTCATTGCTTTCAAAAACCTTGATGAGGACCAACAATACTGATAGTAACACTCTATGAAAGTGGTGGAAAGAGAGATAAGAGGGCATGAGAATAAAGCCTGAATAGTGGAGGTCAGAATAATGTGGGGATATATGTGTGTTTTAAGAGGATTTGAAATTTGGATAGAAAGGGATTTGTAATCTTAAAATATCTGACGATTCTTGTATTGGTGATGGTAATTCAATTCCTTCCTTCTACAAGAATTGGTTTGATTCTAGATGTTATGGTCTTAGTGATTTCTCAACCCACAGAGCTTTGGGTAATCATATTCTCAAGGGACAGTTTCTTATCTTTCTTTTGTTTCCCTGTGTCTTGGTTTGGGAAGGCTGGCATCTGCCAGGGAAAGCCGGAGCTTCCCTTGGAATGGAGAATGTAAACCACGCCCCCCACCCCCCCACCTTTCCAATTATAAATTTGCGGTTAGAGGCTTTCAGGCAAAGATTTTGGGGGTGGAAATAGCAATTGTTTACTAGTATGAATAACAAAACAAACAAACAAAAAACCTTACAGCATTAATAAAACAATACCAAGNAGAGAGAAAAAAAAAAGACAAACCTAACCCCCCAACACCTTGGCCTAAAATAAAATCATAATATATTTTTAATTGTTGTGTGGAGATATAAAAGATGTTGCTTTTTTTAGCAAAAAAAAAAAAGTTTCATTAATAGTAAACTTTTCAATTAACCTAAAGTAAAATATTTCACATTTTTCTTTCATGAGAGGGAGGAAAAGTTGGCATTTTTTATTTTTTTTTCCTACACAGCATGACAGGTGAGTTTAAAAAGCAATTATCCATATAGATCCCATCAAGTGTATTAATTTTTTCTTTCTATGACCTTTTATTTTGTTAGTAGTCATGACTATTTTTTTATTAAGTCTATCTAGAATTTTCGTAGAACACAAACATATACAGTGTGTATTCTGTGAATGTACCTGTTTCCTGTAAATTCAGTGCAAAAAATACTAATTAATATTAGAAAAGAACCATTTTTCATTTTAAATGAGTAAATTGCAGGGTTTTTTTCAAGCTAGTCTTTGATTTATTATTTGGACATTAACTAAAGGAAGCAAGGTAGATTCTACTTATTATTGCTGAAAAGAGAAACAGTAAAGTATAAGTTTGTGTAATGCTTTTTTATAACTTGTGAGAGGAACTTTGTACCAGATCAATATGTTTGAAATCAATATACAGCACATTTCTTCACATGAGGGTAGAGAAGGTTTGCAAACATTTTAAGTGTATAAACTGGTCGCAAATAATTTCTGGTTTTTTAATCATTGTGCTGATAGGAAATAAAGATACGTTCAAAAATGGCAGAAAAATTGTTACCTACATGCTTCTTACCAGGGCTTTTACTAAATAGATGATGTGTTAGTTTTGTGATGGCTGAAATAAAATAGAATCCTAGAATGGTTTTAGCCATAGGGGCAGAAAGACCTTCATCTAGATCAAGTTGCTCAGGACCTCATCCAACCTGTCCTTCAACATTTCCAGGAGAGGGATGCCCACCATTTCTCAAGGAAACATGTTCCAGTGATTCAACACCCTCACAATAAGGAATTTCTTCACATCTAACTTAAACTTATCCTCTTTCAGTTTAAGCCATTACTCCTTGTTCTACTGCAGCATGCTCTTGTATAAAGTCCCTCTCCAGCTCTCCTTACTGATCCTTTTGGTTAGTGGAAGGCTGCTATAAAGTCGCCCCAGAGCCTTCTCTTCTCCAGGCTGTGCAATCCCAGCTGCCTCAGCTTGTCTTCACAGGAGAGTTGCTCCAGGCTCCTGATTGTCAACAAAACCCAGATATCATTGTTAAAATAAGTTCTTAGCTTTTCTCATATAAAGAAAGTTGATCTGTACCAGGAATTCTAAAGAATGTGACTATTTATTCTTCTCCAGGTATTGTAACTATTGGAGAGGAAAAAAAGGTTTGCACCTCATCAGAAAGTTTCATCAAGATGTGTGACTCTAATGAGGTAAATAAACATCATAATATTTTTGGCAAATCCATTATATATGTTGTATTAGGAAGTAGATGATATATGTTTCATAGTCTGTAATGGTTTAATTCGATGTATGGTGATGAATTAAATCACGGTGAAAATACAGTCAAGCAAGTAGTTTTCCTAGTCTTTTACCAAGCACCAAGTTTAGTCAGTGCAATTTCTCCATCCTTTTGTTTTCTGAATACACTTGTGGTTTTTTTGTTTGGGGTTTTTCAATAATTCCAATATCTTTTTCTTTGTTACTGAGATATTTTTGAAAACTAATGCCCCTGCTTCACAATGAATAGGTGCATATAATGAATCAGTGATTGAAGGGCTTATGATTACTCTTATGACAGGAAAGTAAAGATTTCAAATGGATTTAGTCAAACCTTGTTAAGCATTAGGATAGTAGATCTTAGTACATTTTTCTGTAGTTTTTCCCTTGGGCAAATGCCACCTGTTTCAGTGCAGCTAAGGGTTCTGGTTTTGTTTTTAAATTATAAAAGATGAAGACATGACAAAATTGCATCTGCCTAAAAAAAAGAGAGGCTAAAATGTTGATCCCTCTGAAGCCAGAAGGATCAACATTTGCTAAGTGTTTTACTGGGTCTTACTATGGTTGAATAAATCTTAGAGGGCAGGTACACAGTCCACCCTTGCACTGAAACCATCTGAGAAAATGCAGCTCTTGTGGCGCAGTTGACTCTCTGTGGCTGCTGCATAAACCAGGTCACTGAAATTAAAAGCAAATGTAATCATTTGGTTTGGGGTGAGGTGAGAAAGGTGGTTAATATGAATTATGTAAGTAACCTGGTTTATATTATCTCACTATGAACAAATTTGAGTGGAAAGTGGATCAATATATGAGGATAGAAAGCTAGTTAATGAAGGGAAAATGGGATTTCTTAGGCTGTCTCTGTCACTGGAGAAGCTACCATAAACATGGTTCTTGTAAGGTAGTATTGTTATATTGTATCATAAAAAAGCCCAAACAAAACCCTCAAAATGTACTGGAGTGTTTATTTTTAAATAATTAATTTTCTTAATATTTTATTATGTAAATGCTGTATTTTAAAATAGAGTTATGTTTTTTCCCTGATATGAGCATTGTAACAAAACAAGCACAAGCACAATGACATGTAATGATATCAATCTCTTGGAAAAGTATTCCTATTCATTTCTTTTGTGGAAGGGTGGCACCAGGAAGGTAATTATTTGTTCTATGCTATTCTGAATTTTTGTTCATTTTCTGTTTGCTGTACAACCATGAAAGTCCTTTTCTTTGCCTCCCTTTGCAGCTAAACATGACATTCCACTTGTTCATTGTGGCACTTGCTGGAGCTGGAGCAGCAGTCATTGCTATGGTAAGCTACCCAACACTATAGCTCATCTGAATTGCTGATACCTTTTCATTCTGACTTGGGATCAGCTGTTCCATTTCCATACTATCACTCAAAGCTATTATTGAAATATAGTTCTGTAATTCAATACTCTCTTTTTTTTCTTTTTAAATATATTAATGGATTCCCTTTGAAGTAGAATATCATGATTACTTTTTTGAATTCAGAAAAACACCTTTAAGTACATGCTAAGAATTTTTACTATTCTCTTGCTGTATTCAGACAAGTGTCTGAATTCACGTGTTTGTGTTGTAACCATAGTATTATACTTTTATGATCTCTGCCTTTCTGGGTATTCACAGGCTTTCCACGCTGCTATTTTAGGAGCAGAATCTAGCAGAATCTTTTTGTCAGTTCTGTGAATATATATGAATGTGTTGATTTTTCTGTCAGGACTAATTTTTCTGCTCCTTTATAATGAAGATTACTTTAAATTTAGTGACATTTTGTCAATGAGAAGGTTCTACTGAGAGGAAACTGTATGAGCTAGTGCTCTGCTCTTCTGTCTTTTGTCTTCTGTATTTGCTTGAGCACAAAGATATTTTTAGACTCACAATTCTGTACTGGTGTAGGTTTGCATTATGCACATTGGAATGGAAAATGGAAAGTGACTGCTACTTGGTGCTGATGCATTCATAAGTGTTAGTGGTGGTGATTACTGCTTATACTAGTAATTTTTTTATGGATTGTAGGGCCACGATTATTTCATTATCCTTATAATTACATTTACAAAAAAGTACATTCAGAAAATATTCAATGAAGCTAGTAGTCCTCTTACATTAATGATTTTTTTTGTTGTTTTTGTCATTTCTTCATTATTACATGACACCTTGCAAACACCAAAGACAGTTAAATGAAAAATATATTTTTTCAATGTAGTTTTTCTTTCAAGGCTATAAATAATATGTGTAATAGTAGAATACAATTCATATTAATAATTCAATTGTTTTTTCAAACCAAAATTTTCTATTTATAGTTCCAAAAATGGTGACCGTATAGCAAATATAATATATCATTAGTGTTAGGAAATTAAATCCAAGAGATCATTAGTTTTCAACCGTATGATTATTTTGAAATATATTCAGTAGATATCATAAAGTGTTATTTTGTTCAGATGAAAATTCTGCATTTCAAACAGGAGTTTTGAATCCAAACAGCCACCAAAAGATATTATGTGAAAAATAGCACATCTTCAATGAAGGAAAATTAAGTACACTGTGCCACATAGTTTAAATACATAATACTTTCAATGAAGTTTTTTAAAAGACCCTTCAAAGCTCAGCATATCAAAGATACCATAGCTGTATTACACCAGGGACAAATACCCTTTGAATTCACTTTGATGGTGCACATTTATTCACATATTTTTGAAGGATTACCCATATCCAAATGTGCTTTCTCTTGAGTTCTGTCACTCTGCAGAGGAGACATGATAACACTGTTTCAACAAAAATATAAATAAATATTCTAAGCGCTAGTAAGTTGCGTAGTGTCCCAATGCTGCCAGACGTATGTTTCATTAAATGTTTATGACAGTTTTATACATATATTTCAAGTTTGTAACTATACTGTTTGTTTCTAACCTACCATTCTAATCTGTTAGGTACCTGCTAAAGACTAGCACATTCCACTCTTTGATGGTGGTAATTCCTAAACCCAGCATACCAGGCCACATCTGTAGGTTGAGACGTGCTTCACACTCGACACAGTAGCCCAAACACAATGATAGGACATGAGGGAAAATTCAGAATTTTGTGGTTGGACATGCAGATATTAACAGGTTCTCCTTTAAGGGAAGTTTACTTTCCCAAGGTAAAAATAATTTAAGGGACAAAAAATGAATTTGGGGTCCTAACTATCTCATCTACGAAGAAGAAGATACCTTTTTTCTCCAGATCTCACACTCAAATTAGCAGACAGAGGAAATGCATCAGCAGTGAGAAACAGTTTGCAGAAGTCATTTCAATCATTGGAGAACCAGTGCCCTTCGCTACATGTGCTGTTTCAAGAATAATCACAAATATGAAATGATGACTTTTGTCTTTGTGTATACCCAGAGCATGATTGTGAAATCCAACAGGAAAATTAGATTAAAATACCAGTCTTTTACATAAGAAAAAGCTTATTAATATAATGCACTCTTAAAACATTTCTTGCAAACAATTACTTTAAACTAGAGTAGTCTGTCTGACTAAAGTGGTAAGTCCATTGTATTTATGGCCAGCCAGTAACAGTAGTGCAACATTAGGGACACTGCTGAATAACTGAACTGGAAAAATATGGCCTCTGAATTGACATTTAAAGTTATGTCATCAATGTACTCCACTGTATCCTCACTTCTGAATTTATAAACATTCGCAAGTGACAGACTATTTAATATCTGAAGATTTCTTAAACCCTCTAATGTCGATATGATTCTACAAAATTCACAAAATAATAAGCTTATTCATAAATTTTAAGTCCATCTGTCCCCAGGAAACTTTTCATGAAACTGTATTTTAAAAATATGTATTTTTAAAAAGTGGTAATTCATTGCAAAACCACCACAAAACTTGTTAATACTTCCAAAACCATTTGGTCACAAATCAAAAATTCCTCATATCTCTTGGTCTCTGATTTGTTTATGAATGTTAGAATTTTTTCACAATTTACTAGATACCTCTTTAGTCTGCAAAGGAGAATGTTGTTTTGGGGTTCAAAAGGAGAATTGTCCTACATATTAAGACTGATACATAGAAAACCTCATCTATTTTACAATATCTGTCAGGGAAAGTTTCATTTTGCAGCAAAGAACACTGTCGAAGAGTTTGTTTTGAAAATTGATCATTCTTATGTCAATGCAAGATGGGAAAAAAAGAACCAAAACCAAAACTTGATAAAATTATTTATGTTTTAAATGCTTTTTGGGAGTCTTCATCATGGAAAAAATAACCAGCCATTTGAATCACATTTAATTTCTACCATATATGATTCTGAGCAGTACTGTTCTTTCTTATGTCTGAATGGATAACAAATGCATATGGAAAAGATCATGACAATAATACATATTAATTTTACTGTTGTCAATGTTGTGTTAGATAGCAACAGAAGACATGAAGTTGCTTAAATGTAAGCTCTAGCATTCAAGAGTTTATTGCAAAGCCAGTATACATTCCACCTGTGATGCTTCCCCAAAAACACTGTAGAAAAACTTAAGTATGAGCTGCAAAATTTCCTTTCTCAAAAGTTACCATGTGAGCTGGCAACTCTTTTGCCTTAACTTCTATAGAAATTAAGTCCTGCAAGGTGGAGATACAATCAATTCCCCTGAAATAGGAATGAGGGAAATGTAAAGTGGTCTACTCTTTTCTCCAGTATGATTGTGCTCTTCTGCAGGGTATGGATGTGTGTAAAGGGAGGAAGAAAAGTTATGTAGGCTTGGGTCATGGGGAAGTAGAAACGTGTCCTGAATGGAAAACTACAACAAAGCCGCTCCCTGCCCCACCCCAGCCCCAGGACCCTTCTAGGCTAGCTGCAATTCTACAATTTCTAAACACTGAAATGTGCTTTCAACCTTATAAAGAAATCTAAGCAGGAATAAGTATGGAAAGACCCTGCACTGTCTTGCATATGTCTGTAATTGAAACCTCCTGAGGCAGACTGTGGAAGCTGCCTGGCTTCAATTTAAATAAGCCTTGATGAGGGCCCCACTGGCTTCAGGCTATTCAGGTCATGGAATTGTGAAATGCAATTAGACAGCCACTTAGAAATGACCTCCTTAGTGTGGCAATGTTATCTAGGAACCTGGTGTTAAAATAAAAAGCAAAGGTGGCGATACTGTTCAATGTATATGTCATTATAAAACATGGATATATATTTGAGATTATATAAGTTAAAGTAGGTGTTTCCTGGCAAGTCTTCCTATTTACAGTGAATATGAACTCCAAGAGTTTTCAACAGTTATTATAGTAGTTTGATTCAGTAACTTCATAAAGACGGGATGAACAAAGAATGGATGTTTAATGAAGGTCAGACTGTTACCAATATACCTTCAAAATAGTCTCTTTTTTAACAAAGAAAAATGCCTAGTGAAACAGCAAGACATAAAGTTTAAATTTTTCCCTTTCAATCATTAGCAAATACTTTGAGAGGATAAGAATAGTGCCTACATCATCCCATTTTCATGACAGATTCTTCAGTTGCAAGGATTTCTGGCAAATATGTTTTAAGAGGTCATGAAGATGCAAGTACACTGCTCAGATACCACCCACTTTCAGGATTCTCATGTCTACAATATGTTTGAGGTTCAGATTGTATTTTTAACTGAAATTTTAGACTCAAAGGACCAGTATTCATGTTTTCATTGGGTACAAATTGGAATTGAGATGACAAAATTGTTAGGATTATCAGCCTGTTTATTTTGATTTTTCTCAATAGTTTTACTGTGGAGAATTTAAGGTATTTCATTCAGTACAATGGGGATCCAGGATTAGGTCTCTCATTTGATCTAGAAATGCCTGATGCAGAAACTACCCATGGTGAAAGCTTTTGGAAGAGCTGAGTTAGGACAGAAGGTGTTTCTTTTTCCTGTGTACTAAATTATGACTAGAGAGTGTTCCAGAGTGATACACAACATGCTGCCGTCTCCAACATCTATACTCATGGATTGTGTTGCTAGTGTTGTTCTGTAGATATTAAGAAAATCCTACAGATATGTAGAAATACTATTCTCTAGGTGTTTTTTTCCTAAACGACAGATGCTCTGAACACCTTCTTTCTATTTTATGCCTCCTCAAGTCAGACAGTATTCTTCAAATAAGGATTAATTGGAAACTTGACATAAAACATGAGGATAAAAAAGGTAGCAAAAATATCTGCTCTTTTTAAGGGCTTCACAATGCTTTCCCTGATCCTCATTATCCAGATTAAGAAATGTCATTTTGCCTGCACTAATCAGCAACCAACTGCCAATAAACATTTGTGGGGGAAAAAAAAGTCCAAGTAACCTTGGATATTCCAAAAAACCCCAAAACAAAACATATTAGAATGGATTTATTCATTTAGTATGAATCTAAGATACTCATATCTACAACAATACAACATGAACAGGAGAATTTGCGTAATCTCAAGGCGCTTTTTTATTATTTATTGTACTATTATTCCATTTTCCACTGACTGAATCTCAGTATAATTTCTTAATTTCTTAGAGGAGGGTGAAATATTTTGGATCTTACAAAATTGTCCATTGCTTCTGAGGAAGTAGATTAACATAAATTAAAGAGATTATCTCATCAGAAAGTGTCTGAAAGCCTGCTAGGGAAGGAATAAATGTCCAGAGAGTCCCAACATAAACTAGCTGAATATCCTTGTGGAACATCTTTATTTTCTGACTGAATGCAGAGTAAACAGAGCATCCAAATTTTTTTTTCAACTATATTTTCTCACATTTTGCATAACGGAACTTAATTTTCAGTTATTGACAATTTTTCCCCATATTGACAAGTTGAATACAAAGCTAGAATTGTAGTTGAAAGAAGTCATAGCTAAATGGACAGACAGTGCTAACTTGAACAAGAAATTAAAAAGCAAAACTTTCTGTAATTGTATTAGACATGAAATCATAAGATGTGTCTATGGCATATTTCTATCTTAAGAACTATAACAAATACTTCTTCAGTGGGGAGAAGTGTATAATAAATACATAACCAGAATGAACTTTTGCAGACTAGCTGAAAAATGATGCAGGGATGATTTGTAGATTTTTCAGGTTTTAGGTGTTTTTTTCTTATATCTATTGCTACCAATTACTAGTTACAGTAACAGTAACAACTGTGAGATGAGTAATCTGAAGATTACTGAAACCTGAATTTGCCACCATGGTCCTATACTACTTCTTGACACAAGAATGCCTAGTTCCTGCTGATGAGGGGTCTCTGTCCTACAGCCTTCAAGTTTACACATGCTCTCTTCTGACTACCTCTATTTTTTCTTAACACTGTGTTACCTCTCTTACAGGTTCATTATCTCATGGTCTTGTCTGCCAACTGGGCCTATGTGAAAGATGCTTGCAGAATGCAAAAATATGAGGATATTAAATCAAAGGAGGAACAAGAGCTGCATGATATTCATTCTACTCGCTCTAAAGAGCGGCTCAATGCTTATACATAAAAGAAACCTTGTCTTACTTCCTAACATGTGAATGCTTTGTTGTTTAACTAAAGGCCATCCTACCATTTTAAAAACAATTGAAAGTGCTTCTCACAAAAGATAGTTTGGGTGACTTACCTATCACCTACATACAATTCTTGGTTGTCTAGCACTTGGTTTCTTAATTAGTTCTTACTTTGTGTGACCATTCTATACCACAAAGCTCCTATATAGCCTTTCCTGAATCCCTTTAAGCTAATTAGTTCTGATAGGTCAAGGATACTAAACTATTGTCAAATACAATTATGTGTTTGATTTTTTTAATCACTTTGTATGTGTTATGCATAACACCTTTTGCATTGTTTCTTATATGTTTTTGGAAAAAAAAGTAGCTTTTTATACTTTTTAGTTTTGAGTTCAGTAACTACTTTAACTACAGGTATACTTCAAAGGGACCATTGTACATGATGTACAATATATAAAGAAAACATTCTGATGACTTTCCTTTATATATGGAAAACCTGCCAGAAGGACCCTGATCAACTTGAATGAAGGTCCTAAGAACGTTTTAAACAATCAAAGGTGCAATTTCTAAATTTGTAATAGTGGGTAAAAAAATCAAAAAAAAAGCGAAAAAAGAAAAAAAAAAAGAAAAAAAAGAAAAAAGTGCTTCTTATCTTTGTTAACATTGTATTATTGATGTTTTTAAAGAATATTCTCTTGTTTCAAGTTCCATGGGTGATAATTCCTGTTTGTATTGTGAGCATGCAGTCCGTGGTGCTAACAATGCATGGCCACTTGCCTTTTGAAGGAATTCAATACCACGGCTACCTGTTAACGAGTTATGGTATATAGACAACTGTTAATTAAGTGATATAGTTATTCATAGTTTTCTACAGAATAATCTCTCTTTAATTCAATGATGGTTATGCTAAATTGGAGCTGTCCATGTGATGATGTAAGAAATTACTGCTTAGCTACATTTATGAAAGTAATATATCAAAAATGCAGTGATCATAGGAGTCAGATGTCTTTTTACCTGCTTTAAAAATTTAAATGGATTGCACCTGTCTGAACTGTAAAAGATATATCAAAGGAGACTTCCATAAATGTTATAGCTTGGCTTCTAGCTTTCCTACACATAATGGTTTACCTGTATTACGTTGAAGTAAGGTGAAAGACCACTACAGAGCTTATTATTTCAAAGTGTACTAATATATTTGAACCTTTATTTTGATAGGAAAATGTTATCAGAAAGATAGATCATCTTAATTTGAAAGAATTACCTGTATCAAAAACAGAACAAAAAACCCTATTTAAGAAAAGTCAGTATTATTGGACCAAATTTGGTGGATTCTTTTTTTTTATTTTGCCTATTTCTAATGCTACAAGAATGCTGTAAAGTGTCTTTTAAAGTGATGTAGCCTGACAAGACATTTTTGTCAGTGTTAAAAATCTTAGGTAGTTTTGTGCACTTATTGGACCATTGTGAATTCTCTCTCAGTGTAAGTGCATTTCTAATAAAACTTCTTGAGTAAAACTCTTCTTTGTACTATTACTAGTCATGCATCATCAGTAATTTTTAACAATTCTTGTAGTAAGTAGAAGGTAATACTATAGTTACTTGTGGCATGATAATGCATTAAGTAGTATTAGTTGGTTGAGTTGGTTTTTTTTTTCCTTTCCTTTTCTTTTGCTTGTTTTGGGATTTTTTTGGTTTTATTTTTGATTTGGGGTTTTGGTTTTGGTTTGGATTTTTTTTACACTTAAGCTGTCCTACGGGGTCAACAGTTTTCTGACAATGTGCAGTACCGGTATTACAGTTCTGCAAAAAGTATTAGGAACCTCTTTTTGGATTCTATATTGTAGTGTTTCAGTTTTGTGTCTTAAAATGTTTGTGCTGATTTTTAAAACTATGTCTTTTAAACTCATGTAATGATGTTAATGCTTTTGGCTCTTCTCTGGTATTAGAGTTTGTATTTTCACAAAGAATGCTTTGTAGCAGGCATTACAATTAATCTGTTTTGTACATAAATGTGCCAACAGCTTGATGGTGGCGTTTTTGAAATGTAGAACAAAGTGCTTGCAAAATGTAATAAACACACTTGTGTACTTTGTGTTCTTGTTAATTCTTTGTGTAGTTTTTCTTTGCCTATAATGGACAGGTCACTGTAACCAGAAATGAAAGAAGCTTGTTTATCCTATAGACCTTGCTATTGCAGAGATTCCTTTGAATATGTCTCCTAATCAGCATTTACAGTAAGAAATCATATATCTTAAGACTAAGAGAGTAAAATATTTTCTAAGAGCAGAGTTTCATAGTCTAGGAAGTGCCAGGTAGCAGGAGACATATTTGCTGTATTTGTAACATATCAATCAACAGAACAGTTGGGAAAATTTCCCATTACTACAGTGTCATTTGGAATAGTTCAGCAGAAACTGATCTGACAGCAGTTTGAATATTGCTGAGGATACTGATTTCTGGATCTGGATTACAGTAGCTAGTACTTTGAAACCTCAAGAACATATACTACATTAACAACAACAAATACTACATTACTTATGCACATGTAAAGTAATTTAAATGGTTAAGAGAGATCTATAGCTGTGCCAACTAACCTGATACCGCTAAGGAAAATTATTTAAAATACAGTTCTACAGTGTGGGGTTTTTTTTGTCAGTTAACTAGCTGTTATGTAGCTCTTTGTGTGCTCTGGATGAGAACAAGTGCCATAATGGCAAACAATTTTTCAGAAGCAACACAAGCCAAGGGAGTAGAGGAGCCTCCCACAGCACAGCACATCAGTCATAAGTGATTCACTTCAAAGTCTGCACATATTTGGTTTATTCCAGAGTCTTCTCTGTTCGTTGACAGCCTAAGCTGATTTTTCTTGAGGTAGGCTGCATTGATCTTGATTTCTATAAACTCTTCTGTGCTTGTATCTAAACTTGTGTCTATTGTGCTTCTAAGAAATGAGAAAACCATTGTAGGTTAATCTGTTTGGTGCAAATGAAAGGCTACAGTTACATGAAAATTTACAGTTTAAGAGGATTCCAGCCCTAGATACTCAGTTTTGCATGTTCATTACAGTTTACTATGCCCCATAGATACTACTAATAGCGTGTTACAAAACAGATTCAAAAAATGATTTGAGGTAGACATCCTCCCCAGTCCCTGTCTCCCACTGACATCACCCCCTTTTCTTTTGCACAAGATTATTTTAGCCCTCAGCAGGACTGATTCCTACAGCAGCAGCATTTCTGCTTTGAGTACGAGCACAAAAAACATTGAATCAGCATGATTTAGACAATGCACAGCAGTGCATGGCAGATGTGGGGCTGGGTGTTTACACCTTGGTATAGAGAATGGCAGATTTTAAGCCAATGCACCATATAGTTAGGTGTAGTTAAAACCAGGAGACACTGAAATTATACGCCTATTTAATATTTCTAAACAGCTAATGATATCTTTTTCCACAGGACCTTAAGTAAGAGAATTTCAACTACAGCTGGAAATACATCTATAAATTAATTTAAAATTATATATGCAACTTTTAATCTCACATTAATGCAATTATTTAAATTGTAATATGTATGCATTGATTGTAAGTATTTCTTGAACATTATCATGATTGCAACTCACCTTCAATTGATGTAGTATATTTTAGGACAGAATATTTTTGCACTGTACTTCCTATAATAGCCAATGGCAACAGTTTATAGAGTCTCTTCCATCATCAAGATCCAACGCATTTTTTAATTTTCACTTCTGGGTTACCACAAGTATTTATGTAGATGGTTTTCTGAAGAACACAGCTCAGTTTATAAACCATAAATGTGAGACTACAGTAAATTTCATCTCAGGAGGAAAGAGGACATTTATACAAGTCCTCTCTTAAAAAATCCAAACGTTTTATTTTCATTGGGTTGCACAGAAACCCCACATATATTGTTTAGCAGGAAGCTGATTTATGTCTCACGTTTCAGCACTGCCTGGATTTTGGGTAGATGTCAGCTGGAAAGAACAAGTCCAGAGCACATAGTGTCTTTAACAGCTTTTTCTGTCCCACATGAGTTCTTCTAACTTGTATTTTCTACAAGGGAGGAGGAAGTCCAGCAGTTTCTGAGTTTTGAGATTTTCACCTGTAGTTTCTTGTTCTTTCAGGTGTCTGCAGAGGATGCCAACACATCACAGTTACTTCTTTGTTTAAAAGAATTAACAGTTATTAGCAATGATGGAGACAGGTAAGTGTTTCTGCTGTCACACCAATAGGGATGGTGACAAGTAGAGAAGTGATCATGTTGGCTTGCAGTAGTCTAAGCATTAACCAGATTCGCAGCTATTCTGCAGGTAGAAATTTATCCTGAGAAAAAGGTTCTGCTCACAAGCTGCTGTGGACTCTTTCCTTTCCTGTGTAAAGTGGAGTTTGGTCAGGTAAATGTGAGCGCCAGGGAAGATCATTTCAGTTGGTCTTTGATTTGGCACTGCTGAGCTTCCCTTGTTTGAAAGGGATGATTTGGGGGCAGGTGTATCTACTTTAGGAGTTATTAAAAAACAAAACAAAAAACCCCAAGAGACTTGCATGAATATCCTCTGGTTCTACATGTTGAGTTACTCAAGACAGAAATACTGTGGAAGCCAGAAAAGGGATTATTAGGTTTTTCAAAGGGTCTAAATATTTTTTCTTAGTTGCCCAGGTAAATGATACTTAGCATTAATCACTTTTCTGTGTTTAATAGAGAATATTTTGGTCTCTGAGACTGTAAGTCCTGCATTTTATTAAATAGCTTTACTCACCCATACTTCTTTGTAAGACTAAATATTAATTTTAGAACAAATCTCATGGGGAAACAAATTTATCGTCAAAAAATTAATGTTCCTGTTAAAGCATGCAAATCAATTCCTGGAATTTTACAATTCAGCTAGTTTAGTTGCATATCACATCCTCACCACTTTGTCCTTTTGAAATAATAAACTAAATCACATTGTTAAACACAGAGGAAAAGTGTTGGGTTCATCAACTGCCTGGTTTGAACTGACTAAGCAGATGGAAACCTTTCCCAAGAAGGCAGTGTTGAATGCCTCATATTGATGCCATCTTCTGAAGTATGAAACATGTTAAGCACAGATACCTCATTGAGGTGTTTAATTCATATTTCTGCTTTCCTTTCATAATCTTCTTCTCCATGACATGCTGTTGCTTGTGCCGTAATTTGAATTGGAACTGAAGCAACATAAAACTTGCTGCCACTAAGGAGGGCACCAATGCCACTGAGAGGCAATGTACCACATGCTTGGAAAGAGGGATGAGAGCAGTGAAAAAGGAAGGCAGAAAAAAGAAATATGAGATTTTCCTTTCTTAGTAAGCCCCAGCTACAAGGTAATAAGCTGGGCTTGAGACCTGTACCTCAGTTAAAGTATTGTATACAGGTATGCCTTGCAGAACTAGGGCTTTAAGAATAGTGAGAGTTTCTGACAAGGTACAAAGGGTAAATGCTACTTGGAACAGTTATTTTGGATTGTCTAAAGCCATGTTTCTCCTGAAAGGAGCAGATGGTCAAGAGAAACTTATAAACATTTAATTGTCACAGCAGCACCTAGTCACTGGTCATCTGGCCATGTGTTCTCAGGATCTCTTCCCAGCATGAGTGACATGGTGGCAGAGCTGATGTGTCACAAATGCAACTGCATGGAGCAATGGGGTAGAGTTTGCATCACTTAAAGCAGCTCAGGGGATGATGCAGAAGAGGACCTCTGGCAGTCATAGTCCTGGCCCCATTGCAGCAAGGTTGTGTTTCATTAACATAAGGAAGAAAAGTAAAGATTTTAGGGTGATCAGTCTGGAAAATCTCATTTTTGTATGTGAGACATGTCAAGTGCTTTTACTATGTAATAGTTAATGTTAAGTGTTTGCATTTTTCATATGTTTTAAATACACACATACATACAATACGTGGTCCAACAAAATAGATTTTTTTAAAATGAATCTCTGTGCTACAATAATAATAATGACAGCCTTAAAGAAAAATAGTGAATTCAATGATTAGGTGAAATTGTTCACACAAGAAATGGCATTAATTTTACTCTGCCACAGTTACCAGATACTTTGCAAATGATAAGATCATCTATGGAGATAATAGCAGCTTTGACTTCTCTTCATGACCCTATTGAGCTTGCTTTGCTTTCTGGTAATAGCAGGCCTCTGGCCTTCAGAGTGTTATTTTTTTTTTCCCTATAGATCTTCCAAACACTCTGACAGAAATGCTAAGCCTAACTCTCAGCATTTAAAACATGGAAATACATGCATGAGCAGATATTTTCCTTTGCCTTTCTTCAGCAAGCTCAGTGCTGTTCTTTCTCTCCCTGCCCTCCTCCAGAGTGTATCCTCAGGGGCTGTGCCTTCATGCCTGCTTTCCCCTGACCCTTTTCCGGGTGTTCCCTTCACCCACAGTCATTGCCCCTGGGCAAGGCACTGTTGGGCTGGGCTTCCCCCTTCATCTCTGCGAGTTTGCTCTGCTCCAGCTGCCAGTGGCTGAGACTGGCATTCGGGTTAATCTTACCTGGCTCGGATCAAACGTGACGCTAAGCCCAGCCAAGCCGGCGACGCGGATAGTCATCGTGCTCCTCATGGCACATTCTCAGCCTCATTATCCAAATGTGGAGTTCCCTCTGAAGGACAACTGTGGAGAAGCTGTTCACTAGGGAGAAAAACCTGAGCGAGCTCCTTAATGAAATTTCTATCATCCTTCAGCATTCCTAATGTAGAGGGAAAACGAGGAAGTGGGGGGATATTTACATGTACCGTGCTACCGTAAATCTTAGGCAAATTTGTGCTACATAATACTTTTCTGCTGATATTCAAGATTTATTGTTGTTCTTCTTTAAGATCAAACAAAGTAGCAAATGGCAATATTAGACAAAATAAAATTTTCCTAAATTGGGAGGGATGTTCATCTGTGACAAAGAAGCTGATGATAAAAAAAGAAAAAAAGCCAAGTCCAGTAAGTCCACCAAAAAAATTATTAAAAGTAATAATGTGAGTTCATACCATAATATATGGGATATAATTAAGTGAATTGTAGGAGGTGATAATCCTAAGGAAAAAAGTTGATTACAAGAAGAGATTAAAAGAATGCCCTTTTCAAAGTGCAAGACCAACTAAAAGTACTCAGAAATGTTTTGGTAGTCTGTGAACAATGTGAAATTTTTGCATTTTGACAACAAATACACAGATTAATGTATCCATTTGTACTTAAACTTTATTAAAATATAGTGGAAGACCACATGCATTGAAGGAGCCATTGAACTGTGAAAGTCATCTCCTCTTACCAAAGGCTTCCCTGAGTGCTGTGGGGACCAGTAAGAGTTTGTTATCTGCATTAATCTCTTTAACTGGATTAAATTCTTGAGAACAAAATCCACTCAGTTCCTGGACTAGTATATGGGCCAAATCTGTCGAACAGGTATTTATGAACAGACATGCAGACAATTTGACTGTGTTCCAGAAGATTAAAGTTGAACTCTGTGTCACAGGTTTTCCCAGGAGGCTAACTGAGAAGACTGCATCTCTTTTTAGGGTCATAGTCCTTCTAACAGTTCTATTCCTTTGCTTTCTTTAATCCAAATGGAAAAAGAATAGATGAGAAAATCATAAAAAACTGAATGGAAACATAACTGGTTTTGATCAGGATTGGTTTGGCTACTACTTGTGAGGTTTTGGGTTTATACTAGGCAGGGGTAACATAATCCAGTGTTACATTTCAATTTGATAAATATTTTGGAGATTTGTTTGTTTGTTTGTTTTTGGTTTTGTTTTTTTTGTGTTCTATGTTTTTATTTTGGCACTTGCAGTCTTGATTTCATGTGCTTAAAGGTGACTTAATTTCTTCTGTGTATTATATAGAGAGAAGTTCTCAATATATTTCAATTTGTTTGGTGTTGAACTTTTTTTGTCATTTTAATTTGATTTTACTATTATTTTAAATACTTTTTTCCATATGAATTTTTGAAAATACAATCATTTCAACTCTATTTCTTTCTAGGAATTTGTTCAGACTGGGAAATCTAACTAAACAAACTTAATATACTTACCCTTTCTTTTTGAAGTGTTATAAGTTTCAAAATGCCTTAAGTTCAAAGCAAATCCTTCTTCTACCAAAATAATTAGACTCACCAAAAAAAAAAACAAACAAGGTGTAATCAAGTACAAGTGCTGTGGTGACACTGAAATTGGATATTATACACATCTTCCTATGAAATTCTGGCATTCAAGTTTATTTTTTGATGAACAGGCCCTCTGAGGGCAGGATCACACCTCCCTAATATAATTTAAGTAAACATCAGTGAAAATCCTGAAGGAAGAAATTTATATTTTTTTTGGTGCCTGTATGACAGAGCTGAGTGTTCTATTTATAGACACAATTGTGAATACATTGAAAGCGTGCTGATTTTCTTGCTTATTCCTCATTAAATACAAGTATCTTACATATAAACACCACCACCACCCCCCAAAACACAACACAAAGAGATTATCCACGTCCGGTATTATTATGTAGCCTTTAATGACAGTCAGGAAAACGCTTGAAGGGGATGACGAAATGGTCGAGCTCACACTGACGTGTAGAGTACTGACATCTGGTGGTAAAGCTATGTAAAACAGAAGAATGTGGCTATTAAGTTCATTTGACAGGTTCTGATTTTAAATATTAGCTTTCATAAGACCAATCTATTTCTTTTTCTATTTCTGTATGTTTAGAAATTATTCTGTAGCATAGCTGAAAAACATTTAAACACTCTGTCTTTATATACAGATATGTATATTAAAATAGATTCAGCCCTTAATATCAGTCACAAGTGGGAGTGAATTAACAGGGAGTGAATATCTAAAGGATTTCAAGGGGGAACCTCACTTCTTGGTATTGCTTATCATTCTAAAGAGGTTTTTTAGTCTGTAGCAGGTTTTTCCACCTACTTTAGAAATGGCATTGGTACATAATTATCATTGCAATATAGTAATGTGAATCACCACACCACCACCCCCCACTTCAAATGACACTTACTTTTGTAGTACAGTGATTTTTTTTTTTATCATATTAGGGGTAACATTTGTAAAAATGGTATTTATGATGCTAACTTACCTTACCTGGTGCAAAAGCAGATGCTACCCTTTTAGAAATACTTGTCACCTTCTAGAATAAATATTTTAAACATAACCATTATTTTTAATTAATGATTAATTAATCTTTAATTTTTAATTAAACTACTAAGTGGTAAAAATAAGTAGTGACAGCTTCCAGCTATATCTAAGCCTCATTTGGCATTAAAGTGAGAAGCACAGTTCTAAACTCCTGTGGAACAGAGCCATGCTTGGTTCAAAAGCCATGGGATCCTGAGGCCACTCAGCTTGTTGATGACTGTGGTCAGGGGCATTACCTCTGCAGACATGGAAGTTGCATGTTAAGCTGCCTTATGTCTAGCTAGCCAAGCAGCTGTCCAAAAATAAGCTGTGTTTTTGCTAGAGCTTAAAACATAGAGGGGGATAGACCAGATGATATTTATGATAATTTTAGGGGTCTTTAGGGATATCTCTCCTGGTCTTCACCTAGTACTCCAGAAGGAGTGTCAAACGTGATGTCTCGCACCTGCTGGCCCTGTCAAGGGTATCAAACACCCTGAAAAATGCAAAATGCCACCAACTTACTAGACTTAGGTGAGTCTTACATGTCTTAATCTCCAGTGTTTTGGCTGGGGCTTCTCAGCACAGGGTAGATATCAGAGCCAGCCTTGTGCTGGCTCAACCCTCCAGGCTACTTCCTTGGCAAGAAGATAACACAGTCAAATCCACCTGTGGGTCTTCCAGATCCCAGCTGGAGGAGTAGGTACATATACCACATGTGTAGCTCTTCTCTTGATACAGCATTTCCTCTTAATATATAATTAAAATAGATATCGGATTTAATAAGGAAAATAGATAGGATTAGGGCAGAGAAGAACCTTGCCACTTCCCTTTCTGGTGCCTTCCTAAAGGTGACAAAATGGAATTTTTTTTAAAAAAACACCAATTCAACTGTGGTGTGGTTTTGTTTTGTGCTAGGTTGTTTTTTTGTTTTTTTTCAAATTTAGGGAATATTTTCAGGAATTAAGTCACTATCAAAACAACAAGATTCTAGTAAGAGGAGCAAAACATTTAAAAAAATTGAATTAAATGCCCTACCAAATATGTAACTTTCTGAATTCTTTCTTAATTCAGTTTAACATCATATAGTCCCTTCCCCAGAAGAAAATTCCAAGCTAAATAGTGTTCTTGCTGATTTGTTGTTGATATATTTAAGTATGGGAAATGTGCCTTGGCCACTGCTTAATTTTAGGACATACTTAAGTTTACTTGCATTTACACCTCATCTGGATGACAATAACTGGCATAAATACACATTGTTTTCTTGTTTGATTGAACACAGATTCATTGGAGAGCTTCCTCAGAAAAACTTTTCTCCCCCAAAACAAGAACCCCATTGTTCATAAATATGTATTTATCACTACTTTTTCTCTTAAAAGTAATTCATAACTGACTGCACAGTCAGTTAATGTCTAAGTCCAGAAAAAGGCACCAGAATAAGTGACTAGGCATATTCAAAGACAGAATATCTGTAGTAAAACTTCTGACTCAAGCAGAAATGTTGGCAGTGTTTAAAAGCATGTTACCTGTCAAAGACTGACTTCACTGTTCCCCTCTCTCATCTGCCAAATGTGTGAAATATCTTCCTGCCTGCATCTCATCATTATTTCTGCAGTAGCTGCAGTCTGCAAAGAGTCCTGGAACTTGGCTTCTGATACTAAACATAGGAAAAGGAACTGTCAGCACGTAGTCTTATAATATACTGATCTGATTTGGGTGCACTTATTTTATTTGGTGCACTACATCTTCCACATATCAGTACTTGTGCTTGTGGTGACAGTGTCTCTCCTTAACTGCCACACAGCCACCTGTACTACACACAAGGCTGGTGATCATTCTGGTAGTCTGTGTGTGCCTGTCTCAGAGCCAGTGCTGAGAGAGGAGAGCCAACTGTTCTAATGAACTGGAATGGATGGACATGCAAAGAAGATAATGGGAAAATGGAAAATGTATTGCTAGTGAAGCAAAGAGGACATGATAAGAGAAAGAAATGACAAGACAAACTGGTGACAGGGTAACAACAGAAAAGGGAGTGAACCAGAGCACAATGCCAGGTGGCAGGGAGCCCTGAGAGTGGAAACAGAACTGGGATGGGTCACACCTCAAGCACTGGACAGGATTGGAAAAACTGAGGCATGGACATAATTTCCAGTCTGATATGAGATTACAGCACAGATCTGAATGAACAAGAAACAATTAGAAAAAAACACTCACAAATACATATTTATATTAAGAGAAATAAGTCTGTTTAGCAGTACTTGGAGATCATGGACATGAGTCCAGAGAGAAAGTAGTTCTGCACAACTTACAAACTCGGAAGGACTTTGAAATAATGATAAAAAGAATAAGATATTAAAAAAATGCAGCTGTTAAGAGATATATATATAGAATACCTCTTGACAGTCAGACATCTGAGAACATCTATAATAAGGCTGAAATACAGAGTGAAAAGAAAGATGAAAGATCTTCCTCTGCAAGTACATAACTTTGCAGTGACTCAGTCATTGAGACTGAGCAAGAAGATCCCATGAGACCAGAGAAGAGAATGAAATAAAAGTATTTCCTTCTGAATTTATTTTTGACATCAGAATTACAGCAAGTAGCAAAAGGATTTCAAATATCAGACAGGACTTCTCTGCCATGTTTTTGAAAATTGTGTAGAGTATTTTAAATGTATATACACATATAGCATGAAATAAAATGAACATTCCCAAAGATAATTTCTTTCCGTAAAATGTTCATTTACTGATGTACTTTATACTGCTGTTTGCCTTGTCTTCCATAGTTTGATTTTCTACTCCACAATTTTGGAAATGGAAAATATATTACTGTATGATGACTGAGTCTTCATATTTCCAAAAAAGCTTTTAATGTATCTCTGAAAACCACAAAGGGATTTCTAGCTCATGTGATTTGGCTGGCATCACTTGCTTGTAACTTTTTTTGGATTTTTTGTTATTAGTAATTAAATGGTAATTTAATAGTAATTAAATAGGATAAACCTAATAGTAGTTAAAAAGGATAAACCTAACAAAACCAATGATATTAAGTATAGTGCAAATGTTTGCTTTTAGGTTCAGAATGTATTACACTTTCATATTTCTAGTATGACATATCCTTTATGGAAAAATAATTTTTCTACACTGCTGTCCAACCAGGGGGAAACTAATAGTTTCCCAGGAAGCAGAAATTTCTCCCATTTTCAGCCAGAACTAATGCAGATGAAGCCTCCTACATCCATCTTAAGAGTCTCTCTGATATGAGGTGAAGGACAAGGTACTATGAATACTTTTCTTCTCATACCTGCTTATTTTTAATGTAATCATCCCAAATGTCCTTATCAGCCTCTGCTCTGTCCTTTTGTTTGGATGATGGGAATTGTCTGCTGTGTTACGTGTCTGTGGAGCATTTCATTAAAAGGCAGGCGGTGGTAGTGGCTGTGCTCTGCTCATGATAGATGAGGATGTGCATACAGCCTTTCATGTTGGCTAGAGTTAGCTCTTAGTTTCCTTCTGCCTGTTCCATCTTCATTTCCACACAGTTTCCCAGCTCTCAGAAGTGCATTTTTCATCCTATGTTTGTCTGGCAACAAGCAGAAAAATAAATGCCAAGTGACACAAATATTGCATACACAGCAAGTGAAAGTAATGAAAGATTGCCAAGTGTCTTGCAAGGGTTTCTGGTCTATTCTGTTCAGATTACCTGGAGGATGCTAATATAGGCAGAGGGAAGTGATAACCAGAAATTTGCAAAATTCAGAAATATTGCTGTTTCAGTGTGTGTAAATTGAATATTTTAAATTCAAAAAATTTTAAAAAAAAGATAAAGTCATAAAAAATGACTTATGCATTGTTTAAACGTGTCCTTTCATATTTTATTGTATTCTGCTTCAGGATTTTTGAAATTGAAGTATTTTATTCAGTCATCGAATTATTTTGCCTTTCCTCACATGAATGAAACTTGAAGTCACCAGTATCTCCTTGCAGGACTGGCATGGTGCAGTGCAGATTTGGCTGTCAGAGCTGGTTGTTCCATAATGTGGTTGTTCACACAGCTCTCAGAGCATTCAGGGGCTTAGTTAAGGAGATTAGGAAGGCTCACATTGCATCTTTCCCAATGTCCTTACTTAAAGAAAAAGTTTAATGCCTTAGAATTTTTAAATAATTTGAAATTAAACAGGTCAGGTAGCTTTGGGATGAGTAAAACTCAATCAAACCAAACTATTTTATTTCAGTTTCAATCTAAAATATTTTGGGAACACTTTCCCGAATAAAAGTTTGGATTGGAGGAATCTATTTTCATGAGAGCAGTCTCTCCTGTAGAAAATAACTTGTCCATACTGTGTTCATGCTTTGCAAACGCTAGTTGGTTTTTTTTTTTCCTAAAGTCTATATCCAGACCCCTTGCTGCCACCTGCTGTTGTCACACAGAGTGGCTGGAGTAGTTGCTCACAGGATTTTTTAAGTTTTGTAATATCGTACTTTGTAAACAAGGAGAAAATATTCAGTATCTGATGCAGTTTTTATGCAAGTATGGGTGAGATTTTTTTGAGATTGAAAAAGAATACCAAACCCAAATGACCAAATCTTCAGACTAATTTAACAGACATATAAAAATGGCAATAATACGCAATTCGTATTGCCCTTTTACTTGTGCAAATACTCAAATGAGCAAAAAAACAAGTGTGGGATTAGATGCTATGCCAGAATGTCAGCTGGAGGTCTATTTAGGTCTCTGCTCTACATACTTACATAGCTGCCACTCCCAAAATCTCTTGCTTACATACCCATGTAAAGAAACTCTACATAGCTGTGCCACAAATAAAAAAAAAAAAAAGAAGAAAAAAAAGAAAAAAAAAAGAAAAAGGCAGCTGTCAGATTCCTACTTTAGCCACAGTGAGGATGGCATACATCCTCAGCAAAGAGATGAAAGCAGGGATTTCTCCCTCTCTCTATCAGTATATCAAAAGGCTGCAAATGTCTTATAGAGTGAACGAAAAATTTGTAACTGAGGAATGAAAAGCAAGAGGTTACTGTTTAAATCTGTGAAACAGAGAAGAGTTGAATAGGAATACCTCCAGACCACTGGACCCAATGATTAAATGTAGCCAAAGTTTCAGATTTTCTGCAGATTTAGGCATATAAAAAGTGCTTTCAGAAGTTTATTGCAGAAAAAGAGAAAATGTGTTCACTGTTATATAATGATAAAAAAATAAATAAAGATCATTGATATTGTGATGCATCAGAGAAGCATCATAAGCTTAAGCCCCAAGGTTTTTCTGTCCTCTGTCACCAGCCCTACACTGAATACTGATGTTTTGTCAAGCTCATAGCAGTTCACCAATGGAGTACTTTCTTTCCCTACCTGAAAATACAACTCCAGTGTACCATAGGAAGCCAGTGTATGTGTTTTGCCCTTAAGATTGCATTTTATAAGGTGAAAGGTGAACTTAAGCACTGAACGTCTGGTTGTTCATTTTGCTTAACTGCCAGTTCAGTTGGTCAAATAGTATATTTTCAGAAAATGACAAGGCTTGTTTTTGTGGGATGTTGTGCACTAGGCAAAATGGATGAGACTGTGCCAGGTTTTGTCTGTTAAAAAAACCCAAAAACCTTAGGAAGTCGCTGGCCAGTCCCTCAGGAAGTTTGCTGCTGTTATTTCTCCATGGTTTCATATAAAATCTATAATACTCATCCTCAATTTCCCATATAAAAATATCCTGATGAATTACCACACCACCTTCATTTTATGCCTTTCATTCTGAAGTTTAAATAACTAAACAAGTAACAACTGTGCTGTATCTGTAAAGATACCATATCCAGGCTGGAGAAGAGGCCCAGCCCAGCTGTGCAGCACAGACGTGCCCAGTCTGCACTACTTGAATTCATATTGAGATAACGGTCCCTTGCCTTGTTCTATTTGTTTATATGTTTACATAATCTTCCTTTTATTGGTATTTATGGTGTCAGTAGCTTGTGTTCTGTGCTTTTGAAAGGTTTGGCATTCTTTCATTAAGATATAGCTTGGAGCATGACATTTAAAATCTTTCGGTAGGCTTTATACAAGAGGTAGAACACTGTCTCTCACTAAAGTCAGAAAAAAACCCCAACATTTTAAGTATTTTTATTTGTAAGATGAAATAAAAAATAGCTTGTCAAGAATAGCAGAAAGAAACCTATTGGTTACAAAAATATTAAGACTACTATTTCAGTCTGTGTTGGTTTTTTTGGGTTTTGTTTTACATGACAAATAAAATTGGCCCACTTTTGTGGACTTATAAATAAGTAATACCATATTCACTATATATATTGGATTTGAAGGAAGATTGAGAAAAATACCATTTTAAATACAGCATTTTTAGCTATAAATTAATGTGAAACCTCCTTCTCTCATTTTAATGCTGAATGTTTCTTCTCTGTCCCACATCAAAAAATAAGTTTTACCGACAGATGAGAGGAAAAGAACTTAAAGAAAAAGAACTCAAGAAAAAGTATTAGCTTTTATGAACATATTGAACACAGGCAGAGTGAACAGAGCTCCTGCAGAGCAGTGATTCTGTTGTTATACTAACTGAAAATATGGGCTTCAATCTGATAACAGAACTGCCTCATGTAAAATCTTAGCTGAGACACTGTGTGAGGGGACTTTGTGCAGTTCAAAGGAGTTGATTCTAGCAAAAAAATGCATGGAAATATTCCAAAGATGACCAGGTAAATGGAAAGGAGGCCATGAAGGCACTGACATATTCAGTCAAGAAAACCAAGGCTGAGGGGTTTTGGTTCTAGCCTTTAACAGAAAACATGAATTACAGTGAACAACTCTAGTGAAGGACAAATAATTATCCAGTCAATTAGCTAAAACTAGTAAAAGAATAAATAAGCAAAAAACTAAACATCTCGAATTTAGGCTGGAAAAAAGTTTCCTAACCTTTAACGTAAATCTTCTCTGCAACAACCTTCTAATGGGAGAATAGAAAAAAAAACCTTTTTAAACAGAACTTAACAGTGATTTTGAAATTATTCTATGCTATTTTAAATATTATCAGAGAACTAAACGCAGCAATGCCTTTACTTCCTCATTTCTGCATTTTTCCAGACTATTAAATGCAAGAAGATAATATATTTTCTCTTCCAGAAGAGAACAGGGAGAATAGGACTTTACAGTGAAGCTGTCACCTAAAAAAGTAAGTCCGACCTTGTGAGTCTCAACTCCAGATCAAGGTAAAGATTAAGATTTAAATTTTAATTTTTAAAATTTATATTATTTGTCCAGGTTCCTAGTTCCTTTTTGTATAAATGAATTATTCAATGCTTCAGTAACTGTTTGTAGAATGTATGGGATTAACGCTCAGAAATATAGCTGTGTCCTACAACATCAATCCATTTTAGTTCACTTCTTATTATCTGTGTTTCAGATTAAAGTTTGGAATCACCAATCTTTGGAACAAAACCTGAATGTGTTTATTTTACCTCCTGTGATCTCCTTCCCTCACATCCTCTCTCCTGGTGTTTCTGATAAGCAGATTCAGCTCAGGCTTACCTAATTGAAAACCTAAATTTGGAGCTATAAAAGTCCATGACAAGGTGAATGCAAGATGATTTCTATGGATACACTACATACTTCAGCTATATTACTAGAATCATTCAGATCACACTCAAAAATTTATTTTTCAACTAAGGAATAATGTATGCAGAAAATTTCCACAAGGTGGGGATAAAGTGATGTTTCACATCAAGGAGTTTGCTTTTACAAGACTCAGTTTGTAGTTTGCACTTCTGTCTATGGAAGAGAAATTTCATCTTACAAATCAGGGATTCAAATAAAATATTCATGAAAGTGCAATAGTTTTCCACTGTGTGTTGTAGGATAAAATATAGACTTGTTTAAATTACTTGAACAGTATAATCCTAAGGATTATTTAGCAGTGGTCCTGAGAGGGTTCAATTCAATATTTTTCACTTTGTTTGATTTAAAATTATCAAACTTATGCTGCATTTGCCTAATGTTTTTTTTATTCTGCATTTAAGTGTCAACATTCTCGTTTTATAATTATGGAAAAATATGGGAGATTATAAAAACCTCATCTTGTAATGCTGAATCCAAGTAAGAATGGTTCATGGGTTTAGAATGAGAGGACTTATCACCCATGCTAATTTCACTGTATGTGGTGTTACAAACAATTAGAAATTGAAGAAATACTGCATATAATGGCTTAAATCAAGAGGAATGGGCCAAAATCAAATCAAGAAGAGACTTGCATGCATTTACCTGTTTTCAAATTAAACACACAAATTTCCAGTTTAGAATAATTATACATAACTGTGACAGATTATTTCACAGTCCAATACAATCTGAACAGATCTCTTAGATATTCCACCCAGGAAGAGCTTAATGTTTTAATACCAAACTTACATTTTTGAAGATCCTTGACTCTACACAGGATATAGATTTAGCAGTGCTTGGGTAAATTATTGAAATCACAACTTGAGGACAAGAGTTACAAGAGGTGCAGTTGGATCACAATGCAAATGTGATCCCCATGACTAGTGTCAATATGCTCACTCTCACAATATTATCCCCATGGCTCCTGGGAGGAATACATAAGCTGAACTTTCCTCAAGTCCTCTGCTTCCTTCAAAAGATCATTCTTTAGGTGATCAGACACTGAGCTAGGTGCTCTGTGTTGAGCTGAGCTAGTAAACACTTCCCCCTGAAGGTCTTGATAGGTCAGGAAGAACATTCACACCTCGTTTGGTGTAGCCAAACTGGTTCATCAGCACAACTCCACTTGGCATCTGTTAAAACCTGGTTATTGATAGATGCCTTGACCTGAATTAAGGTGCAAAAAAGACCATATGCTGAAGTCCATACAGTGGAGATTTCATTTAGCAGTAAATTGTGACGTAGAGAGACAGAAAGAAATAGAAAAGAGATGGCGAGGCCGACAGTGGGGGAGACAGAGATAGATTTAGGAGAGGATAGTCACTACCTGTGGATCCAGAGTCTCTTCTTCACCTCAGGTTTCTCAGCCATGGTCACTATTTATATATTTTAGCAAAAAAAGAAATTGATGCTCATTGGCCATGCAGTCCTCTTATTCTATTGGTTGAATGACTCCCTTGCTTCTAATGCTAATTAGTCACATGCTCAGTCTTTTCTTTTGAGTCAGTGAATTTCTTGTCTTGGGTTGGTGGGTTGTGATCTCCCCCTGCCGGAATCAGTCAGAGCTAATTCCAACACAGTTGCCAAGTTGGATTTCCTGGTGGCCCATAAATATTCTTTGTGGTGCATAAATTGTGCATTCTTTGTGTGTGTGTAGTGTGTGATACATTTTTTGTGCGTAGTGGTGATACATTCTTCTCCCCCAACTTTGTTACCCTCTCCTTAGGTCTGAGATAACACCCATTACCACCTTTATCTTATCTCAAGTTTCTGCTGTGATGGCTTAATTTACAGTCCAAATTCCAGATATCCACAGAGCATATTCAGGGGGGCTTTTATTGTCATGGGTGTCACAGATGCCATCTATCCCATAACTTGGAGTGGTCTTTGTTTAACTGGCGATATGCATATGAGCAGTTACTTCATTACTAGTTTGCCACAGTGAGAACTTTTGTCTGGATGCATTACTGAGGATGTCCTAACCAGATCTCACCTCTTCCAGGCTGGAGTTATTGCCATCCTGCCTCTCCCTTCTGTGCATATCTCATGGCAAAATCTTTCCATGGCTTTAACAGTGTCTGGGACAGGCAATTGTGCTCTTTATGTCCTTCCAACTCCAGAGCTACTATCTTGCATTAGGATGATAGACCAGGCAGGAAGTGTAATGTCTGGTGCATGTGCTGGCAACCCATTATGTGATGAAAATTTACAGGCTGTGAATCCTAAACCAGTGACTCTTGATCTATTCTTCCTGCATCTATTAATTATACATTTTCTCTTTATCATGACATTTCTATTTGTTTCATTATTTTATCTGGTTACTGGGGGCGTAGTCCAGTCATAAACCAGCACCATATGTTTAGGTCAGGCTGTATAGTTTGATATGTTGCATTTGTTTTTTCTATTCCTTTCCCTAGAACACTGCATACTTTTCACATTTTTTAAGCCTATATACATCTTTTTTAATATTCTATTCTGAAGTTACTTATAAATTACATGTTCAAGCTTGGATCCATAATGTGGTTTTAGCACTAGTATTCATATTTTTCAGGTCTGTGTATCATTGCTCTGTCTTATACATTTGATTTTAAAAATGTTGCTCTTTGTCTTCTGAATCATGGTTTGTACCAGCCAATTCTATTACTAAAAAGATGCATCGCTATACAACTTCTGCAATTATTCTCATGATGGAAGTTCATTGTAGATGGCAGAATACTTTTTTTATCAGTAAGACAAACACATTAATTGAAGCTATTTAATTGCATACCTTCCTTAATAACACTTTTATTAGCTGCTAGCAACTCCATTCATACTCTTGGGTCATTAACTTTGATGCAGCAGGCAAGTGCAATTTTGTTGTAATCAAGAAGGCAATAAAAGGATAGTTTGTGCACCACAGGACAGTTTATAATAGCAATAAAGCCTAATGAATTCTATTATTCACTCTCTCCTATTAAAGGTTGAGTTTAGGTTCTGATATCAAATATCTGAGGAATGAAAAAGATAGGAGAGGGACCATTCTGTCCTAATATGAAATTTATAGTTTGCACCTGAGAACTTAAAATGAAGCAATAGAAAATAAGTGTATTCCCGTGGGTATTTTCATGAGACCATGTTGTGTCTCAAATGGAACCTATTCTTCGGCATGATTGTGAGTCAGCAAGATTTTACTTTGACTGTTTTTACAGCGTAAGATCCCACTTGCTGGGGAAGAGGAGTCCAAAAAGTAATTGTTGGATTTATCCAAGATTGGTTGACAGCTTTTCTCTGTGTTTCCCTTTTTCCCTGTGTATGCATTAGACATTGCATTTGACTTGGCACAACAGATTCCCTTATCACAAGAAAAGGAAAGCTATGGAATCCTACCTTTCTCATCAAGTTTGCACCAACCTATGTTTTATAACAGTTCTTTTGGAAGTTTGTGTCCTGGATCAGATTCCAGAAAATGGTTAGAGTAATAAAGAATGGTGGAACCTGATTAGTACCTGAATTACAGTAAATAGAAAGATGACTGCTTTTCACGGACTTGCCAATTTTAAGGTTGGAGAGAGCCTTTGAATTCTAGAATACAGGGAAGCCTCCTGTGGAGCTTGCAGTACTTTCGGAAATCTCTTAGAAATTTGTGTGGTTTGTAAGAAAACTTTTCAGGGGTTGCGGAAGAAACTGAGTTGGCTTGAAGCTGTGTTCTATAATCTCAAGATTATAATTTTTTTATTTAACTAAAATTTTTAGAAACTTAAAAATTACCTACAATAGACATGTGCCAGAAATGGGCTGTACCTCCTCAGGTATGTGCTGTAGCAGTGTACAGCAGCACGCCTAAGCATATGATACACATATTCTTAGCTGCACTCTTGACTACATCCAAAATGTAGCACAAACAAAATGCATTGGATTGTACTAAGAGGTACAAATGGCCTGGTGACTAGGAAAATCCCATGTTTCCTTTAATCCCCTTTTCCTCTTTTTCCCACTTTTTGGATGACCTGTACCCAAATGCAGTTTACCTTGGTGTTCGTACACATGGTGGTAGTCCTCCTCTTTCACAGTAACAATAATCCAACTTCATACTATCTCCTCCCTCCTCAGAAGAAAAAAAAAATACTTTTTTTCATGATTGCAGGGGTAACTGAAATCACACCTTCGTCTAAATCCTGCTTCTAGCCTTCATCACCTCACCAGCACAGTACTCCCTGGATCCTATTCTGGTCTTCTGAGGGGGAATGCAAGGCCAGGACTGCCTGCACTCTTTTACCAGACCTTGTGAGTAGCTTGGATGAGAAAGTCAAGCACTTCTAATGAGTTGATTGATGTTAACTGACAGTCAACTGACAGTGACAATCTATTTTCAGAAAACAAAACAAAACAATTGATGCACAATTACTGTAACACAAGACCTCCCTGTACTTGTGCCTGTTTGTGGATGACAAGAGGGTAGCTTTGTGGCATAGTTTGAAATCCCTGCATAAGGCTGTCAGCAAAAGGTGGCCTTTTCCTGCCTAATCAGGCAATTCTAAGTAAATTTGTTTTTGTATATTGGTGCATATTGGATCAGTGTCCATAGGGAACGAAGGTGCAACCCTGTTTTTTTTCCTGAATTTCAAAGTGCCTGAGACAACTGGATTGGCACCTCTGCCAGAAGAGTGACAACTTCTGGTACATGGCATAGTGAAGATTGCCAGCAGATGTCTAATGTATCTCCAAATGCAGAGTTAGACGAATTTTACACTGTTTTCATTCTAGTTGGGATGTCAGTTTAAGTAAATGAACAAAAAATAGTGCAGCTGTAATTTGGTGAAAAACAGATATGACTTTTCTTTTATTAACTTGGAAGATAATAAATTTTTGCAGAAATAGAAAGAATGGAGAAATTAAGCTTAACTGGAGGGGCAGCGAGATTTTTTTTCACTCTGGGGAAATACCGTCAGAGATTGCCTAGGAAGGTTGTAAAATCTCCATCCTCAGACTGAGAATGGAGCAACCTCCTTCAACTTGACTTTGTTTGAACCCGAGCTTGAAACTGGAAGACCTTCAGAGCTCTCTTCCAACACACTGGATTCTGTTTCTAAGATTTATGTCTATCTGATAACATTGCTGCATATGCTACTGATCAGCTCCAGTTAGACAAATAACATAACAATTACAGTAATGTAAAATTTCTTACATAGCTTTAGATAAACATAGATATACCAAGAAGTTCGTTGCAATTTGTATTTGCATAATGGGAGGCAAATGAGAATGGATATCTGTTCAAAATATGTGAGGACTGATCCTAAAAGAAAGTGCAGATGGCTAACCAACATAATGGCCATCCAGCTAAGAAAAAAACCCAAACAACTAAACCAGAACTCTCTGAAGTTTGTGCAAAAGGATTTATTTTGGACCTGACTTAGTAAATCACTCCCTTAGGTTTGGTTTCTTTCTTCCTAATATTGCAGATTTAAACTCATCTATCACATTTTGATAGCCTGAAGACTTTCAGTTGTCACTTACACAGTGTAATGTAGCCACTCTCACACATCTTTTATATGAAAAGTTAATTAGTTAATTTTCTACTGACAGAAAAATGGAGCAACTGGAATGATTGCTAAGGATTAGAAAGACTGCTCTCACATGCAGATGTCTTATGCAGGATCTCCACTGAGGATAACTTTTCTGTTCATGTGTAAAAGATTCTTGAAAGTCAGCAGATATTTATTAACTGAGTCATCAACTCAGAGTAGCCACAAGATGTCATTGTGGGCCTACTAAGATAAGCACTGTTGGGGTTGAAAAAATATAAGTAGTGTAAATTAGAACCACACTGAAAACCACCAAGAATTATTTTATCAAACATTAAAAAAATATTTTGAAGCATTTTCCATAGTTTTTATGTCATTACTTTGGATTACAGAACACTTGAGTGTGTGGGTTCTTCACATCAGTGCTCTAACACTGTCAGCTTTCTGGAAGGCATTTGCTGCTGGGGCAAAAACTATTTTAGATGAGATAAAACATATGCTTACATGAGATTAAACCAACACAGAAATAAAATACTAGAAAATAAAATTTAAGAATTGCAGAAATACTATGAATGTTTGGGAGTTTTTAAACTTTCTTTTCATGCAGTCTTGAATTTGCATTATTCCTTTGGGAGCATGTACACATAGAAAATTAAGGTTTTATATAGTACAAAGTTCTTGAAAGCAGAGATGTTCATTCTTTGTGAGTTCCCCATGAATATGAGGATGAAAAAAAGACAATTTTTTATGGTGGACTTTGATATTCTCCCAAAATATGAACATTAAAAAAATGGAATGAAGATTATCTTTTGGACAATTGGATGAAAATTTCAGACCTGATTACATTTAATTAAACTCCCAAGAACAATTTAAGTATGAAACAAAAATCTGGAAGGAAGTATGGGCTCTTTTATCAATTTTGAATATGCCACAATATAGTTTAGGTGTTATGATATTTAACATTTAGATGTCTCACCAGTTATAGAATTTTGAAGTGGTAAAGAGATTGGAAATGGGGGGTATGTAGGAATTCAGAGCTCTACACTGAATGATAAATCACTGAAACACATATGAAATGCCAGTAAAAGTTTTACTTGTTCCTTCATTGTGCAGAGAGAGAAGTGCCCAGTTCTGTGACTCAGAAATGCAGCTTCACTCTTGAAGCAAGAGTGCAATTAATGCTGGAAGAAGAAAAAACAAACCAACAAAATCAAACCAAAATTGACTTATCAGATGTATATTTCATATATTTATTTCGAAAAGGAACCAGGACAAACACACTGATGTATGGTGAGTTGTGCCCAAAGTCCACAACTGGAATGCATAATGGAATAGACAATTCTTCGATGATGTTGCAATATTGCTCTTCTGAGAATTTTGATTCCATAAAAATTTGTGAAATTTCAGAACTTTCTACTCAAAAATAAAAAATGTAAGGTTTTTTATTCAAAAATGTATACAGTGTAAAGTTATCTTTTTGTTCTGGTGTCACAGACATTTCTGATCTAATTACCGCACATGACCCGGATCACTGTATCTTCACTGAATCTTCAGTGTTTTTCCATTAGTAAACCTATGTTCTGTTAATTAATGAACCAGGCTTCAATTACATCTTAGAGAAATTTGCATTGATTGAATGATTCTCAGAGTCTGTGGTCTGACTTCCAGTACAATAATTAGGAGAAATTTCAAAAGGAACCATATTTCTAAATATAACCCTTTTTTTCTGATTAAACAATTACACTTTTGTTCAGAACCTCTCACAAACTTTATGAACTTCAAACATAATTAGTTTGGCTATGTGAGGAAAAAGTTAAAAACAAGAAAGTTACTTGCAGTAACACAATTCCTTTGGCACTGATAGGATTAAGATATGGTTAATGTTATTCCTTCTTGAACATAGAAATGCTACCCAGAGAGTGACAAATGGTTTTAGCATTATAACAAGGAGCATCTCGGTTTTCACTATATGGAGTTCCTTTATGCTTTTTGAAAAAATATTTTGCAACAGCTAACGATTCATGACATCTCACTTTTCTTATATAATACCATTATAATCTGGTAATAACACACCAAAAAAATAGAAAGAATGATGATCAAAGCTGTAGACATAAGGCACTTAATAAAATCTTACAGTTGGAATTAAAAGTACCTGGTCATTTTTACTGTGAAATATGAAACAGAAGTAAGCTATTGGATGTTTTTAGTAAATTTTGCCTATATATATTTCAGAGTCTAGAGAAAAAAATCCATTCTTATTTATTTTATTCTTTTCTCACTCTTTTTTTTTTTTTTTTTTCTTTTGCTGCACCCATGTCTAAATTCATCAACAGAGAGTTTTTTACCTCAGTGGGAACACAGGAGGTGTCTTATAGCCAAATTGTGTTTATATTTTGGGCTAGATGATAAGGATCTGTAAACCTATGCATATTCAGCACTCTTTTGAATCAAAATGAAGTCATCAGCAGAGGGTAATGATTTTATGGAAAGTTATTCAGTAAAAATATCCGAGAAAAAGAGGAAGAATGTTCAAAGGGCATTGTTCAGCCTCATTGTTCAGAATGAACAAAGGGAATGTTCAGCCTCAAAGGGACTATTGTAGTAAGAATTCTTTTTGGTAGGATGATGAGACATGGGTGTGGGATGGTGGCAGACACCTATGTTTTGCCTGCTGAGATGTTTGAAGTAGTGGCATTGGAAGAATTGTTTTCTGGCAGACTGTCTCAACATAATCGTCCCTGCTAGAAAAACACACAAGGAATGAAAAAGGCAGGAAGTGCCTTTGAACTATTTTCAACATGAAGAAAATATGTATAAAGCCAGTGATTGCTTGTTAATAATTTCTGTGAAGGAAGTGGGGAAGGGAATAACCAAAAATAAGGCTTTCTGAGAATCTGAATCACTGATAAAGCAAGGAAAGTAAATAATGGAAATGGGGTTTATCTGTGTTTTTTGATGAGGTGACGTCAAGTGTTCATCAGGTAACATGAAGATTAATATAGGAAGAAATAGAACAAAACTTTTTGGGGAAAAATATGTCAAATGATTATGACTGGTCATCCATCACATAGGAACCTCAGCTGTTGAGAAGGTTTGATAATGAGCTACTTCTACCAATAGAAGAATATTCTTTTGAATGCTGAATAAGGTAAGTCTTGGTAGGTCATGAAATAAATGATGCATTGGGTTATTGCCATTGTGGAAAAAATGAAAACCTTTGGCTGCAATATTTGGAGTATGCTGAGAAATGAAATACGTTATTTGGACAAATAATGTATTTCATTATTTGGACAAGTCTTCAGGAAATAATAAATAAAAATAGAGAAAGGGAAGTGGGAGGGTGTGAAACATTAGACTGACATCACATTGCTGAGCTCATGATAATGCATAAAACATTGATTCAGTGCAACTGTTTATTGTCTGATGAAAATAAAATGCTTCTATTCCTTAACAAGGATTTCCACAATGTACACTTGCATGTATGCAATGACCTGGATTAGTCATATTCCTCATACTACCTGTTGCAGAGCTGAGGGCTGGAAAGTCTGTCTGCTGGTCTTCTGGGTCCACATCAATCTGCTAAGAGTATGTAAGGAACAAGGAACCCAGGTACACCTAAGCTCAATTTTATTTGAAAACTTTGTAAATGAAGCAAAGTTGTATAAAATGAAACACTTTGTTAGAAAATTTCCAATGGATTTTATCTGCTACAAAATTGAATATTCCTGCACTGTCCTTCCCATAAAGTGCCTGTAGAATGGAAATTTTGATATCTTTTCAGTTCTAATCACGAATTTCTACTTGAGCAAGGAGGACCAGTTTGGCTGCATTACCCTTCTGTAGCCTTGCAAAACAATTTAAATCTGTGTCCCTGAATTGTTCATAGAATTTGAGGGAATGATTTAAAAATTTGTTTCAGTCCACCCTCTTTCTGATTTGATTTGATTTGACACAGAAGCATGTGTAGGTCTGGGAGCAGGATGGGACCATATGTTGAATCAATGGATTTTATTTTCACTAAGTGTGGTTTTGTTATGGGTACTCCTGATATCTGACTTAATCATGTTTTAAACTTCTCTATCTAATAAACTATGATAATTAATATTACATTTATCTGAAACAGATTTCAACACAGTACATTTTCTCTTTTTTCCTCTCTTGAGAAAGTGTTCTTTTTATTTCTTGTTCTGCAAGTATGAGCTAATAACTTTATTTGAAATATGTATCTCTAGTGAGATAGTTCTATCTATATGCATATGTATTATGTATCCAAGGATAAAATTATGGTTGTCAGTATTTTTACCACTGTTCTCCATCCTGCTTCAACTGTGAGAGTACAGAGCAGGATATAGACACTGTTTTCTGTATATGATTTAGAAAAAATAAAATCCAGTCAGATAAAATTTGACTCAAAAAATTTTAGTCAGAGATCAAACAGGATTTTTCACTTTAGAGGCACTTTTTAAAGATTGGTCTATTTCTGTCCTGGCTCCTTGTCTCTCTTTGTTGCTTTTTGTTTCTCTCCTGTATTGAACTGATAGTCTCGACCTTTCTCATTCAGGTTAATATGCTTTTAAAATATGATGATTGACTCAAACCAAAATTTTCAGCTTGGTAGCACTATTTAAAAGCACACAAGCAATACCAGGTCTTCTCTGTGAAAAGATCTTTCCAACACAAAGCCCATTGCTTACAAAGGAAAAATTTTCACTGTTCTCTTCAGGGAGAGAACATCAGGGTGATCCTTCTGTGATCCATTGTGTATATTAATCTACATTGTTCATATACATCATTTGTATGTTTGGGCAAAGAGCAGGGATACCCTGTGTTAAATATCTCTGTGTGGAAGCACCATATTTATTACAACTGTGGGAAAGATGAAAATTAAATTATTAAGGTAGCATTTAAGCAAGGAATTTTTTTGCTAATTCCTCACTTGCAGTACCAATAGCAAATAGTAATAATATAGAATGCTGGACTTACTATTTATAAGTTATATTACACTGAAAGAGGCATATCTGACATATACAAGGGAAATTTTAACAATCAAGTGTCGAGGCAAAAATTTCAGTTTTCCTTGATTTCATGAAAAATACAGTTTTTCGTATTTCATTTGGTGGAGCCTGGAGTGAGCAGCACGATGAAGAAAAGGAGAAACTACTGAAATACACAGAAAGAAGGGATGTCAATCAGTTATGTAAAGACACAAAATTTTTATGGGACATCCAGTTAAGGCTAAATAATTGCCAGTGGAAATGGTTGCTCTCCTTCCTTAACCCATACTGGAGACTCTTAAGCTCATTTTCACCCTTCCAGTCCTTTACTCTTGACTACAGAGTGTTGCTCAGTTAGATAAGCTAGCGTTACTAATAGAAATATTATGCTAATCCCTAGTGCATTCAGTATACATGAGTGTCTGTATATTTAATGTGAAAATTTGTCTTCTGCAGAATATGAATACTAATCATTTGCCTCAGTTCAAGACCTTGCCTTCCAGTCCCATACTCAGAGCTGTAGATAATCCTCAATTTTCTCTCTGAAAAAATATGGGTAAAATGAAGGTCTTATATTCTTGTTTTACATCCTCATACTACTTAGAATATGAATTCTCTAAATTAAAGAACAAAACAAAAACCACTGTACCGATATTTTGAATTTTTTTCTACATGATCTTACTTTCATATAATTCAAGACACTTTTATCATGTAAAATGATGAAATGTCTTTGGTCAGTATTGCACCAAAATTAATGTGGTTGATGAAAATTATAATGTTGGTATTTTAATATACAAATGAAGAAAATTAAATTTTGAACCTCTTAATTCTGTAATATGAATTTAAATTTTTGATTTAATAAATGTGTTTAGATATGTATTGATAGTGGTGGAATTTTTTAATGTAAGTATTATAAAAATCTTCATTATGGACTACTTAGATAATAAATTACAAAATTATTTTTGAGACTAGTGTCTTGAATTTGCAGAACAACTGCTCAGTATATAAGATTTGGAGTTTATTTGCTTTAGTTTTGGAAATTATATATGGAGGTAATTTAAACCACAAGTCCTTCTGCTTTTTCAGATTTGCTTTCAGGCTAGAAAGAGTAATTTGTTCTTTGCCGGTTTTAATTTCTTTACATATTTTGTCATCACCTCATGCTTGTGTTCAAAATTGGGAAAAAAACTCCCACAAACAACCATCACCACTTCTTTTGAGGGGAGGGGTAATACAATATTTTCTTCTAGTAATTATTGCATAACTGTCTTCTTGCACTTTTTTCCCCTCTTGGTTTTTGTTTTTTTGTTTGTTTGTTTGTTTTTATAGGGTTATAGAACTCAACAGTTTGTTTCAATATCTTTTGAAGGATATCACTTGCTTTGTCTTTATGCAGCTCACATGGCATCACAGATATCCTCTTGTTTTTCAAAGTTTTTATTTATTCAGAGATCAAGATGAAGCAATAAGTAATATTTTCAGAAATTTTAAAAATAACATATTAAGCAAAGGAGCGCTGTTAAAATCTGCATCTCATAACTTAAGGGAAAACTGGTCTTGACTAAAGAGGTATTTCGGGATTTGGAATCTCTGTGCTAACTAACATAGCTATCTTCAGAAGTGGCAGGAAGAATGCACTATACCCTGCCAGCAGTTAAGGTAACACATACACAATCATTTGAAAAGTGGTAAAGGGTTAAATCAGCAAATTTTGTACTGTGCTTTAGAAAGAACCGTGTGTTCCTTCTAATTCTTCCCAAAGGTTTTGCACTTAAAAGAAGCTGAACTGAGACTTGTTAGAAAAGACAGTGGCAGGAAAACTGAGAGAAAAAGCAAAGAAGCTTATTTGAGGTGACTAACAGGAGGTAAACATCAGCAACTTGTGATTTCCAAAATTTGGGGTTTTTATAGACTGACGTTTCCCTGATGAGGGTTTGCTAGGGTTTGAATGTATGCATGGCAAATGACAGGTCTGGTGTTCTTAGTTGTGTGCTAAGCAGAAATGACATGTGTAAGTCCAGGGTGGAGGAGAAAAAACCAGAAAATAGAAGGGGCTTGTGGAAGGTCAATGGCCCAGTTATGAACAGGATGAAGGTCTGTACCTTTCCATGCAGTGGCCTTTCTGCTGAAATACCTGGTTGGCCTATCTTATATTATATTGTTTAGAATAGATATCTAGAGGATATAGAGAGAAAACAACACACCCAAGAAATCTAGTTGTATTATTTTATTAGCTCACCTCCAACACCCTTTTGAACACACCTTGTAAAGCTGGCATTATCTGACACATGTGAAAAGAAGAATTGACTGGTTTTCCCCATAAAGTGTAATACAGCAGCTGGCTGGAAACTGTGAGGGAAGCACACAGGAATAGTCTTAATGAGTACAGAAAGCTATTAAGGTACACATAAAGTAGACTCCTGGAAAAAACAAACTCTAGGAGGTTAGCAGGTGAGAGCATCAGTAAAACACTCTCTTCAGACATCCACTGCATATGGATGTGTACAAATATATACCAACATAAAACAAACAAACAAACAAAAACCCCAAAAAGATGAAAGTATCAAAATATCATACACAGACCAAACTACATATATTTTATAAATAAAAGTGAGATTATTTTATCCAGCACTAATAAAAAATATGTATTTCTTCAGCTTTCAAATATCTGAATTAACCAGAGATATTGCATTATACATGGAGATTAGACCAGAACTGAATTCAGCAGAAACGGAGAAAGCAGATATAGAATTTTAAGTAGTTCTGTGATACTGCAGCCTGTGTGACTGCTCTGAAGATTTGCTGCCCCTAATGAATAATGCATAGAGTGTGATTTCTTTCAAGGGAATAATAGGCTATCTAATGAAAACTTTGAAGGGGCTTGCAATTTACCTTCCTGAAGTGAACTAAAAAGAAAAAAATCTAGATACCTCATTATGAAACAAAAGAATATCAAGCCTAGAAAAAAAAGCTTATTTTCTTAGTTTCCAGTTATTCTCTCACTCTTTTTTTGTCTGAATATGCTGCATTAAAAATTAGACATTTCCCATGTTAAAAACAAAAGAAGTTTTCAACTCACCAGATAAAAATATTTGTTATTTCTATATTGAGGTAAAAAGATAAATGACAAGATGTTGTAGAATGCTCCTAAAAGCTAATTTCAATATGCTGCCCATTAGTGATATAAGGACATAAAATATTTTCCTTTGTCTTTTCTTCTTCCTTAACTTTCAAATCAAGGGTGAGTTCATTTGAATGTGTTTATTGCATATTACACTTGACACTTTTAATTTTGTCTGAAAATGTATGGATGGTAAAATAACAAAGTGTCAGGGAAGTAAAATTAAGAAGAATCAATATGTCTGCTGTGTTTAACATGAAGATTTTTATTCATCTGTAAAGAGTTTGAGGCTCTTCTTTGACTTCCTTGCACATGTGTTCATAGAGCAGTAGAGAAGGGAATGCAATCTATAACATCAACCATTCTGGAAAAATTCCTGAAAGGATTAACATAATTACTGAATAGTCTAGAAGGCTGAAACAATATATTTGTGTGGGATAGGCACAACTACTTATTTTGAGTGAACTGGATGCCAGATACTTTATATTAAAAAAATGGCTTGTTTTGGTTTTGTAATTATTGTGGTAAGAGGTAAGCATTTAAAAGACATCAGAAATCTACACTAGTGTCAAAACAGAATATATTATTTCATATAGAAGCACACTTGCAGTGCTGATTGGTACAAAGTGAGCCCTGCTTTGTAATCTAGTCCCTATGCTCTGCCTTTGCATATCCTAAAAAGTCACCTTTGAACTGCAATTGATTGGAAGGTATTTGGGGATTACTTGGTTTGTCAACACACAGACTATTTTGCCCACAGCAATGGCTTTGCTAAAGGGCGTACAAAGGAGTCCAGTTCTTGCACAATTTCAACTGCTTTTGTCAGCTCCATAGTAACATAAAATTTGAAAACCACTATGCAGAACCTTGTGTCCAAGCAGTGGCTAAGTTTCTTACTCTGGAAGGAAGTAGTTCATGGACCATAATTTCTATCTGCAATTTAGTAAAACTAGCTGTGCAAAAAGCAACCATATCATCCTTACCTATTAGCACTTACTTAAGTATAGAAAAGTAATAATAAGTGTCCAGAATCCATTTTACAAATTAATATTAAAAAACCCCACATTATTTTAATGCAACATAGAAATTCACTTCAAGATTAAAAAACTCAAAACATTATCTGCATACAGCTAACAGAAAAATATAGGGTTTTTATAATTGATTGTAAGACAGATTCTGTGACAATGACATTGAAGGACCGTTAGAGGATTTATCTATTTTTTTGTAATAGCTTCAGGTAGAAACAGTTTTTCCAGTTGCAGAGCTGCTCAAATATTTATTTTTTTTTAAATTTGAAAATTATCCTACCCCTTTGCTCTTTCTTAACTACTCTTTGAATAATTTTGTTCATGTAATATATACAGTATATTTTCCTACTGTCTGGCTAGAACAAGGTATAAAGAACACAGAAAATGATGATCAAAAGAAAAGCAGGACTTAGAAATTATAGTAATTTGTCTTCACCTCTACATTTTTATGCTGCAGAGAAATATGGTTTCTGCAGAGAAATATGGTTTCTGCAGAAAAAGGGACAGGGGACACACCAAAATGAAGTACTCAGGCATTGGATCCTATATATGCTAGAAGTGATCCAGGTTGTTCCAGAACCATTCAGGGCCTTATAAGTGACTTTCAAAAAATTACTAATTTAACTCAGTTTAGTCTGTCTTTTATCATATTTACTACGTTTATGTGTATATGAGAAAAGAGAGGACTAAAATGAAATGTATATTTCTACATTTGCTAAAAATTAACAAAAGAAGAAAAATTTAGCTTACATTGGGTAGACATATATATTATTCTTTATAGCTGAATAACCTATTTGGTATTTAGAATTTTATATATGGGAAGTTCTGCTCTGTGAGAAGTAAAACTGAAAAGGAACGTGTCTGAGGACAAAGCACAGCACTATGCAATATGTGGACCCTGTATAATTCCCCCTGACATAATGAAATTTATTAAGCATATTTTTCATAAATATCATTTAAACTACAGTTCCTAAGAATGTAATGATCTAGTGTTCCCCATCAAAAGCTAAGTGGGTGATTAATTATCAACAGAAAACATGAGAAAATTTCATCAGTAGCTTAGAATTGGTGTTAGATGGCTGTTTATATATAGCAATGTAAATTTTATATCTTATCTTACTATATCTCTACATGAATTGATAAAAATTCTAAAGTTTTATGTAGTTAAAAAGCATAATTAAATTTATATAGCAATTCTGAAATAAACTGAGAGTATCATTAGCCCTGAACTGTATGAGCTTCCTTCTTTTTCCTAGATCTCCTGGTATATCAGACAGTGGATTACTCACAAAATTAAAGCCATTTGATAGGAATGATTCAGAAAAAAGTAGCTGATAGAGTTGTTTATTTTTATCAGATATATGCATTACTATTTACCCTCAATTCAAGCTTTTTAATTTGATATGTTTTCTTAAAAGGTAGGCTCCTATTCAGATGTTGAAATTGTTCACTGTCATGGTAACCCATTTTATGCAGAGATATTTTAGGAGGCCTGCTGTTAGACTCTTTTCTTTGTGTGTTAATCAGTGCACATAGGCCTTTTCACGTAAGTATAGCTTAGTCATCTCCAAAGTGGGTATATGAGTTGAAACCCCAGAGGTGCAGTTTCAAGTTGAATCACTGAATGTGGTGATGCAGTATGTAATATAGGCCGACAACTAGGAATTTACTGTTGTACTCACTGTCAAGCCATGCTAAACAAAAGAGAAGGAAAGGTGTTGTTTTGAAAATATTCACTTGCCAGGGAAGAGTGGTGGGCTTCCCAGAAGTGCTCAGTTCTGATCTCAACAGCCACTGAAACCAATGTTGAATTTATGAACTCCAAACAAATTCCTTCTAAAATGAGAGGAGCAAAACTGTCAGTGTTACCAGGGCTGCAATGTCAGACAACTTGGTGTTTGCCAGACAATGGCAGTAACTGCACCTTATTAAGTATAATCACAGTGTTGCTTCATGGCACACCTGAGATTTATGGTCTTCAAGTTATGTCTCTAACAGGCTTCCTTTAATAAGCTGTTAAAGTGTGTACTTCTAACAAGGCACTGTCATGAAATCATGTCCCATGGGGTAAACATAAAACTTTTATTGTTTCTGTCTCAGCTTTTAAATACGGATCGAAACCAATGACATAGCAAATTACATTTGTATACCAGCTTCGATGTTCACATTTCATTCTTGTCACAGGGAGCTGGGCCATTCTGGAGTCAATGAACATTTCTTTCTTGTGTCTGTAGGACTGCTCATCCTGTATCATGCTCCTGACTCTGTGAGTCTAGTCCCCTGTAGACCATTCTTTCTGTAGAAACTGATATGATAAATATTTTAACATTTATTTTGAGGATATATCCAGTGATCAGTGCCATAGAAACATCCCTTACTTCCCTCCCCCCAACCCCCCTTTTTAGAGGGAACGATCCACTTACTATCCTGGATAATCATGAAGTACAGAAGCAAGATCAATCAATGAGACAGAGCTTGTTTTACAGCCATCTTTAATGCGTATAGACACTAAAGGCTGATTTGTCTGTTTTATTGGTCTACACATGTGCTCATATGATGTGTAGGCTGTTGTTATGCAATTAATTTGTTCTGAATATCTTGTGTGGTAATACTACTGTTTGCATTTAATGAACTTATAAAGACTGTTAATGAAGATTTACAAAAAGTCCTCACTTCTTTAACAATTACCACCCTTTCCAGTAATGTAAATTCTTGTCCAGAGGTTTTTTTTTTCAGAATGTTTTGTTCTCCAGTAATAGAATCCTAGAAAGGTTTGAGTTGGAACGGATCTTAAACATCATGTAATTCCAGCCTCCCCAGTTTCAACCATTCCTGGGCAGGGAAAATTTCCACTAACCAGGTTGTTCAGAGCTCTGTCCAGCCTGGCCTCAAACACATCCAGGGATGGGACAGCCACAACTTCTTTGGACAACCTGTATACAGTGCCTCTTCACCCTCACAGTATAAAATTTCTTCCTAACATCCAATGTAAACCAACTCTACAATGGTTTGAAACCACTCCTTTGTCCTGTCACTACATGCCCTTGTAGAAATTGTCTCTCCATCTTTTTTGTAGGCTCCCTTCAGGTACTGGGAGGCCTCAATTCAGTCACTCTGAAGCCTTTTCTTCTCCAGGCTGAACAACCCCAACTCTCTCAGCCTTTTGTTGTGAGAAAGGCGCTCCATCCCTCTAATCATCTTGCTGGCTTCCTCTGGACTTGCTCTAACAGATCAATGTCCCTCCTGTGCCTTTTGTAATGTTATTTTTTTCTTTTCATACTAAAGAATAAGTGGGAAGTAGGTTCCATATGCCTTTTTTTTTTTGTCAAAACTATAATTTTTTAATATTTTCTTCTTTCAGATTACATCTAATAAACTGAATATTAGTAAACATATATTACAGAAACTTGTATATTGGAATGAAGCCTATTTGCCTGCTTTCTAAGTAACTCAAAATAGTTACTTCAGGATTTGTAGTCTCTAATTAATGCATAACAATAAATCTGAAAATGTATAACAATTTAACCCTAGTCTTGAATAGAGTCAGTCTTCTACACGTCTAACTAGAGTGTCAGATTGCTGTTTTCACAGCCATTATTAGACAAGTATGTACAGGTGCATGTCTTCAGAAATGCAGCAAATATTTTTTCATCTACAGTATAGCAAAGGTTTGCAGGAGTTTATGAGTGGAGGCAACTGTTTTGTTCTGATTAGCTGAGCTGCAAACAGCATCCACATCATGTCCTTTTGACTCTAAAATTCCATTTAGCAAGAATAACTAAAGCACAAGTCTTCAGAGACAGCAACATTGTTAAGATATAGTATTCTGTAAAAATATTAAGGGTTGGTTCTCTTCAAAAAGATATTGAAAAACAGTGCAATAAGGTGTTTTCAACAAGAAAATTGCAAATATCTAATATGCATCACAGCACAACATCAGGAATATAATTCTAGATCACTAGCCTTGCTTCCAGAACGCCATAATATATCTTACCTGTCCGTCCCTCTCTGGCATTCATTTCATTCAGGTAATAGCTCAGACACAGACTGAGTCTCAAGTCTCTCAACCTATAATGTAAAATGAAGATTTAAGCATGCCTTATTTAAGCATTCTCTCTCTGTGTTTGCTATTTACTATTATTTTTTCTTGTTTATGTGTGTTGCACCTGACTTAACCAGGCTCCATTTTCTCATAGGTACATATGTGTGCAGTAATGAGAAAGGAAAATTGTCTCAGCTTCCTAAGGAATGGCTGTATTTTCTTCTTTAATGCAAACAAACTCACATTATTAAAGCTAATTGAGTAATTATGAATGATGATGCTCAAATCTTTGCTGCAGATACAGGAATATAAATGCCAGCTTTATAATCAACATAGTCTAGGTATTTGCTACTGTGATGATACCCAATGCCATGTGAAAGCTCTTTGCTCAAAACTTTAGCCAACCACTGAGTCTTCATGTCTAGCAGCATTTGCAAATTTGAGTAAAAATTGTTGAACATTTTTTTATTCCTTCCTTCCTTCCTTCCTTCCTTCCTGAAAATACAAGATATGTTTTGCAGTATGAATTTTTCAAAAGAAGATAGAAATCTACATTCAATTTAAAGACATTGGAAAAAAAAAATCAAAAAGAAAAGGAAACATTGTTTGGCAGAGTGCCAACTTCTGTTCACCCCCCCCAAATGGTATTTGTGGGGTTTTTATTTATTTATTTTGTTTGCTTGTTTTGAGAAGTTCATAGAAGCAATTCTCTTCATTTTGAGTCAGTTTTCTACATGACCAGTGAAATGAACAGTCAGCTTTTTGCATAGTACCTTTCTATGCCAGTTGTCAACCTGCCAGTGTGGTACTAATGCTGTTTAAACAAAGCTGGTTCTGTTTCACTGCGGGCAGCTGAGCCAGTGAGTTGTAATGATGGGAACAAGAATCGGCTATTCCCTGGAAAATGAAGCAGTGACTCTGAACAGGAACTTGGCTAACTACATAAATGTGCCATATTTGCATCATGAATTTTTAATGTGAAGCATTTCAGATAAAAATTCATTATTTCTATGAATCATAAATAAAAAAGTATAGGGCCAATTTAAATGTGGTCAGCAAGAAACTGTTCTTGCCTGTATAATAAATGGTAAGAAGTGTGAATACATAATTAAAGGCAGCTTACAGTACCATGATTTTTAGAAAAGCAGCCAGACTAGTATAGCTGCCAGTGGCAAACCCACTTTATTTCATTTAATAAGCTTTTAGTTGTTGGACCTTGCCCAGTCTCACAGAACATCAGACTTAGCCAAACACATTTCTTATTTACAAAATAAAGGCAAAAACTCTTTGGGACCGCCTTGCCATTTACAGTTTTCTAATTAGATGGTGAGCAGGACAGCAGAAATGATCCATGAACTAATTGCAAAGTATTTTGAGTTCTGAATCAGGGGAATTAAAATTCCGTTAAGTTATATACAAAACTATAGCAGAATTTAGAGAAACATAAGCATAACATCAATTCTTCTCATGATGGGAATGGCTTAACATCGTACTTTCTACAATTTCTTCCTCTTTGAGCTTCAGATTCGATATTTCAGTCAGCTACAACCAGGTGGTAAATATTTACTTCCGGCGGCGTTTATTTGGATTAAATGACTTCATAACTGACAACAGCTAATTGAAAACAGCTTGGGATCATCCAACACACTCTAAACTAATCTAACTTATATTGTAAAAGTCTGTAATACTCTGTTGTCTGATGTGCAGGCCAATTGTAGAGGAAGTCAAGCAAGATTAACAGATGGCTCAGAGATTGCTGCAGGGAAGAAGGGTCTCACATGCTCATATCTTATAAGGTGAGCAGAGAATTTTCCTGGTAGGTAGATTTCACCTGAGTACCCAGGAGACCCTTCCAATCTTCAAGCCGGCATGAATGGTAAAGCTGTGAAGGATGCTCCTGTAACAGTCAGATTTAACATGAGGGATGAGCTGGCCTTTACAACATGTTATGGAAAATACATAGCCTTTCATTTCCTTACAGACTTCACAAAGTGGTGTGTGCTGGAAGATGAGTCTTCTTACTTGCTTTTCATATGAAAACCATTTTATAGTCTTGATTATCTTGTCTATTTTTAGAATGGATCTTAGGATAAATTCTTTCCCTGAAAGGGTAGTAAATCATTAGAACAGTGTACCCATGGAAGTGATAAAGTCACCAAACCTGGAGGTAAAAGATCTGCAGACATGGCCCTTAGGTCCATGGTTTAGTGGTGGACTTGGCAGTGTTGGGCTCATGGTTGGACTAGATGATCTCCAGAGGCCCCTTCAAACCCCAATCCTTCTGTGATTCTGTGTTAATACAGTAACATCTTCTCTGAAAATGGGGAACCAAACCTTCACTTTCAACATACACTTTACTTCATGAATGTAACCTTTCCATGCTTTATTTTATGTTCTCTTTTTCTTTCTCCATTATTGCTAAGATTATTTTCCTAGCTCTTTTGATGCTGAAGAAGTGAAACATCTTTTGAGCCTCTTCTGTTGTAATAGCAAAAGCTCTTTTAAGACCATCCTTTGCAACACCTCTGTTGCTGAAAAGCAGTAGAGATTTGTCCTTGTTTAAATAAATCCCGTTAATATGATGTGAGTACTTTTATTCCTATATTAGTAAATGGGCGAAGCCTTGAAAACATCGAGGCGAGTTTCCTCAGAGACCAATACAGCAAATCCTGTTGCTAGGAAACCATTTTTATTTGTTTTCCTTCAAAATTACTAAATCATTTTATGCCTGGTTTTAAAGACAGCTGGGAAGATGAGAAAAGAAAGGGAATGCATTTCAGAAGTCTTACCTCTTCCCCCATTTTCTTTCCAGTATGAGGAGAGCAATGAGTTACTACGATGTGGTGGGATTCAGGGGAACATATGATTAAACGACCCATAAGCTGTGGGGTCTGTGCGTGGCTGCATTGTGTGAAGCAGGGTGAATATCTGGGTAAGCCTCTCTGGCTCCCTCATGGTTTCCTCTCTCAGTGTCTCTTTTACCCCCTCCTGTCGCCTGCTCCTTTCCCTGGGAATACCCCAGCTATACCTAGTGGCTCCTTTCCACTCATTTATTGTGGCTCTCTGGGTCTTATTCCTTTCACCCTGCTCTGTCTGCTCAGCCCAGGTTCCCCCAGAGGGGCAGGGTGGGTGGCAGCTGTGGTGGCTGTCTGGCCCTTGCAGGAGGTGGCACTGCCAGGGCCCAGGCCTGGGCTGGCCTTTCAAGTGAGCTCCAGCAGCCTGGTCAAGGGGAGTGTGGGCTACGCCTGGTGATGGTTTAGGCCAGAGGGAAAGCAGGGAAAAATGGGTCCCTATGGGGCCCATTTTTCCCTCTTCTCATTACCCTATGGGGTAATGGGAGTAGGGAAAAAGCCCTGGCTCACACCCTTCTTAATGTACCTTCCTCCCACTGAACTCCTGTGGCTTCAGTCCTTCTTCAGGTCAGGACTTTCCTTTTCTGCCTTCTACCTTTCTCCTCTCCCACATTTCCCTCTCTCCTGTGTCTCTCCTGGTGTGCTCCAGCCTGTGTTGGACCTTGAACCAGAGATGGTAAATATAGCAATGGGGAACAAAGAGTCACAGAGTCCCTTATGCATCCAAACGAGATCACTTTATTGTAGAAATCTCACCCCCCTTTTATCCCTTTAATTTCAACCAGACAAAACCAAAACTTAACAGAAGTGATGCCTTAATTTTTAGCTTTCATGTTTTTCAGATTCTGTGCTGCCTAGGGGTGTAGGGGTTCTGAGCCGTATATTAAGTGCTAGTATGCTCTCTTCACAGAGTAGGTAGACAAAACAAATCTTTTTCCAGACGGAGACCAAGAGCAACTGTTACAAGTCTTCAGGCCCAAAAGCATAAACAACAGTGGACTGAAAGAGAGAAACAAGAAGGATGGGACTTCATAATCTGAACCTGTAGTTGGGCAATTAACCCCAATATTCAAATGAACAAAAACTCGTAAAAGTGTAAGACCTTGTGACCAGTCAGCCATTTTGTGACCATTTTAAGTCCATCAGTTGGGTACCCATTGCTGGCTCAAAAACAACAAAAAAATCCAACATTCTCAGGGATGAGCTAATTAATAAAAGGCTTTTCTCTTAGCAATGGTATGTGTTTCATAATGCATTTTCAGCATAACTGTGTGCCAGTGAGATCTTTTCCTAACTAATCATGTGTCAGGACTGTTAATATCAGCCTTCCTAAGTGGACACCCCAGGACAGAATCTGACTTTAATTCTGTTACTTACAGTTGTGCTGTTTGCTGTTGCAGTTTATAAAACAGGTTCCTTTGCACTGTGTTGCTATGGGTTTTTCCTTGTATTTACTGAGAAGAGATAGATGATTTATTTGTCTAGTGTCTCAGCAAATGACTTTCTGCTCTGTTTTGGGGAAGGTTGAATCTGATCTCTTCAAATTATGTGGAATGGTTTTCTTGGTTTCTAAAGTATTAAAGATCTTTGTGCTTATTTATATATAGAAGTTAATGGAAGTAGGTTATCTTTTAGCTCTGTTTAAACAGACTTTGTTTAGATCTGCTCAGGAGGCTCTCTTCTCTCTGTGCCAAACTGAAATAGTGCATTGAGATGTAGGCGAAGGGAGGGATATTTTGGTTCATTTCATGCACTGAATAGGCAAAATTTTCAATTTATCTTATTCATAGCCTGTCACAATTCTGAAATCACTCACTGAAAATTTAGAAGAAGTTGATAAGACAAAGTTCTGTAAAATTTGAAAAATTTAATAGTTATTGGTGTACACATTGAGCAATTACTTAACTGCTGTTTCTTGTTGATAAGACCCCAGTGTAGCTCCAAAAAGAGGAGGAAGAGGCAGGATGAAGAGCCCACTAAGAAAAAACAGCAGACTTTAAATACGAATTTAAGCAGAATTTCTCTCTTTTCCATTAAAACTTTCCCAAATGGAAAATGCTGCACATGAAAATAACTGCATCAGAACATCTGTTGGCCAGTTGTTTATGTGGTTACTATTAATATTTTCTGTCAGTGTTCAGCAACACTGAAGAAGTACATCCTAGCATCTGTAACATCAGTGTTGCTGTTGCAGCCTTCTGGCAAAATACAGTTTCTATAACATAAATCATGGGAAGTTTTCAGAGAAAGATGGAACACAGAAAGAGAATGTAGGACATAGCTGGATATGAACTTTATTATGAAGTAGCCATAAAAGGAAAATAATGTTTATATGGTATGTTTGCATATAAACTCGAAAATACTCCACATAATTAAGATGCACTTTTAACTACATTTTTCATTAATACTTCCAGAAAATAAGTACTTTCCATGAAAATTTTTATTCTGGACTGTTGTTTCTTTTGTTTGACTTATTATATATGTTATCTCACTTTTCTGCTATTGGATGGTGACTGGATGGTGAGCTTAATTCTTCCTTCAGATATGTAAAAAATTTTCAAAAGATATAGATGTAAAGATTAAGGACTTATAGAGCTGTATTCTGTCTAAAAAAACCTCTTGTCCAATAAACTAGCAAGTTATTTGTATTCTGTCAAGTAGAGACTACAGCAACTGTACTGTCCTCTGTCTTGGGTTTCTGTGAAGGTGAAAAAAATGACAGGATAATTGCTTATCATGGCAGTTTGGAGCCTTTTAAAACAAACAGCCTCCCCGAGTACATATAAAGTGATGGTGGCAGCAGCTTTTGATTACAAAATATCAAGGGACAGGTTTTGGCCAAGGTTTTCAAACTAATTGGGTCAAGCTAGAGGCAGCAGGAGAATACAGGCTCCGGCTTCACGTAGGATGATTCATTTAAGATTTCACTGAATCTGGAACAGAATGACATTACAGAAATGGGCAGTAGGCAAGATTTAAAAAGCTTAGTAGTGTTCTTGGATTCTCAGATGCATTATCTAATAAAAATATTTCAGCTTGCCAGTAGAATGCCTTGAGTATGTGTGTGCTGCAGATTAATTACAATAGAATGTGCAGTATTGTGAGTCCATTTGCTGTTTCATTTTTTTCCAGAGAAATTTCTTAATGATTAAAGTTGTCTCTGCTTATTTTCCAAGAAACAGGGAACAAATGGTCCATGATACATTTAGTTTGTGAAATCAATTCTGTATAAAAAACTTTTACTTTGGGGTGTATTTAAATATTCTGAAGATTTTAGGTGCCTCACAGTCTAACTAGGACTGATGAAAACTTTTTATCTTTTTTTAATCAAGATTCATTTCTAAAGAAGAAGGATTTTCAGAAGTAACAAAATCAAGTGGCTTTTCAACCATCTGTAAATTAGCGTCAGGTACTAACTTTGGGGATAGGATTCCAAAACTAAAAATAAACAAATTCAAAGGTATAAAAACATGGTAGTAGTTCCTAAATAAATCTTTTGACTTCTTTCATGTTTTGAAATTACTTTTCAGTTTAGAATTTTTTAAAAACTATTTTAAGGGGGTCAAAATTCAATAGCCATATTCTCTAAAATGCAGAAAATTTTCAATTTCAGAAAATTACTGTTGAAGTTAAAAAGGAATTCTGAGTTTTATAGTCCACACTAACATATTCATCTTAGACTTCTACTGATTCCTTTAATTTTACCTTTTTTTGTCTTGCCAATCATTTTAATTTCAGCATGAATTAATCCTTAATTTTCTGTTCCAAGCTAAATCTGTCAAATTCAGAAAGAAAAAAGTACAGCCCTCTGCTTTTCTATCCTGTTGGTAGCCAAAAATTAGAGTTACAATCTCATACTTTGAAATAGGCAGTCTATTGAAAGCAATGCTCTGCAAATTTTTGAGGAAATTCCTATGAGATTTGTAATAAAAGTGAAATAAGAACTCTGGAATTCCATTATAAAGTCACTGTGAACTACATAATAAATACGACTATAAGCAGTGTGAGGGACAGATTTGTTGGACAACTGTTTCCAGAATCTGTGTTTTGCCAGTAGAATTCAAAGGGGTCCTCCGAATTATTGAAGTTTTGAAAGAATACTTAAATTTTTGTTTCGTAATTCACCAGATTTTAATTGATATTCTTACTTATGTAAAAGGAAGAAAATAAAATTTTAACATTATTTCATCATCTTTACTGCCTCTCCAACATCTTGAATTCCTAATGATATTTAGGGAAATAGAATCGTAATGATGAAACGCTTTTGAAAGTTGCAGAGTTAGATCAGTGCATCAACACCTGCTAAAATCCTGTAATAGTAGCATGACAATCAAGTTGGTTTAAAATGATAAGAAAAAAGCACTTGAATGTGTCTTTTAATCGTTCTGTTGAAATGTTAATTCTACCTCAAGAATACCAGATCTTTTGAGCATCTTGGACAATTTACACACACACTTTTATTATCAACCCATTTAGGCATTTTTGCTCTATAACTGAATATTTTATTAATGGTATATTTTAAAGTAATTATTGCAACAGAGAAGTGATAAATCATATCCATATCTGTCTTTGTGAGCCTATAAAACATGCAATTTTAAGGGCTTTAAGATATCTGGGTCCAGTCGTGCAAAGTCCTGCAGTCACAAATCTAATTGATTTGTGTGTTAGTGATGACTGCAATTCTATGAAGAAATTCCATAACTGGCACTGAAAATTTGGCTTTTGTTACATAAACACATTTGAAAACAAAACACTTGTTGGGAGAAGTGTGATCAAGACAGTTTAAGCAGAAACAAAAAATATAACATTGGAAAGGACATGTCAGAACTCAGCTGGAGAACCAGAAGCAGAACTCAGCAAATATGGAATGATCGGCATGAACAAAGAAAGTAGGTTTTGAACTTCATAACATTATTTTAATTTTAAAAACTATTTATCTTTCTATCCTATGTCTCCTTCTATTTCTGTATAGCAAGTAACCTTTGCTTCAGGAAAATTTTGTGGGATGAGACACCGTGTCACTGGTACAAATTCAGCATAGTGTCCTCCCTGTCTGTTTTCATTTGTGCTGTAGAAAACAGGCATTTTTTAAAAGCATCTGATTCTTAAGCATTCATCAGAACATGTTTGTAAGGAGAATATCTCAACAGATCTGGAAAAAACGATATAGAATCTGAGAATTTGTATGCTTTTTCATCTATACTCACTACCTAAGATGTGTTGCCTAGGCTTGAAAACCCTGTACCTTTTTTATATCCAGACCTCCTTGGTAATGCCAGCAGTACGCAAAACAGCCTTTCAGAATTTCTGGGAACTGAAGCCAGTTCTGTCACTGAAATGGCAATGAGCATTCTAGTGCATTAAATGATGCTCAGAACAGTTTAACTTCTATACTTTTGCAGTCATATATAATTGTCATTAAATAAAGTCCTCACTCAGGAAAAAGGAAGATTAATTTGTGCCAAGGCTCTCATCTTTGAAAATATTTTTATTTCCTCCTAATACTTCACCCATGCACCACAACAGCAGTGTTCTGTCTGCTTTCAAAGGCATTCACCCTACAGCAACTGATGCTAGGGAAATGACACCTACATTTTCCTGCCCTATACTTTTTCTTTTCCCTTTCTTTCTGGTATGTATTCAGTTCTTTCCCCTCTAATCCACAGAAGGGAATATATTCTCATTTTACACCTGTCCCTGAAATAATTTCTAGTATTGGTGTGGTATTCCACCATACTAAGGTTCAAACTGGAAATTCAGTTTAGAGACTGGTTAGCTGCTAGATAATAGGTGAAGGATGAAGAATCCTCTTCCTCCATTATCGTAATTTCCAATTCCATTCCAATGCCAAAGAAAAACACATTTTCTAGTTATTATCAATGAATGCTACCTGTTGGTTGACATAGGACTGCTTAGAAAACTAAAAATGTATGTTTATATTTAAAGTCACTTAGGAGCAGTATTGGAAAGCATTGCTTTTATTATTTTTTTGAGGAAAAAACCACCAGACAAAAACCTTCTGCAAAGCTCATGATTTCCTCTGTGCTAACAGAGTAATGATTAACTTCCAGTCCTTGTAGACCAGTCATGCCGTGTTCAATTAACTCCTTTACGATGGAAAACCTTAGCAGAGATTCTGATACTACACTGTAGGAGTAGCCTAACTAATAGTAACTGCTTAACTTCACAGCAGTACAGACATAAAAATTAGCTCATTTGGTTAAAGCATGATGTTAACAATGCTAACCTTGTGGCTTTGATCCCCATATAAGCCACTGACTTAACTGCTCAACTTAATTCTTGTGGGTCCCTTCCAATTCAGAATATTCTGTGATTTGAAAGAGGTGTAAGAGAGTAATAGGGGAAAAATGGAAAAAACCCAAGAATTACATGTTTTAGTTCTGGGGTAGAGTGTGAGAAGCAATTTAGCCTTTGAACAGCCTATAAATGATGCACAAATGCATACTTGTTTTCATATTATTTGTCAGATATATTTGTGTGTTTAAATGATTTTCAAAGTCTGGATTCTGCATTAAGGAAAAACACTTGTTTCTTTCCAGCTGTATCTAATATGATTCAGAAAAATGCTTTAAAGAAAAGAAAAAAATTATCTTTTGCCTGAAAATCAAGTTCCTAATGCTCCTCCATCAAAAAAGAAAAATAAAAAGTTATTTACATATTGAATAATAATAAGATTGTTGGGGTTTGGAGTTTTTTTACGGAACAAAGAATTACAATGACCTCCTATAAGAATATTTCAGCAGCCTTTCTTAATATTAGGCTGCTAAGGATTGTATCCAAGGACTGTCGACACATTCTGTAGCTAGGCAGAGATGAATAATTTGTTCAATAACTGTACTCCCCTTCACCATCTGGAAGTTTTCTGAAATACAATAATGTTAAACTTATTAACTAATAAAAATGCATTGATTTCTCCAGCAAACAGTTCTTGCACTGAAGATTAATTTTGTAAATTTACTGGGATTACTGTTTGTGAGTCTGACTTCACTGGTTAATTAAGTAAATCAGTAGATGTTTCTGTTTTTGTCTGGAATAGGAATCTGTACAGAGAGGGTAAAGCTGCACATTTTCTGCCTGATGGCTGTAAGGAAGGAGATTAAAACCTCTCAAAACTGTTGCTACATTTGTAGAACCAGGTTCATTCATGCCTTTAATGCTGCCATTTTTTAGACTAAATGGAAAGCTTCAAAGGGTTTTGCTTTCATGGCCTATTTTCTCTCTTTTATCCATCCTGGAGTAAGGCGATAGAGAAAAAAGCTGGAAGAGTCCAGATTTACTATTTTTCTTTTAAAGCTAATGCTGCTACCAGTGACCTACCTCTCAACCCTTAGTCTTGTGCCATTATTAGACACAAAAAAACCTTTAAATGTTCTTGTGGGGATTTTCACTTGTGCCTAAGTGAGGTAGTTATTCAAGATTAATATTGAGTTATGGCCTAACTAAAAGTCTCCCTGGGAAGTTACCATATCACTGGAGAAAAGGGGTGAAGCATAGTGTAAACCTTCACTCCTTTCCTGTTTTGGCCATGCAGATGAAACTGTTGGGGACAAATGAAAAGTTTGGCTCATTTCCTTAAATTTCATTGTGAACAACCTTCCTTTTTGTAATGCCAAATTTTCTTTTCTCTTTCATTAGTAATGATGTAATTAGTATTTCTTTTTTTATCTAATATAAGTGTTTAAATACTTCTTTCTAGAATGTAATTGCTTTGTTTCTCCCTTCTGTTTATTCTGTTTTCCCCATGTTATTTATACTTCAGTGAGAGAAATAGACAGGTGCTCATTAGTGCAAAATTAGTCTCCACAGCAGAGAAGATTTCACAGAATACTAGGATGTTGAGCAGTTGATATTCATGATAGGCAAGACTTTCACATCACAGTGTGTTGCTTTTTAACTGCCTTCTAGGACTGCAATCTGAAGAGCAGTTTCCTTCTAAAACTGCAATGTATTGATTTATCTACTGATAAAACAAAATATAATATATGGGTAAATGTACTGTTTCACTAAGAAGCACAAATAAACTGACATTTTTACATAAAACAGAGAAGGTAAACAAGCTTTCAAGGTGATTAATCTTACTGTAGCTGATACAAATTATCATAGGGTGAATGTAAGCTCAATGAAAACCGTGTAAATCACATTTATTGTCCTTGAGTTAAATCTAAACGTCCCATCGCTGTTTGGGACATTCATCTTGCTCGTCTTTCTTAAGATTTCTGTGTACCTCTTTAGAATTTCAACTGGATTTTCACAAGCCCCTTGCTCTATTATAATAAGGGGAATGAGGTTGAGTATATCTTGCATATTATTTATGTGGGTAAAATAAACTTAAAAACACAAATAATTTTCCCTTTTTGTATGGTAAGAACAAATTCTCAAAGATTTTTTTAAGTTTCTTTGCAGACTGTCATTTAAATCGTGAACTTTTAGAAACTGTAGCTAGCCTGCAATTCTGAGTTCCAAAGCATTAAACAGTGACTGGAGAAATAGTTATGTGTGTTGGACCAACCTTGTGTGAGTTTTTAATTATCACTATTTATTCAACTGTTGTAGCACAAATAGTTTACATTAAAATATTTTAAATTGTTTTATGCCTAGGCACAAATATCAGTAATCCATTTCAATAAAGTGAATCAGTAATATTTTCAGAATTAAGAGGTTTAATTGATCTACCTTCAACTTATTTTAATGGAATGTGTGTACATTTTTGTTGTTTTTATGATGACCTGGATATGGAAAGAGCTCTACTTTCTACCCTGTAGAATTTTGTAAATGTAGATTTTTGTAACATAGTCTGATCCTGCACGTTTTACTCATGAGGTATTTTTATATCAGTAAATTTGTAGCTAAATGGTTTATATGTGTGTTCAGTAGGTGATCCTGTCATTCATAAATCCCTGAAGGCTCTATGCAGTCCATTTTGTTATACAGGTACAGTACACTAATAAGCCAAAACACACCTCCCCACTCAAGACACTAAGAGTGGATTCCAGCTGTTTTTAAAAGAAATTGTATCAATGTTAGTTTTAATGATAGTCTTTGTGTGTCTTGACCGGAAAACAGCATGGTCAGAACTTTATTAATGCAGAATGTCAAATGAAGAGAGAAGAGCACAAGACTTTTTTGGAATTATAAGATGCAACTTGTAATTGTGCTTATCCTGACAGGAATGAGCAATAGCATTTAGTTAGGCATGGCCTTAAGTGTTTGCTTTCCATGCAAGCTTGAGCTACAGCAAATATCACGGGGAAAAGTTATTGCTGGTTGTAAATAAATGCTGAAAATACTATATAAGCTCGTAAAATAAACCCTTGTTTTTTGGGTACTCTCAGCACACATTGCAGCTTATAATATCAAGGATATGTGAAGTATAAGAGAAAATAGTATTTTTAATAGATCTGCATGGTTGTTGTTTGAGGTATTGTGAATAGCTCATTTGGTTTAATATTTCAGCTGCAGATCTTTCCAGTCATCTCGATTATAACAAAAACAAATGCTTTGTGTGTTTAATTAATGTAAAGCTATACTGAAAATGCAAACGCAAATAATTTCTGATATGCATTGCTATTTTTGAGATTTGTCACCTTATTTGTAAATAGCAGACTCATCCTTCAGAAAAATTAAAAATTTATGAAAAGCTAAATGCTTTTTTCAAGCTGATAGATGGCACTTTACATTAAAGCATTGCATGCCTGATGATGACCATACTTTCTTGGCTTTATCTGCAGGGAGCCCTTTATTTTGAGAAAAGGAAACAAACAAAAAAAATTGCCTTGAATTAACTAATCTAAGGTGTGCCACATCAAATACTGTGCAAAGATTATTTTGTTCTGAGAATTAAAAGAGGCTTAGGGGACCCAGGAAGAAAGTTGTTCTTTGAATCAGTAACAGAACCCACTGCTTTTAGCAGGATGTTTTTTTCAGCAGGAGCATTCTCCTGAAAAGAAAGCACATTGAACTGGACTAATAGTAGTGCTAAATATTTGCATACCTTCTGGTCATGCAGTTCTTAGTCGTGCATTTTTATTGTCCGCAAAACGCCTGAAGAGCTGTGTGGGAATTTCTGAATAGACAGTATTTAAGGGCCACTCATTCTGTAGATCTGAGTATCTCACCTCGTTTCTCAGACCTGAATCACAGCGTGATGCACTGAAGAGCCCGGTTTGTTTCTTGCCTCTGCTCTGGGATTATTTAAATGTAGTTTACCTTTCCCTAAGGTCAAAGCTGTTATGCTGTCTTGCTTGATTCAGGGGAATCTAAGTATCTGTAATTGTTGCTGAACATATGCTCTGTCGTTCAACAAAAAAGAAACAAACGCTCTTGGTCCCAGTCAATGCTTTTTTCACATCAAACTAAATTTGTTTTAAACTTGTTGCTTTTGAACTTGCAGCTCTGAGCACTGCAATGTCTGGTCAGACTAGCTGATATAGTGTCAATATAGTTTCATTAATGTAATATTCATTAATGCCTGAAAGCAAGCTAACTGCTACAACAAGGTGTGCTGGTTTCAGCTGGGG